>OU015475.1:8300829-8330330 GCA_907164805.1 Brachyptera putata
TGGGGAAGAGAGTAGAGAGAGAGAGAGAGAGAGAGGTCCGAGGTAACTGAGGTATGAACCACTAGTCGATGTAAATGATACTGGTGGATGTGCCACTCTACTTGTGTACGGGGTGTATAATGTATGCACGATAATTCCCTCAGCCCTCGAGTGCCTCAGACATGATGACGTCATGGGTCACGTGATCAATGACGTTCATCAGGAGACGAGGACAGACACTGAGACAGACAGACACCAGGTGTTGAGAGAGAGAGAGAGAGAGAGAGGGCCGAGGTAATTGAGGTATGAACCACTAGTCGATGTAAATGATACTGGTGGATGTGCCACTCTACTTGTGTACGGGGTGTATAATGTATGCACGATAATTCCCTCGGCCCTCGAGTGCCTCAGACATGATGACGTCATGGGTCACGTGATCAGTGACGTTCATCAGGAGACGAGGACAGACACTGAGACAGACAGACACCAGGTGTTGAGAGAGAGAGAGAGAGAGAGAGGTCCGAGGTAATTGAGGTATGAACCACTAGTCGATGTAAATGATACTGGTGGATGTGCCACTCTACTTGTGTACGGGGTGTATAATGTATGCACGATAATTCCCTCAGCCCTCGAGTGCCTCAGACATGATGACGTCATAGGTCACGTGATCAATGACGTTCATCAGGAGACGAGGACAGACACTGAGACAGACAGACACCAGGTGTTGAGAGAGAGAGAGAGGTCCGAGGTAATTGAGGTATGAACCACTAGTCGATGTAAATGATACTGGTGGATGTGCCACTCTACTTGTGTACGGGGTGTATAATGTATGCACGATAATTCCCTCAGCCCTCGAGTGCCTCAGACATGATGACGTCATACGTCACGTGATCAATGACGTTCATCAGGAGACGAGGACAGACACTGAGACAGACAGACACCAGGTGTTGAGAGAGAGAGAGAGAGAGAGGTCCGAGGTAACTGAGGTATGAACCACTAGTCGATGTAAATGATACTGGTGGATGTGCCACTCTACTTGTGTACGGGGTGTATAATGTATGCACGATAATTCCCTCAGCCCTCGAGTGCCTCAGACATGATGACGTCATGGGTCACGTGATCAATGACGTTCATCAGGAGACGAGGACAGACACTGAGACAGACAGACACCAGGTGTTGAGAGAGAGAGAGAGGTCCGAGGTAATTGAGGGATGAACCACTAGTCGATGTAAATGATACTGGTGGATGTGCCACTCTACTTGTGTACGGGGTGTATAATGTATGCACGATAATTCCCTCGGCCCTCGAGTGCCTCAGACATGATGACGTCATGGGTCACGTGATCAGTGACGTTCATCAGGAGACGAGGACAGACACTGAGACAGACAGACACCAGGTGTTGAGAGAGAGAGAGAGAGAGAGAGGTCCGAGGTAATTGAGGTATGAACCACTAGTCGATGTAAATGATACTGGTGGATGTGCCACTCTACTTGTGTACGGGGTGTATAATGTATGCACGATAATTCCCTCAGCCCTCGAGTGCCTCAGACATGATGACGTCATGGGTCACGTGATCAATGACGTTCATCAGGAGACGAGGACAGACACTGAGACAGACAGACACCAGGTGTTGAGAGAGAGAGAGAGAGAGAGAGAGGTCCGAGGTAATTGAGGTATGAACCACTAGTCGATGTAAATGATACTGGTGGATGTGCCACTCTACTTGTGTACGGGGTGTATAATGTATGCACGATAATTCCCTCAGCCCTCGAGTGCCTCAGACATGATGACGTCATACGGCACGTGATCAATGACGTCATCAGGAGACGAGGACAGACACTGAGACAGACAGACACCAGGTGTTGAGAGAGAGAGAGAGAGGTCCGAGGTAATTGAGGTATGAACCACTAGTCGATGTAAATGATACTGGTGGATGTGCCACTCTACTTGTGTACGGGGTGTATAATGTATGCACGATAATTCCCTCAGCCCTCGAGTGCCTCAGACATGATGACGTCATACGGCACGTGATCAATGACGTCCATCAGGAGACGAGGACAGACACTGAGACAGACAGACACCAGGTGTTGAGAGAGAGAGAGAGAGGTCCGAGGTAATTGAGGGATGAACCACTAGTCGATGTAAATGATACTGGTGGATGTGCCACTCTACTTGTGTACGGGGTGTATAATGTATGCACGATAATTCCCTCAGCCCTCGAGTGCCTCAGACATGATGACGTCATGCGTCACGTGATCAATGACGTTCATCAGGAGACGAGGACAGACACTGAGACAGACAGACACCAGGTGTTGAGAGAGAGAGAGAGAGAGAGAGGTCCGAGGTAATTGAGGGATGAACCACTAGTCGATGTAAATGATACTGGTGGATGTGCCACTCTACTTGTGTACGGGGTGTATAATGTATGCACGATAATTCCCTCAGCCCTCGAGTGCCTCAGACATGATGAACGTCATTGATCACGTGACCCATGACGTCATCAGGAGACGAGGACAGACACTGAGACAGACAGACACCAGGTGTTGAGAGAGAGGGAGAGAGAGGTCCGAGGTAATTGAGGGATGAACCACTAGTCGATGTAAATGATACTGGTGGATGTGCCACTCTACTTGTGTACGGGGTGTATAATGTATGCACGATAATTCCCTCAGCCCTCGAGTGCCTCAGACATGATGACGTCATGGGTCACGTGATCAATGACGTTCATCAGGAGACGAGGACAGACACTGAGACAGACAGACACCAGGTGTTGAGAGAGAGAGAGAGAGAGAGAGAGAGGTCCGAGGTAACTGAGGTATGAACCACTAGTCGATGTAAATGATACTGGTGGATGTGCCACTCTACTTGTGTACGGGGTGTATAATGTATGCACGATAATTCCCACAGCCCTCGAGTGCCTCAGACATGATGACGTCATGCGTCACGTGATCAATGACGTTCATCAGGAGACGAGGACAGACACTGAGACAGACAGACACCAGGTGTTGAGAGAGAGAGAGAGAGGTCCGAGGTAATTGAGGGATGAACCACTAGTCGATGTAAATGATACTGGTGGATGTGCCACTCTACTTGTGTACGGGGTGTATAATGTATGCACGATAATTCCCTCAGCCCTCGAGTGCCTCAGACATGATGACGTCATGGGTCACGTGATCAATGACGTTCATCAGGAGACGAGGACAGACACTGAGACAGACAGACACCAGGTGTTGAGAGAGAGAGAGAGAGAGGTCCGAGGTAATTGAGGTATGAACCACTAGTCGATGTAAATGATACTGGTGGATGTGCCACTCTACTTGTGTACGGGGTGTATAATGTATGCACGATAATTCCCTCAGCCCTCGAGTGCCTCAGACATGATGACGTCATGGGTCACGTGATCAATGACGTTCATCAGGAGACGAGGACAGACACTGAGACAGACAGACACCAGGTGTTGAGAGAGAGAGAGAGAGAGAGAGTCCGAGGTAATGAGGGATGAACCACTAGTCGATGTAAATGATACTGGTGGATGTGCCACTCTACTTGTGTACGGGGTGTATAATGTATGCACGATAATTCCCTCAGCCCTCGAGTGCCTCAGACATGATGACGTCATGGGTCACGTGATCAATGACGTTCATCAGGAGACGAGGACAGACACTGAGACAGACAGACACCAGGTGTTGAGAGAGAGAGAGAGAGAGAGGTCCGAGGTAATTGAGGGATGAACCACTAGTCGATGTAAATGATACTGGTGGATGTGCCACTCTACTTGTGTACGGGGTGTATAATGTATGCACGATAATTCCCTCAGCCCTCGAGTGCCTCAGACATGATGACGTCATACGGCACGTGATCAATGACGTTCATCAGGAGACGAGGACAGACACTGAGACAGACAGACACCAGGTGTTGAGAGAGAGAGAGAGAGAGAGGTCCGAGGTAATTGAGGGATGTACCACTAGTCGATGTAAATGATACTGGTGGATGTGCCACTCTACTTGTGTACGGGGTGTATAATGTATGCACGATAATTCCCTCAGCCCTCGAGTGCCTCAGACATGATGACGTCATGGGTCACGTGATCAATGACGTTCATCAGGAGACGAGGACAGACACTGAGACAGACAGACACCAGGTGTTGAGAGAGAGAGAGAGAGAGGTCCGAGGTAATTGAGGTATGAACCACTAGTCGATGTAAATGATACTGGTGGATGTGCCACTCTACTTGTGTACGGGGTGTATAATGTATGCACGATAATTCCCTCAGCCCTCGAGTGCCTCAGACATGATGACGTCATGCGTCACGTGATCAATGACGTTCATCAGGAGACGAGGACAGACACTGAGACAGACAGACACCAGGTGTTGAGAGAGAGAGAGAGAGAGAGGTCCGAGGTAATTGAGGTATGAACCACTAGTCGATGTAAATGATACTGGTGGATGTGCCACTCTACTTGTGTACGGGGTGTATAATGTATGCACGATAATTCCCTCAGCCCTCGAGTGCCTCAGACATGATGACGTCATGGGTCACGTGATCAATGACGTTCATCAGGAGACGAGGACAGACACTGAGACAGACAGACACCAGGTGTTGAGAGAGAGAGAGAGAGAGAGAGAGAGAGGTCCGAGGTAATTGAGGTATGAACCACTAGTCGATGTAAATGATACTGGTGGATGTGCCACTCTACTTGTGTACGGGGTGTATAATGTATGCACGATAATTCCCTCAGCCCTCGAGTGCCTCAGACATGATGACGTCATGGGTCACGTGATCAATGACGTTCATCAGGAGACGAGGACAGACACTGAGACAGACAGACACCAGGTGTTGAGAGAGAGAGAGGTCCGAGGTAACTGAGGTATGAACCACTAGTCGATGTAAATGATACTGGTGGATGTGCCACTCTACTTGTGTACGGGGTGTATAATGTATGCACGATAATTCCCACAGCCCTCGAGTGCCTCAGACATGATGACGTCATGGGTCACGTGATCAATGACGTTCATCAGGAGACGAGGACAGACACTGAGACAGACAGACACCAGGTGTTGAGAGGAGAGAGAGAGAGTCCGAGGTAACTGAGGTATGAACCACTAGTCGATGTAAATGATACTGGTGGATGTGCCACTCTACTTGTGTACGGGGTGTATAATGTATGCACGATAATTCCCTCAGCCCTCGAGTGCCTCAGACATGATGACGTCATACGTCACGTGATCAATGACGTTCATCAGGAGACGAGGACAGACACTGAGACAGACAGACACCAGGTGTTGAGAGAGAGAGATAGAGAGAGAGAGAGAGAGGTCCGAGGTAATTGAGGGATGAACCACTAGTCGATGTAAATGATACTGGTGGATGTGCCACTCTACTTGTGTACGGGGTGTATAATGTATGCACGATAATTCCCTCAGCCCTCGAGTGCCTCAGACATGATGACGTCATGCGGCACGTGATCAATGACGTTCATCAGGAGACGAGGACAGACACTGAGACAGACAGACACCAGGTGTTGAGAGAGAGAGAGAGAGGTCCGAGGTAATTGAGGGATGAACCACTAGTCGATGTAAATGATACTGGTGGATGTGCCACTCTACTTGTGTACGGGGTGTATAATGTATGCACGATAATTCCCTCAGCCCTCGAGTGCCTCAGACATGATGACGTCATACGTCACGTGATCAATGACGTTCATCAGGAGACGAGGACAGACACTGAGACAGACAGACACCAGGTGTTGAGAGAGAGAGAGAGAGAGGTCCGAGGTAATTGAGGGATGAACCACTAGTCGATGTAAATGATACTGGTGGATGTGCCACTCTACTTGTGTACGGGGTGTATAATGTATGCACGATAATTCCCTCAGCCCTCGAGTGCCTCAGACATGATGACGTCATGGGTCACGTGATCAATGACGTTCATCAGGAGACGAGGACAGACACTGAGACAGACAGACACCAGGTGTTGAGAGAGAGAGAGAGAGAGAGAGGTCCGAGGTAATTGAGGGATGAACCACTAGTCGATGTAAATGATACTGGTGGATGTGCCACTCTACTTGTGTACGGGGTGTATAATGTATGCACGATAATTCCCTCAGCCCTCGAGTGCCTCAGACATGATGACGTCATGGGTCACGTGATCAATGACGTTCATCAGGAGACGAGGACAGACACTGAGACAGACAGACACCAGGTGTTGAGAGAGAGAGAGAGAGAGAGGTCCGAGGTAATTGAGGTATGAACCACTAGTCGATGTAAATGATACTGGTGGATGTGTCACTCTACTTGTGTACGGGGTGTATAATGTATGCACGATAATTCCCTCAGCCCTCGAGTGCCTCAGACATGATGACGTCATACGTCACGTGATCAATGACGTTCATCAGGAGACGAGGACAGACACTGAGACAGACAGACACCAGGTGTTGAGAGAGAGAGAGAGAGAGGTCCGAGGTAATTGAGGGATGAACCACTAGTCGATGTAAATGATACTGGTGGATGTGCCACTCTACTTGTGTACGGGGTGTATAATGTATGCACGATAATTCCCTCGGCCCTCGAGTGCCTCAGACATGATGACGTCATGGGTCACGTGATCAATGACGTTCATCAGGAGACGAGGGCAGACACTGAGACAGACAGACACCAGGTGTTGAGAGAGAGAGAGAGAGAGAGAGGTCCGAGGTAATTGAGGTATGAACCACTAGTCGATGTAAATGATACTGGTGGATGTGCCACTCTACTTGTGTACGGGGTGTATAATGTATGCACGATAATTCCCACAGCCCTCGAGTGCCTCAGACATGATGACGTCATGGGTCACGTGATCAATGACGTTCATCAGGAGACGAGGACAGACACTGAGACAGACAGACACCAGGTGTTGAGAGAGAGAGAGAGAGGTCCGAGGTAATTGAGGGATGAACCACTAGTCGATGTAAATGATACTGGTGGATGTGCCACTCTACTTGTGTACGGGGTGTATAATGTATGCACGATAATTCCCTCAGCCCTCGAGTGCCTCAGACATGATGACGTCATGGGTCACGTGATCAATGACGTTCATCAGGAGACGAGGACAGACACTGAGACAGACAGACACCAGGTGTTGAGAGAGAGAGAGAGAGGTCCGAGGTAATTGAGGGATGACCACTAGTCGATGTAAATGATACTGGTGGATGTGCCACTCTACTTGTGTACGGGGTGTATAATGTATGCACGATAATTCCCACAGCCCTCGAGTGCCTCAGACATGATGACGTCATGGGTCACGTGATCAATGACGTTCATCAGGAGACGAGGACAGACACTGAGACAGACAGACACCAGGTGTTGAGAGAGAGTGAGAGGGAGAGAGGTCCGAGGTAACTGAGGTATGAACCACTAGTCGATGTAAATGATACTGGTGGATGTGCCACTCTACTTGTGTACGGGGTGTATAATGTATGCACGATAATTCCCTCAGCCCTCGAGTGCCTCAGACATGATGACGTCATACGTCACGTGATCAATGACGTTCATCAGGAGACGAGGACAGACACTGAGACAGACAGACACCAGGTGTTGAGAGAGAGAGAGAGGTCCGAGGTAATTGAGGTATGAACCACTAGTCGATGTAAATGATACTGGTGGATGTGCCACTCTACTTGTGTACGGGGTGTATAATGTATGCACGATAATTCCCTCAGCCCTCGAGTGCCTCAGACATGATGACGTCATGCGTCACGTGATCAATGACGTTCATCAGGAGACGAGGACAGACACTGAGACAGACAGACACCAGGTGTTGAGAGAGAGAGAGAGAGAGAGAGAGGTCCGAGGTAATTGAGGTATGAACCACTAGTCGATGTAAATGATACTGGTGGATGTGCCACTCTACTTGTGTACGGGGTGTATAATGTATGCACGATAATTCCCTCAGCCCTCGAGTGCCTCAGACATGATGACGTCATGCGTCACGTGATCAATGGCGTTCATCAGGAGACGAGGACAGACACTGAGACAGACAGACACCAGGTGTTGAGAGAGAGAGAGAGAGAGAGAGAGGTCCGAGGTAATTGAGGTATGAACCACTAGTCGATGTAAATGATACTGGTGGATGTGCCACTCTACTTGTGTACGGGGTGTATAATGTATGCACGATAATTCCCTCAGCCCTCGAGTGCCTCAGACATGATGACGTCATACGTCACGTGATCAATGGCGTTCATCAGGAGACGAGGACAGACACTGAGACAGACAGACACCAGGTGTTGAGAGAGAGAGAGAGAGAGAGAGAGGTCCGAGGTAATTGAGGTATGAACCACTAGTCGATGTAAATGATACTGGTGGATGTGCCACTCTACTTGTGTACGGGGTGTATAATGTATGCACGATAATTCCCTCAGCCCTCGAGTGCCTCAGACATGATGACGTCATGGGTCACGTGATCAATGACGTTCATCAGGAGACGAGGACAGACACTGAGACAGACAGACACCAGGTGTTGAGAGAGAGAGAGAGGGAGAGAGAGGTCCGAGGTAACTGAGGTATGAACCACTAGTCGATGTAAATGATACTGGTGGATGTGCCACTCTACTTGTGTACGGGGTGTATAATGTATGCACGATAATTCCCACAGCCCTCGAGTGCCTCAGACATGATGACGTCATGGGTCACGTGATCAATGACGTTCATCAGGAGACGAGGACAGACACTGAGACAGACAGACACCACGTGTTGAGGGAGAGAGAGAAGTCCGAGGTAATTGAGGTATGAACCACTAGTCGATGTAAATGATACTGGTGGATGTGCCACTCTACTTGTGTACGGGGTGTATAATGTATGCACGATAATTCCCTCAGCCCTCGAGTGCCTCAGACATGATGACGTCATACGTCACGTGATCAATGACGTTCATCAGGAGACGAGGACAGACACTGAGACAGACAGACACCAGGTGTTGAGAGAGAGAGAGAGAGAGAGGAGAGAGAGGTCCGAGGTAATTGAGGGATGAACCACTAGTCGATGTAAATGATACTGGTGGATGTGCCACTCTACTTGTGTACGGGGTGTATAATGTATGCACGATAATTCCCACAGCCCTCGAGTGCCTCAGACATGATGACGTCATGGGTCACGTGATCAATGACGTTCATCAGGAGACGAGGACAGACACTGAGACAGACATACACCAGGTGTTGAGAGAGAGAGAGAGGTCCGAGGTAATTGAGGGATGAACCACTAGTCGATGTAAATGATACTGGTGGATGTGCCACTCTACTTGTGTACGGGGTGTATAATGTATGCACGATAATTCCCTCAGCCCTCGAGTGCCTCAGACATGATGACGTCATGCGTCACGTGATCAATGACGTTCATCAGGAGACGAGGACAGACACTGAGACAGACAGACACCAGGTGTTGAGAGAGAGAGAGAGAGAGAGAGAGAGAGGTCCGAGGTAATTGAGGTATGAACCACTAGTCGATGTAAATGATACTGGTGGATGTGCCACTCTACTTGTGTACGGGGTGTATAATGTATGCACGATAATTCCCTCAGCCCTCGAGTGCCTCAGACATGATGACGTCATGGGTCACGTGATCAATGACGTTCATCAGGAGACGAGGACAGACACTGAGACAGACAGACACCAGGTGTTGAGAGAGGGAGAGAGAGAGAGAGAGAGGTCCGAGGTAATTGAGGGATGAACCACTAGTCGATGTAAATGATACTGGTGGATGTGCCACTCTACTTGTGTACGGGGTGTATAATGTATGCACGATAATTCCCTCAGCCCTCGAGTGCCTCAGACATGATGACGTCATGCGGCACGTGATCAATGACGTTCATCAGGAGACGAGGACAGACACTGAGACAGACAGACACCAGGTGTTGAGAGAGAGAGAGAGAGAGAGGTCCGAGGTAATTGAGGGATGAACCACTAGTCGATGTAAATGATACTGGTGGATGTGTCCACTCTACTTGTGTACGGGGTGTATAATGTATGCACGATAATTCCCTCAGCCCTCGAGTGCCTCAGACATGATGACGTCATAGGTCACGTGATCAATGACGTTCATCAGGAGACGAGGACAGACACTGAGACAGACAGACACCAGGTGTTGAGAGAGAGAGAGAGAGGTCCGAGGTAATTGAGGTATGAACCACTAGTCGATGTAAATGATACTGGTGGATGTGCCACTCTACTTGTGTACGGGGTGTATAATGTATGCACGATAATTCCCTCAGCCCTCGAGTGCCTCAGACATGATGACGTCATACGGCACGTGATCAATGACGTTCATCAGGAGACGAGGACAGACACTGAGACAGACAGACACCAGGTGTTGAGAGAGAGAGAGAGAGAGAGAGAGGTCCGAGGTAATTGAGGTATGAACCACTAGTCGATGTAAATGATACTGGTGGATGTGCACTCTACTTGTGTACGGGGTGTATAATGTATGCACGATAATTCCCTCAGCCCTCGAGTGCCTCAGACATGATGACGTCATGGGTCACGTGATCAATGACGTTCATCAGGAGACGAGGACAGACACTGAGACAGACAGACACCAGGTGTTGAGAGAGAGAGAGAGAGAGGTCCGAGGTAACTGAGGTATGAACCACTAGTCGATGTAAATGATACTGGTGGATGTGCCACTCTACTTGTGTACGGGGTGTATAATGTATGCACGATAATTCCCTCAGCCCTCGAGTGCCTCAGACATGATGACGTCATGGGTCACGTGATCAATGACGTTCATCAGGAGACGAGGACAGACACTGAGACAGACAGACACCAGGTGTTGAGAGAGAGAGAGAGAGAGAGGTCCGAGGTAATTGAGGTATGAACCACTAGTCGATGTAAATGATACTGGTGGATGTGCCACTCTACTTGTGTACGGGGTGTATAATGTATGCACGATAATTCCCTCAGCCCTCGAGTGCCTCAGACATGATGACGTCATGCGTCACGTGATCAGTGACGTTCATCAGGAGACGAGGACAGACACTGAGACAGACAGACACCAGGTGTTGAGAGAGAGAGAGAGAGAGAGGTCCGAGGTAATTGAGGGATGAACCACTAGTCGATGTAAATGATACTGGTGGATGTGCCACTCTACTTGTGTACGGGGTGTATAATGTATGCACGATAATTCCCACAGCCCTCGAGTGCCTCAGACATGATGACGTCATGCGTCACGTGATCAATGACGTTCATCAGGAGACGAGGACAGACACTGAGACAGACAGACACCAGGTGTTGAGAGAGAGAGAGAGAGGTCCGAGGTAATTGAGGGATGAACCACTAGTCGATGTAAATGATACTGGTGGATGTGCCACTCTACTTGTGTACGGGGTGTATAATGTATGCACGATAATTCCCTCAGCCCTCGAGTGCCTCAGACATGATGACGTCATGGGTCACGTGATCAATGACGTTCATCAGGAGACGAGGACAGACACTGAGACAGACAGACACCAGGTGTTGAGAGAGAGAGGTCCGAGGTAATTGAGGTATGAACCACTAGTCGATGTAAATGATACTGGTGGATGTGCCACTCTACTTGTGTACGGGGTGTATAATGTATGCACGATAATTCCCTCAGCCCTCGAGTGCCTCAGACATGATGACGTCATGGGTCACGTGATCAATGACGTTCATCAGGAGACGAGGACAGACACTGAGACAGACAGACACCAGGTGTTGAGAGAGAGAGAGGGGTCCGAGGTAATTGAGGGATGAACCACTAGTCGATGTAAATGATACTGGTGGATGTGCCACTCTACTTGTGTACGGGGTGTATAATGTATGCACGATAATTCCCTCAGCCCTCGAGTGCCTCAGACATGATGACGTCATGCGTCACGTGATTCATGACGTTCATCAGGAGACGAGGACAGACACTGAGACAGACAGACACCAGGTGTTGAGAGAGAGAATTCCGAGGTAATTGAGGTATGAACCACTAGTCGATGTAAATGATACTGGTGGATGTGCCACTCTACTTGTGTACGGGGTGTATAATGTATGCACGATAATTCCCTCAGCCCTCGAGTGCCTCAGACATGATGACGTCATGCGTCACGTGATCAATGACGTTCATCAGGAGACGAGGACAGACACTGAGACAGACAGACACCAGGTGTTGAGAGAGAGGGAGAGAGAGGTCCGAGGTAATTGAGGGATGAACCACTAGTCGATGTAAATGATACTGGTGGATGTGCCACTCTACTTGTGTACGGGGTGTATAATGTATGCACGATAATTCCCTCAGCCCTCGAGTGCCTCAGACATGATGACGTCATACGTCACGTGATCAATGACGTTCATCAGGAGACGAGGACAGACACTGAGACGGACAGACACCAGGTGTTGAGAGAGAGAGAGAGAGAGAGAGGTCCGAGGTAACTGAGGTGTGAACCACTAGTCGATGTAAATGATACTGGTGGATGTGCCACTCTACTTGTGTACGGCGTGTATAATGTATGCACGATAATTCCCTCAGCCCTCGAGTGCCTCAGACATGATGACGTCATGCGTCACGTGATCAATGACGTTCATCAGGAGACGAGGACAGAAACTGAGACAGACAGACACCAGGTGTTGAGAGAGAGAGAGAGGTCCGAGGTAACTGAGGGATGAACCACTAGTCGATGTAAATGATACTGGTGGTTGTGCCACTCTACTTGTGTACGGGGTGTATAATGTATGCACGATAATTCCCTCATCCCTCGAGTGCCTCAGACATGATGACGTCATGCGTCACGTGATCAATGACGTTCATCAGGAGACGAGGACAGACACTGAGACAGACAGACACCAGGTGTTGAGAGAGAGAGAGAGAGGTCCGAGGTAATTGAGGGATGAACCACTAGTCGATGTAAATGATACTGGTGGATGTGCCACTCTACTTGTGTACGGGGTGTATAATGTATGCACGATAATTCCCTCGGCCCTCGAGTGCCTCAGACATGATGACGTCATGCGTCACGTGATCAATGACGTTCATCAGGAGACGAGGACAGACACTGAGACAGACAGACACCAGGTGTTGAGAGAGAGAGAGAGAGAGAGAGAGAGGTCCGAGGTAATTGAGGTATGAACCACTAGTCGATGTAAATGATACTGGTGGATGTGCCACTCTACTTGTGTACGGGGTGTATAATGTATGCACGATAATTCCCACAGCCCTCGAGTGCCTCAGACATGATGACGTCATGGGTCACGTGATCAATGACGTTCATCAGGAGACGAGGACAGACACTGAGACAGACAGACACCAGGTGTTGAGAGAGAGAGAGAGAGAGAGGTCCGAGGTAATTGAGGTATGAACCACTAGTCGATGTAAATGATACTGGTGATGTGCCACTCTACTTGTGTACGGGGTGTATAATGTATGCACGATAATTCCCTCAGCCCTCGAGTGCCTCAGACATGATGACGTCATGGTCACGTGATCAATGACGTTCATCAGGAGACGAGGACAGACACTGAGACAGACAGACACCAGGTGTTGAGAGCGAGAGAGAGAGGTCCGAGGTAATTGAGGGATGAACCACTAGTCGATGTAAATGATACTGGTGAATGTGCCACTCTACTTGTGTACGGGGTGTATAATGTATGCACGATAATTCCCACAGCCCTCGAGTGCCTCAGACATGATGACGTCATGGGTCACGTGATCAATGACGTTCATCAGGAGACGAGGACAGACACTGAGACAGACAGACACCAG
The DNA here is from genome assembly GCA_907164805.1 of Brachyptera putata. Taxonomy (NCBI): domain Eukaryota; kingdom Metazoa; phylum Arthropoda; class Insecta; order Plecoptera; family Taeniopterygidae; genus Brachyptera; species Brachyptera putata. The sequence continues at coordinate 8,314,540 of OU015475.1, forward strand.
GTGTTGAGAGAGAGAGAGAGAGAGAGGTCCGAGGTAATTGAGGTATGAACCACTAGTCGATGTAAATGATACTGGTGGATGTGCCACTCTACTTGTGTACGGGGTGTATAATGTATGCACGATAATTCCCTCAGCCCTCGAGTACCTCAGACATGATGACGTCATGGGTCACGTGATCAATGACGTTCATCAGGAGACGAGGACAGACACTGAGACAGACAGACACCAGGTGTTGAGAGAGAGAGAGAGACAGAGAGAGAGAGAGAGGTCCGAGGTAATTGAGGTATGAACCACTAGTCGATGTAAGTGATACTGGTGGATGTGCCACTCTACTTGTGTACGGGGTGTATAATGTATGCACGATAATTCCCTCAGCCCTCGAGTGCCTCAGACATGATGACGTCATGCGTCACGTGATCAATGACGTTCATCAGGAGACGAGGACAGACACTGAGACAGACAGACACCAGGTGTTGAGAGAGAGAGAGTGAGAGAGAGAGAGGTCCGAGGTAATTGAGGGATGAACCACTAGTCGATGTAAATGATACTGGTGGATGTGCCACTCTACTTGTGTACGGGGTGTATAATGTATGCACGATAATTCCCACAGCCCTCGAGTGCCTCAGACATGATGACGTCATACGTCACGTGATCAATGACGTTCATCAGGAGACGAGGACAGACACTGAGACAGACAGACACCAGGTGTTGAGAGAGAGAGAGAGAGGTCCGAGGTAATTGAGGGATGAACCACTAGTCGATGTAAATGATACTGGTGGATGTGCCACTCTACTTGTGTACGGGGTGTATAATGTATGCACGATAATTCCCACAGCCCTCGAGTGCCTCAGACATGATGACGTCATGGGTCACGTGATCAATGACGTTCATCAGGAGACGAGGACAGACACTGAGACAGACAGACACCAGGTGTTGAGAGAGAGAGAGAGAGAGAGGTCCGAGGTAATTGAGGTATGTACCACTAGTCGATGTAAATGATACTGGTGGATGTGCCACTCTACTTGTGTACGGGGTGTATAATGTATGCACGATAATTCCCTCAGCCCTCGAGTGCCTCAGACATGATGACGTCATGGGTCACGTGATCAATGACGTTCATCAGGAGACGAGGACAGACCTGAGACAGACAGACACCAGGTGTTGAGAGAGGGAGAGAGAGAGAGGTCCGAGGTAATTGAGGTATGAACCACTAGTCGATGTAAATGATACTGGTGGATGTGCCACTCTACTTGTGTACGGGGTGTATAATGTATGCACGATAATTCCCTCGGCCCTCGAGTGCCTCAGACATGATGACGTCATACGGCACGTGATCAATGACGTTCATCAGGAGACGAGGACAGACACTGAGACAGACAGACACCAGGTGTTGAGAGAGAGAGAGAGAGGTCCGAGGTAATTGAGGTATGAACCACTAGTCGATGTAAATGATACTGGTGGATGTGCCACTCTACTTGTGTACGGGGTGTATAATGTATGCACGATAATTCCCTCAGCCCTCGAGTGCCTCAGACATGATGACGTCATGGGTCACGTGATCAATGACGTTCATCAGGAGACGAGGACAGACACTGAGACAGACAGACACCAGGTGTTGAGAGAGAGAGAGTGAGAGAGAGAGAGGTCCGAGGTAATTGAGGGATGAACCACTAGTCGATGTAAATGATACTGGTGGATGTGCCACTCTACTTGTGTACGGGGTGTATAATGTATGCACGATGATTCCCTCAGCCCTCGAGTGCCTCAGACATGATGACGTCATACGTCACGTGATCAATGACGTTCATCAGGAGACGAAGACAGACACTGTAGGAGGGTCGCGTATTCCACCGCCACTTGTTTACGCTAACTTGACTCCATCATAGTGACCTTCAGCTGTCATCTGATGATTTCATCAACATCCATCATTGATATTTGTCATCTGTTTCATATTTGACATTGTCTCCGATATTTTGTCATAAATGACAAAGTCATTGATATTTGTCTTGTTTCATATTTCACAAAGTCATTGATATTTGAAGAAGTCATTCATAATTGGCATATTCGTCATATCGGACATTGCCATTTGTCACAATAGTCACATATTCGATAAAGTCATTGATAACTGTCATACTTTCCATATTTGACATTGTCATTGATATTCGTCATATTTGAAGAAGTCATTGATACTCGAAGAAGTCATTGATAATTCTCGCATTTGTCATATTTGACATTGTCATTGATCTTTGTCATAGTTGTCACGTTTGTCATATTTGAGATTGTCAATAATCTTTGTCATATTTCCAATATCTGTCACGTTTTCAATCGATTTTCGTCACATCATATGTGTTATCAAATTTGTATATATATATATATATATGAATTAAATATATATATATATATATATATATATATATATATATATATATATATATATATATAAATATATATATATATATAACTTATATGTAATATATATCGTTGATATTTTTCCATTTTTTCATCGGTTTTCGTCTTATTCGTCACATACGTCATATTTGACATTTCTGTCATATTTGAGATTGTCAGTAATCTTGTCATCGATATTCATCACAATATTCATCTGTCAAATTGTTCTCAATTCCTTCCAGGGAAATAACAGATTGATATTATCAATTTTCGTTCCACTATAATTTCATTGAATCCAATTATTATCCATGTTTATTTTCATGCGAGTATTATTCAGTTCGTGGATCTTCTCTCGCGTGAATCCAGCGGAATCGGTTTGTTCCATTTCATTATCATCTGTTCACAATTGAACGAATACGATTTGTCGCCCGTAAACCACACTTGATTCAGCATGAGTACGCAATGCTTCATCCCGATTGTCACAGAGCGGTGTGGTGATAGTGTGTGATACCACATGGATACCACTTTAGATAAAATATTGTCCGATGACTCAGAACGGATGGATAAACCATTCAAATTCATGAATTTAACCGATTTATCTGATAAAATATGATTTAATTGCTTTTGTAGATAATTATATTCCTTATATATTGAAGGAAAATAATGATGAAAATGAAAATGAAAATTGAAATGAATAGAATTATGAAATCTTCACAAATTCAAAACTCTTCGTATGAAAATGGGTGATGAAATGACCACGCTGTCGCTGTCACCAAAAAAAAATTCCGATTGAAATTAGGTCTCACTTTTTTCTTCAAGTTATTCTTATGAGAATTTTACAGAATGTCCCTAGCTATGGTAAGCACAGTGTGGTGAATTGTTGTACATGCTTTCATAAGAAACGGCTTATTAGACGAGCTTTAGCAAGGATTTAATCTGATATACTGAAAACAATTGGTGTTCGCTTTCAAGTTTCTTTTTTCTTTTTGTTTTTCCATGTTTTTTTTGTCGGTTCTCCACAGGTCAAACGGCTACAGCTATCAACTTCAAACTTTTGTTCATTATGGTTCCTTATCTAACTTAGATCTGTATAGTTTTGTGGAATTATCGGGGGGTAACTTTTATTTTATGAATTTATGAAATTTCAAAAATAGACCTACCGTGTACTCATTAGAATAACATAGCGGAAAAAATATATATTTTTTATTCTTCATGAAATGAAATTTTGCGTGAAGATGAATTACATATTGATACACATTTCCGGAAATTTTCAGCTTGATCGGGTCAGCCATTTTGAAGAAAAAACATAAAATGTGCTAAACTGGTACCACTCGAAGCAGTTTTTACCCATTTATAACTTGAATGTCCGCTCGTCTAACAACGCTTATATGGCGTTTTCCTAGTCATAATACTAGGCAAACGCAGAATGTGCGTTGTACGATGAGCGAGATATCTATAGAGTAGAATCTAAAACTCATCATACCTTGATTAAATAGAATATACTTCATTTGATACCAACGAATCTAGGGAACCGTGACTCTCTCACTTGAACATTCTCCTGCTATTATTTCTATCTATTCGATGAATAAAGAACATGTTTAACATTATTTTCTTCAAAACGGCTGATCCGAATTGCATACACATTCTCAATAATGTACGTGTATTTCTTCCGTGTTTACATTCGAGGAAAATTTGAACTCTGTTGAAGGAATTCATTTTCTAATTTCTTTCGCTCAGCCTGATCTTATGAGGTTTTTAGATATTTGGGATGATGTTTCTTAAAAATGATCCAACAGATATGACTCAAATACACTACGGTTTTATCAATTTGGATAAGTTTGCGAATATAGAAAGAAGTGTCATGTCGATCAGTCCAACCCTGCGACCTGTGGAGTGCCCACAAACAAACAAACAGAAAACAAACAGACAGAAAGTTCCGTAAGAGTTGAGTGGAAATCTTCGCTAACGCTCATCTAATTATTATTGTCATTACTCTCATTATAATATTTCGTATTAGTAGGATGTTTGACATATCATATGGTTAAATTATAAATAATTGTTACTTAGGACCAGTAATACAATGTCTCGACAAAGTTCCCGACAAAATGTGTCCTATCGACAAGACAGTTTGGTGGATTACCACTCATCACTAGCATTTGGCACACTCAGTGAGTTGTCGGGCAGATCATTTGGCAGCCATTCCAGGTGCCTTTCTACACTTTTAGATTACTGACGAAGTTATTATTATTTTATTGATTTATTTTTACACTCGCAATTGTCTGTTGACGGTGGCGAGGACTTAGAACATTATCAATTATTAAATTTTTCTAATATATATATGGATGATGTTATATATTTTATATATATATATATATAATGTTGAATATATTATGAAAATGTTAGAGAGATAAATGAGGAAGGGTGTGAATCATCTTCTTTGTTCTATATGACTTTTGAACAATCTTCTTCTAAAAACCTTCACACTCAATTTTGTTTCCTCTCCCTCTAATAGCATTAGGAATGAATATTTTCCCACGTCCGACCTTGCCCCCTTAACTTTAACCTTCAACTTATGTCCTCTGTGAGCTCTTACACTACCAGCATCTGTCACAATCTTCTCGCTCAATTCTGCCCAACCACCGACTCCTTCTAGTGACCTGTTGAAGTTACATAATCGATCGATTTTTCTTCTCTCATTCAATACTTCATTGTAAGTTTCAGACTTTCAATCACATAACTGAGCAGTATTTATTGTATGACGTATCTTCTTGTATTTACTTGTACAATTTCATTACTATCAAATTAATGAACATTCGGTTATATTCTACCATCATATAACTGATCCACAGACAAACAAATAAGAATAAAAAATAGAGAAAATATACATTCATAGACATTATTTCAATTATTATTTAAATATTAATTTACCTCTTCATAAACTTGAATGTATATTCTTTATTTCAAATGGCAAATTCCATACCTGTATGTAAACTTATCCAAAATGTATGTACGTATATGTAATGGTGCCAAGGAATGCTAAATAAATAACAAATAACAAATAACCAAAATAACCTAGATATTGGTGAGGTTTTCAAGCCACATTGTGTATGTATGTATTCATGTATGGATTCATTCAGCAAACTTTTGCTATCAGTAGCTTCATAAAACATGTTACGATATAATATAATTGATATAAAATCAGATATGTTATAAAAAGAAAATACTGAAATATTTAAGGCGGTGCGTGCACGGTGCTAATGAAAATAGAGAAATTCATCTTTACTATTTGTTTTCTTCATCACGAACAAGTGTATTTGAATGAAAATCAAATCAGACACAAGATAATTTTATGCTCTTCAATTAATATGAAATTCTATTTTTGTTGATTCGATCAGTTTTAAGATAATACGTCAGTACATTTTATCACGTTCTTGACATTGATTGACGTATAATCTTAGAACTGGCAGAATTACAAAAATAGAATGTCATAATAATTGAAGACCATAAAATTATCTTGAGTCCGATATACTTTCTATTCATAGAATAAATACTGCTCACTCATATGATTAGAAGTATGAAACTTACAATTAGGTATTGAAATTTGTCAGTAATCTAAAAGTGTGGACTAGGTAACAATTCTTCAGAATTTAACCATATTGATATGTCAAACATCCTAATAATACGAAATATGATAATGAAAGTAATGATAATTAGGCAAACGCAGGATGTGCGTTGTACGATGAGCGAGATGTCTATATAAAGTATAATCGAAAACTCTACAAACCTTGATCATTTGAAATGAACTTCATCCGATGTCAATGAATCTAGAAAGCCGTGACTTCGACAATGCAACATTTTTCAACTAATATTTCTATCTTTCCGATGAATAAAATACATTTATTATAATATTTTCTCCAAAACGGCTGGTCCGAATATCAAACCAAATTTTTATTCATGTATATTATTCTTGTGTTCCCATTTGTGGGAAATTTGAATCGTATTGGAAAGATTTTTTTTTCAATTTTTTCCGCCCAGCCAAATCTTATGGGGTTTTTAGAAACTTCTAAATGATGTTTCTCAAAAATGGTCCAACCGATTAGACCTCAGAACTATACAGTTCTAAGTTGAATAAGTTTGCATATAAAAAAAAAGTTTCATGTCGATCGGTCAAACCCTGCGACCTGTGCAGTGTTTACAAAAAAAAAAAAAAAAACGCACAGACAAAGCTTCGTAAGAGTTGAGTGAGAATCTTCGCTACGCTCATCTGATAATAATTAGATGAGCGTTAGCCGCCTTGAGACATGAGAGTCGAAGTTCGTCCGTTCAACAGCGTCGTGAATCCGACGTGTCGTTGAACATGGGTTGTGTGCTAGAACTGTTGATCAGGTTCTAACAATACGCGCTGTTGCTTGGGGCTATGACGTCACAACACCCAGTGGGCGTGGCTTGGAGCAGATAACACGGGACGCCTGGGGCCATCAGTCATCAATCAAACACAATGCGTTCCTCACGAATATATATATATATATATATATATATATATATATATATATATATATATATATTATATATATATATTATGTAATATATATGTATTATATATATATATATATATATATATATATATATATATATATATATATATATATATATATATATATATATATATATATATATATATATGTATGGTAATGTCACACTTTGCGGATTGCCCTTTCTGGAACAGTTGGCGGTTCTGAAAAGAACCTTGTCTCTCGACGTTTCGGACAGCTGCGGCTGACCATCTTCTTGGAGTCGTCTTGTTCAGAAACTGGAATCGAATTGTTATGTATTGTTATGATTCGATTCCAGTTCCTGAACGAGACGACTCCAAGAAGATGGTCAGCCGCAGCTGTTCGAAACGTCGAGAGACAAGGTTCTTTTCAGAACCGCCAACTGTTTCCAGAAAGGGCAATCCGCAAAGTGTGACATTACCATCAACCATCGGCCCTCAAAACCTTCACCAGCACATATATATATATATATATATATATATATATATATATATATATATATATATTTATATATATATATATATTATATATATATATATATATATATATATATATATATATATATATATATATATATATATATATTGGATCTGTTAAACTCACTTAGTTGTTGTAGCAAAAATTCATTGAGTTTAAATATTTGCAGAAGAGGCAAACGCAGAATATGCGTTGTGTGATGAGCGAGATGTCTATATGAAGAATAATCGAGACCTCCACAGACTTTGATCATTCGAAATATACTTCATTCGATACCAACGAATCTAAGGAGCCGTGGATCTACCAGTGCAACATTTTTCTGCCATTATTTATATCTATTCGATGAATGAAGAACATTTATTTCATCATTTTCTTCGAAACGGCTGGTCCGAATTGCATACACATTTTTAGTTATGTGTATCACATTCGTTTTCACATATGGGGGAAATTTGAATTGTATTCGTGAGATTTTATTTTTCATTATTTCCGCTCATCCTCATCTTTTGGGGTTTATAGAAACTTTGAGATGATGTTCCAGAAAAATGGTCCATCGATTTGACACGAAAACTATACAGTTCTAAGTTGGATAAGTTTACGTATACAGAAAAAAAGTTTCATGTCGATCTGTCAAACCCTGTGACCTGTGCAGTGCCCACAAACAAACAAACAAACAAAGCTCTGTAAAAGTTGCATCTGCGCTAACGCTCATCTAATCAGTACCCATTTCATTTCTCAAAAGAAGGAATTCGTATCTCTCTCTCTCTCTCTCTCTCCCTCTTTCTCCCTGTATATATATATAGGATATATATCTATATATATATCTCTCTCTCTCTCTCTCTCTATATATATATATATATATATATATATATATATATATATATATATATATATATATGTGTATATATATATTATGTGTGGTACTCTCATGGTAAAATTCTCATATTATTATTCGACTTTCCCAACTTTGCAATGTGTTACCATGACACTGCAGAATAATTCCCCAATGAAATAGAATCAGGATGTAATAAAAGTATTGTTATAGAAAGAACAAAGAACTAAAATAAGAAAAGATGAGAAAACAATAGAAACCAGTGTCTCTTGTACTGCATATAACCATTCAATGGCTCTTGTTCGGAACTAACAAGTGACAGCTGACGATTGTTGAACAAGGCGCAGTGGAAACATGTCAAGGAAACATGACGTTCAATAGGTTCTACATGTAACTTGCAATAAATGAACAACTGTTATCGAAAATAATTCGAGAGAGAATCGACATTGTGAAGGCGAGGAAAAACTTGATTAACATGGACTTGTTATTTCCCTCAGAACTGTTCCCATTAACCTGTCTGTCACATGGGGATCGGTGTTAAGGTATAGGTTTGAAGGAACATCGGGAGGAAGGGAATCAAAATTGTATCTACATATATATTTTTTTATATATATATTGCGTTAAACGACACACTGTTATGATAACTGAGATCTAATGGCGTCGGATGGATGATTAATGAGATGATGGGTAGATGAGATGAAGGTTCCTGCGCTACATCACTGCGCTACATGTGCCGGTATCTACATGTATTCCGAGTAGAAAAAGTTTGAAGAGATATAGAGAGGTAGAGCTAGAGAGAAAGATAGAGAGTTGGCGTAGAGAGAGGGAAGAGAGAGAGAGAGAGAGAGAGAGAGAGAGAGAGAGAGAGAGAGAGAGAGAGAAAGAGAATGAAGGACCGACTGTGAGAGTTTGAAGAGATGTAGAAAGATAGAGCTAGAGAGAAAGATGGAGAGGTATGCGAAGAGGAAGGAAGAGAGAGAAGAATAACAAGATAGCAAACATGAACTTACATCATGGTATAACCCGGATATATTTCCAGTTTCAAACCACGAGCTATTATTGGCCGGCTTGTTGCATGTTTTTTCGTTCATTTGTTTGTTTGTAAGCACTGCACAGGTCGCAATGTTTGACCGATCGACATGAAACTTTATTTTATGCGCAAACTCATCCAACTTAGAACCCTATAGTTTTTGAGTCAAATCGGTTGAACCATTTTTTAGTAACATAATCTAAAAGTTTCTAAAAATACCATAAGATTGGGCTGAGCAAAAAATATTGAAAAATAAAATCTCATCAATATAATTCAAATGATCCTCAAATGTGAAAGCGGAAGTGATACACATAATTAAACATTTGTATGTAAATCGAACCAGCCGTTTCAAAGAAAGTAATGTAATACATGTTCTATTTTCACCGAATAGATAGAAATAATAGCAGAAAAATGTTGCAGTGATAGATCCACGGCTTCCTAGATTCGTTGGTATCGAATGAAGTATATTTCATATGATCAAGGTGTGTAGAGTTTTCGATTCAACTTTATAGATATCTCGCTCATCACACAACTCACATTCTGCGTTTGCCTAGTAATCAGTAATTCATTAAGCTACATTCTTTTCAATTTGAACTGAAGGTATTTTAATACTTGTAAGGCAGCCAGCCCACACACATAAGTGAGTGACTTTGTTATTACCATGTCATGTATTCACTGATGAAATAAAACGTGACCTGACTGTTGAGTTGAGAAATAAAGAATAAGTCCAAAGTTTTGTTGGGAAAAGTTTCCAATCTCGTCTCCTGGAATCAGTTAAGTTTCAGATCATCTTTCTGAAATGGGAAAATTTTCATTTTTCCAGTCTACCTTCTGTTTGTAATCACGGTAATTGTTAGTTAGTGATCAGTTATTCACACAATGGATTAGATTTACTCGTTGGTCAGTTCACAGCCTGATGTTCAGCCTAATATTCAGCCTATTGTTCAGCCTATTGTCATTTTACAGCCTATATATTGTTCACATCCTATTGTTCATCTCACATCCTATTGTTCATTTCACAGCCTAATGTTAGGCCTATTGTTCATTTCACAGCCTATTGTTCAGCCTATTGTTCAGCCTATTGTTCAGTCTATTGTTCATTTCACAGCATATATATTGTTCACATCTTATTGTTCATCTCACATCCTGTTGTTCATTTCACAGCCTAATGTTGAGCCTATTGTTCAGCCTATTTTTCATTCCACAGCCTATATATTGTTCACATCCTATTGTTCCAATATCAGAAGTGGAGTACCAGTACTGGTATATATTTAATTTAATTTCTGTTTTAAACTAAGCAAACTCAGAATATGCGTTGTAAGATGATCGAGATATCTACAAAGTAAAATCGAAAACTTTGCATAACTTGATCATTTAAAATATATTCCATTCGAAACCATCGAATCTAAGGAGCTGTGAGTCAATCACTGCAACATTTTTCTGCTATTATTTCTATCAATCCAATGAATAATACACATTTATCACATTATTTTCTCCAAAACGGCTGATCCGAATTGCATACAAATTTTGAATAATGTGTATCATTTCCGTATTTACATGTAAGGAGAATTTGAATCATATTGGAGAGATTTTATTTCTCAATTCTTCCCGCTCAGCCTAATCCTATGGGATTTTTTTTAGAAACTTTGAGATTATGTTTCTCAGAAATGATGCAACCAATCTGTCCCACAAACGATACAGTTCTAGGTTGGGTAAGTTTGCGTACTCAGAAAAAGTTTCATGTCGATCGGTCAAACCCTGCGACCTGTGCAGTGCCCACAAACAAACAAACAAACAAACAAACAAAAACAGACAGACAAAGCTTCGCAAGAGTAGCATGGAAATCTTCGCTAACTCTCATCAAATAATGAAAGATTATTATAGTTTTTATTATTCTCACATGTAGTCTGTTGAAGTTATTACTTGTAAATGTCGAAAGCAGGCCCGCACACAAGGTAGGGCCTATTATCATTATGCGGGCTTCACACAACTAAATTGAGTATTTTTGACTGTAATTGCACGAGAGTATTCATTACCACCTGTTTTAAGAACAATTGGTAATTAGAGCCAGTTGTACCAAGTGATGATTAGTGAATCAAGCAAAAATTTGCAAATTAACTTGTTATCACTCTTGGTTACCTATGTTATTTTTGTATATTAAGTAATGATTAACTAAATAATATTTAATCATCAGTTAGTACAATCGGGTCTTAGTAAATGAAATAAATGACTAAATAACTGAATGTTATTATTATTTCGTATTTTGAATTTTTGAATTCTTTGTTTCTTTTGTGTGAATATAATGAATAATGAATTAATGGATTCTCCTTATTTACTTATATTGGGTTTAACGACGCGCTGTTATGATAACTGAGATCTAATGGCGTCGGATGGATGATTAATGAGATGATGAGATGATGAGATGAAGGTTCTTGGGTAATGGGAAGGAAGTGGTCATGGCCGACTTATTATAGGAACCATCCTGGCATTAGCCTGGACTACAGAGGGAAACCATGAAAAACCTCTGTAAAGATAGTCGGCGGCGGGGATCAAACTGGGTTCGGAATTCCCTTCGCTTCCCGGATCACATGAAGCGAGCGCGTTAACCACTGCGCCGGTGTTCCTTCTTTGGAGGTATTATATCCAAATTTTAAGGGGTTATAAATTCACCCCTGGGGTTCCCCGTTCAAAAGATCCCGAATATATCCATGCTCTGCGTTAATAAGGGGAAAATGGCTTTGTGTTTATTTTCCATAAGATACAAAAAAGGGAGTGATGACCATGACATATTTGAGCCGCCACGGTGACTAAGTCAACTATCGCTAGCGGTAGTAACTGAAGTCACCGTTGGGCGTGGGTTCGAGTCATGCAAAAGACATAGGTTTTTGTGAAAGTTCTTTCACCTATCATCACTTCATAGTTTCATTATCACCCACTCATTCATACCCCGGTGTAACCTAGCTGTTGGTGGGGTCGTTAGGCAGCATTAAAAACAAAAGAACCGATTTAACTATGTGATGGAATTAGTAAAATGTGTTTCGACTTACAAGGGCTCGCCTGTCTTGTACTGTTATGCCATCAGCTGACGGTACGTTGTAAACTACCCCTCCACTTCCATCCACTGTATCCACCCTGGTGTATACCACCATGCTACGCTCTTAGAACCTCTTTGTCTCACACGAAACTCGACTTATTAGCGGAGAACTTTGACCTTCGATTTCACTTAGAACCTCTTTGCTCACTTAACACTTATGTGATTGTCGTGGGATTATTTGGAATCACTTAGATACTTTTAGTATACTTAGAACCACTTTGCTTCAATCACACCTCTCTTGATATCGTAAGAACTTTTGGGTTCACTTAGATCCTTATATTCCATTCATAACTCATTTGCTTCAATTGAAACTTTTTTCTTGTAGTTTAATTTTATAGAATCACTTTGATTCACAGTACTTGGAAATATCTTTACTCCACTTGTCACTTTTCTGACTGTCGTACAACTTTCTGGTATCACTTAGATTCCATCTGTTACACTTATAAGCTATTTGCCTTACTTAGAAACACTTCGATGTGATGGAAAGATATCTAGAAAAGTGAACAAATTGAAGTATATTCCAGTCCTCACTTAGAATCTCTTGAAAACACTTAAAAAGCCTTGTGAACCAATGAAAGTATATTTCAGTCCTCACTTAGAATCTCTTGAAAACACTTAGAAAGCCTTGTGAACCAATGAAAGTATATTTCAGTCCTCACTTAGAATCTCTTAGAAACACTCAGAAAGCCTTGTGAACCAATGAGAGTATAATTCAGTCCTCACTTAGAATCTACTTGTTTTCACTCGCAAGGATTGAAATTCAATCCACTTATCACTCCACTTAGATTGTCCAGTCCTTGATTGATTCACAGTTCAGTCCTGATTCAGTTTATAGTTTGGACCTCACTTATACCAAGGTCAAGTCCTTCCTTATATCACTGATCAATTCTCACTTGATTCAAGTTATTTCTCGACTTTTTCAGAGTTCAGTTTTTATATAGATCAATGTAGAGTCGTTGCTAATTTTCAAGTTAAGATTTTACTAATCTTCCACTAATGTGTCCCTCTATCTGATAGTTAGGTTCTGGATTATATATCAGTTAACTCCTAGCTAGTTATCTCACAGTTAGTTCTCACTTATCTCACTGTTTTGACCTCACTTATCACTTGGTCCAGTTCCCACTTATCTCACAAAAATGTCCTCTTCTGTCTCCTGATTTATTTATTCTATTATCTCACGAGCTAGTCATTACTTATCTCACAGATGTCCTCAATTATCTCACAAATATTCCAGATATCTCACTGTCAAGATCTCACTTATTTACTTTTATCAATCTTCACCAGGTTTTATGTAATGTCTGTTTATTTTGTTATGAGTAATTTCACTCTCTAATAATTATGTATATGTTTTATGTAATTATGTTCGAATTTTATCATGTAAGTAATTCCTATGTTTTTCTCTGAATGATCTATCTCTAATTGTTGTTCTACTCTTGGTCCGCTATTAAATTATCTATTCAGATTAGTATAAATATCATAATTGACGAATTGATTGAATTTATAATTATATGGAATATATTATACCTACGTTAAATTTATAATGTATATGGATATTGATTAAATATAGTATTGCTATTATTTAATATATCATATATTGGATTTTAATTATTATATCTAAGTTTTTTGCTTCTACTATGATATTTAACATCAATTTGTATTGTTATTATTATTATTATTATTATTATTATTATTACTAGAGAATATTGACCGATCCATCAATGATGAACACTGTTATTGATTTTTGGAAGAGTCAGCTTCTACCTTTGACACTTGTTGCTTTGACACAAACTATACAGTACCCTAACTTACTGTCAATATTATTGTAACTATCTATCTTTATCTATCTATCTGAATGGAGATAATTTTAACTGATGCCATATATATTATATTCATTCGAATCTTTATGCCAGCATATATATCAACTATTGGAAAATACACTATCACTCCAAAATATATATAAGATCAATTATCTAAACTAATATACGAGTTATTCATCGATATGATTTCGAAATATTATAACGAATAAGATAATATATTTTATTTTGTGAATATTATTATTGCTGAAATTTAACACTAACACAACATATATTCGATGAATATGTTTTAGTCTGTGACAGAATTACTGAAATCACTTCTCAAATTTGAGTTTGAATATATATTTTAATTTACTACTAGTGTGAGATGAGCTACATATATAATTGTGATTCAATATTCTCAAAAATGTATTATTTATTATAAATAATTAAAATCTAACACCAAACACCAAATCTAGATTATCCACTACTATTAAACACTTCTAATATCTCGATATGCTATTGGTGTGAGTGAATCTACAGGTATGTATGTGTGTGTGTGTGTGATGTTGTTGTTGTTGTTGTTGTGAGTGATCCTGGTGTGCCCGGTTCGATTCCCCGACACAGAGTGAGGCAGGCAAGTCGTTGAATCAGAGCACCCAGGTGGTATTAGTGTTCGGGAGAGTTCGGGAATGTTCGGATGTGATCGGGTTGTTATGGGTGGCTTGGGGAAGGCTATACAATGACGTGTTGGGCTAGGATGTGTTTTAAGGTACGCTGTGTTTTAACTCACAATGGGAATAATTCATTGAATTCCATTGGATTATGTGATTCTAACAACGCATATATGGCGTTTTCCTAGTCTTTCTCAAACTTCACAAAAAAACATTGTTCCTCAATGAAGACTAAGGATGATAGAACAGGATCTTTCGGACGAGGAACAACAGGGACGATATTAAAGCCCCGAGGGAAAAAGATCCATTACTTGTCTAGTCTAGTTACTCTTCAAGGTACTCTTTAAGTCATCTCAAGGCTCTTGTTTAGTTGCTATTATTATGTTCATTTTTCACATTCACCAAATTATTATTCATTCATAATGTATACAAGTATGTCAATTTTATTTTCCAATGGTGTTTTCGTTCCGTGTAATTTTTTGTGAACATTCTCTGGAACATTCTATTGTGAAAAATTGTCCATTCTAAACATGATATCTATTATTTTTGTATTTCATAGTTGCCACTCAATTCATTAATAATATTTACATTTTCTCGATCACCTAGCTTCTTCATAAATTCAACATGAGAATTAAAAATATACAGTTAATATTATTTTTTTCTCCCACAGTTAAGTCTTCCTTGGAGACTTTGTGGATTTTGTTTTGACTATTATGTATTATGTGTATTTTTGTAAGTTAAAACAAGATAACAATGAAAAAAAAAGAATGTAGCTGTATATTATGCGTAATTGTATGTGTGATGCAATTAGTGAAACTTGAGGAATGAATGTTTTGCGTATGTTTGGAAAGAAACTTGATTTTTTTTCGATATCTTTCAAACTGAAGGAGTTATGATTGGTTTCACCCAGTTTCCATTTCACTCAATTTATTTCATTCAAATCAAATTTATTC
>OU015475.1:8330830-8345830 GCA_907164805.1 Brachyptera putata
CCATTTGGAAGAAATAAAATGTGTCAAATTGGTACCACTCGAAGCAGTTCTTAACCATTACTACCCATACTATTACTATCCGCTCGTCTAACAACGCATATGGCGTTTTCCTAGTTATAACCATGTCATGTATTTACTAATGGAATGAAACGTGACTTGACTCGAGTCGAGAAATAAAGAATAAGTCCAAAGTTTTGTTGGGAAAAGTTTCCAACCTCGTCTCCTGGAATCAGTTAAGTTTCAGATCATCTCCCTGAAATGAGAAAATTTTCATTTTTCCAGTCTACCTTCTGTTTGTGATCACGGTAATTGTTAGTTAGTGATCAGTTATTCACACAATGGATTAGATTCACTCGTTGGTCAGTTCACAGCCTATTGTTCAGCCTATTGTTCAGCCTAATATTCAGCCTATTGTTAATTTCACAGCCTATATATTGTTCACATCCTATTGTTCATCTTAAATTCTATTGTTCATTCCACAGCCTATTGTTCAGCCTATTGTTCATTTTACAGCCTATTGTTCAGCCTATTGTTCAGCCTATTGTTCATTTCACAGCATATATATTTTTCACATCCTATTGTTCATCTTACATCCTATTGTTCAGCCTATTGTTCATTTCACAGCCTATTGTTCAGCCTATTGCTCAGCCTATTGTTCATTTCACAGCATATATATTGTTCACATCCTATTGTTCATCTTAAATTCTATTGTTCATTCCACAGCCTATTGTTCAGCCTATTGTTCATTTCACAGCCTATTGTTCAGCCTATTGTTCAGCCTATTGTTCATTTCACAGCATATATATTGTTCACATCCTATTGTTCATCTTACATCCTATTGTTCAGCCTATTGTTCAGCCTATCGTTCATTTAACAGCCTATTGTTCGGCCTATTGTTCAGCCTATTGTTCAGCCTATTGTTCATTTCACAGCATATATATTGTTCACATCCTATTGTTCATCTTACATCCTATTGTTCGGCCTATTGTTCAGCCTATCGTTCATTTAACAGCCTATTGTTCGGCCTATTGTTCAGCCTATTGTTCAGCCTATTGTTCATTTCACAGCCTATATATTGTTCACATCCTATTGTTCATCTTACATTCCATTGTTCATTTCACAGCCTATTGTTCAGCCTATTGTTCATTTCACAGCCTATTGTTCAGCCTATTGTTCATTTCACAGCCTATTGTTCAGCCTATTGTTCATTTCACAGCCTATTGTTCAGCCTATTGTTCAGCCTATTGTTCATCTCACATCCTATTGTTCATTTCACAGCCTATTGTTCGGCCTATTGTTCAGCCTATTGTTCAGCCTATTGTTCATTTCACAGCATATATATTGTTCACATCCTATTGTTCATCTTACATCCTATTGTTCAGCCTATTGTTCAGCCTATCGTTCATTTAACAGCCTATTGTTCGGCCTATTGTTCAGCCTATTGTTCAGCCTATTGTTCATTTCACAGCCTATATATTGTTCACATCCTATTGTTCATCTTACATCCATTGTTCATTTCACAGCCTATTGTTCAGCCTATTGTTCATTTCACAGCCTATTGTTCAGCCTATTGTTCATTTCACAGCCTATTGTTCAGCCTATTGTTCATTTCACAGCCTATTGTTCAGCCTATTGTTCATTTCACAGCCTATTGTTCAGCCTATTGTTCAGCCTATTGTTCATTTCACAGCCTATATATTGTTCACATCCTATTGTTCATCTTACATCCTACTGTTCATCAATCATTTCACAGCGTATTGTTCCAATATCAGAAGTGGAGTACCAGTACTTGTATATATTTAATTTAATTTCTGTTTTAAACTAAGCAAACTCAGAATATGCGTTGTAAGATGATCGAGATATCTACAAAGTAAAATCGAAAACTCTGCATAACTTGATCATTTAAAATATATTTCATTCGAAACCATCGAATCTAAGGAGCTGTGAGTCAATCACTGCAACATTTTTCTGCTATTATTTCTATCAATTCAATGAATAATACACATTCATTGCATTATTTTCTCCAAAACAGCTGGTCCAAATTGCATACAAATTTTGAATAATGTATATTATTTCCGTATTTACATGTAAGGAGAATTTGAATCATATCGGAGAGATTTAATTTCTCAATTCTTCCCGCCCAACCCAATCATATGAGGTTTTTAGAAACTTTGAGATGATGTTCCTCAGAAATGATGCAACCAATCTGTCCCACAAACGATACAGTTCTAGGTTGGGTAAGTTTGCGTGTACAGAAGAAGTTTCATGTCGATCGGTCAAACCCTGCGACCTGTGCAGTGCTTACAAACAAACAAAAACAAAAACACAGACAAAGCTTCGCAAGAGTAGCATGGAAATCTTCGCTAACGCTCAACTAATAACGAAAGATTATTATAGTTTTTGATTATTTTTAATTTTAGTAATTGTAATTACCGTATTCATTTTATAAACTTGACACCTTGAATGTCTTTTTATTTCTGACAAGAGCAGCTCAAAACTCAACTTCTGCTGCTATTTTATCATATATGTGTAAATTTTACAAATGACTTTGTAATATAAACACTCTTACATTTTATTTATATGTATAACTGACAATTTTCAATACTCGTACAGATTTATCTCATGAATCAATGTGCACATGAGTGATTGTACATGTACAATGATGAAATAAATGATTTATTATTATTATGATTTATTATTCTCACATGTAGTCTGTTGAAGTTATTACTTGTAAATGTCGAAAGCAGGCCCGCACACAAGGTATTATCCTTATGCGGGCTCCACACAACTAAATTGAGTATTTTTGACTGTAATTGCACGAGAGTATTCATTACCACCTGTTGAACGAACTGTAATGAGTAAATAAAATAACCAACTAAATAACTAAATTGAATTATCATTTTTTATTTTGAATTTAGTATTTTTTTGGGGGGTGAATAAAAAAACATAACAAAATGGAAAATTGAATTGGATATTCAATTGGTCACAAAAGATTATGAATACATTTCTTCGTTTTGGTTAGATCGTTAATTGTCATGGTGTCATGTCAGAACGAACCTACCTTGTCATTCTGAACCACAATATTTCCTCATTTTTCGAATAATTCTCCCTATTTATTTAAATTGGGTTTAAAGACGCACTGTTATGATAGCGCAGATCTATTGGCGTCGAGTGGATGATTAATAAGATGATGGGATGATGGGATGAAGGTTCTTGGGTAGTGGGAAGGAAGCGGTCATGACCGACTTATTGTAGGAACCATCCCGGCATTAGCCTAGACTACAGAGGGAAACCATGATAAACCTCTGTAAAGATGGTCGGCGGCGGGGATCGAACTGGGTTCGTAATTCCCCTCGCCTCCCGGATCACATGAAGCGAGCGTGTTAACTACTGCGCCGGTGTTCCTCCTTTGGAGGTATTATATCCAACTTTTAAGGGGTTATAAATTCACCCCCAGGGTTCCCCGTTCAAAAGATCCCGAATATATCCATGCTCTGCCTTAATAAGGGGAAACTAACTTTGTGTTTATTTTCCATAACATACAAAAAAGGGAGTGATGACCATGACATATTTGAGCCGCCCTGGTGGCTAAGTCAACTATCGCTAGCGGTAGTAACTGAAGTCACCCTGGGCGTGGGTTCGAGTCCCGCATAAGGCATGGGTTTCTGTAAATCGTCCTTTCACCTATCATCACTTCATCGTTTCATTGTCATCCACTCATTAGAACCCCCGTATAACCTAGCTGTTGGTGGGGTCGTTAAGCAACATAAAAAAATGGACCGATCAGACAGAACCGATTAATTATTTATTCCCTTTTTTTGAGTTTTCATTATAATTTTTCTATCTTGTATTACAACTTTTCCCAGATTTGACTAACTTATGTTCCGTTACTCATCCTATTGTTATTTTATTACTCTTTCAGATATTTTACTATGGATATTCTTGATTAGACGAGCTTTAGCGAGGATTCAATTTGACATACTGAAAAAAATTGGTGTTCGTTTTTATGTTTTTTTTTTCATGTTTTTTTGTCGGTTCTCCACAGGTCAAACGGCTACATCTATCATCCCCAAACTTTTTTTCAATATGGTTCCTCATCCAACTTAGATCTGTATAGTTTTGTGGCATTATCGGGCGGTAATTTTTTTTTTATGAATTCAAGAAATTTCAAAAATTCCCACTAGAATAACATGGCGGAAAAAAAAAGAAAATATTTTTATTTTCCGAATGAAATAAAATTTTGCGTGAAGTTGAACATTTTGGTACACATGTCTAGGAATTTTCAGCTTGATCGGGTCAGCCATTTTGAAGAAAAAACATAAAATGTGCCGAATTGGTACCACTCAAAGCAGTTTTTACCCATTTTCACCCATACTATTACTATCCGCTCGTCTAACAACGCATATGGCGTTTTCCTAGTATTTTAATTGATTGTTTCTTATTCTGTGTTTTCTAAACAATCTTACGTGTATAAGACAGACTTTTATTCAATAAAGATATGAATATATATTTCGACTTACAAGGGCTCGCCTGTCTTGTACTGTTATGACATCAGCTGATGGTACGTTGTAAGCTACCCCTCCACTTCCGTCCACTGTATCCACCCTGGTGTATACCACCATGCTACGCTCTTAGAACCTCTTTGTCTCACACGAAACTCGACTTGATAGCGGAGAACTTTGACCTTCGATTCCACTTAGAACCTCTTTGCTCACTTAACACTTATGTGATTGTCGTGAAATTATTTGGAATCACTTAGATACTTTTAGTATACTTAGAAACTCTTTGCTTCAATTACACCTTTCTTGATATTGTTAGAACTTTTGGGATCACTTAGATTCTCATATTTCATTCATAACTCATTTGCTTCAATTGAAACTATTTTTCTTGTAGTTTAATTTTATAGAATCACTTAGATACTTTCACTTCACATATAACTCAAAAATCACAAGTTACTTAGATATATCTTTACTCCACTTGACACTTTTCTGACTTTCGCACAACTTTCTGGTATCACTTAGATTCCATCTGTTACACTTATGACCTATTCGCCTCACTTAGAAACTCTTCGATGTGATGGAAAGATATCTAGAAAAGTGAACAAATTGAAGTATATTTCAGTCCTCACTTAGAATCTCTTAAAAACACTTAGAAAGCCTTGTGAACCAATTAAAGTATATTTCAGTCCTCACTTAGAATCTCTTAAAAACACTTAGAAAGCCTTGTGAACCAATGAAAGTATATTTTAGTCCTCACTTAGAATCTCTTAAAAAACACTCAGAAAGCCTTGTGAACCAATGGAAGTATATTTCAGTCCTCACTTAGAATCTACTTGTTTTCACTTGCAAGGATTATAATTCAATACACTTATCACTCCACTTAGATTGTCCAGTCCTTGATTGATTCACAGATCAGTCCTGATTCAGTTGATAGTTCGGACCTCACTTATACCAAAGTTAAGTCCTTCCTTATATCACTGATCAATTTTCACTTAATTCAAGTTATTTCTCGACTTTTTCAGAGTTCAGTTTTTATATAGATCAGTGTAGAGTCGTTGCTAATTTCCAAGTTAAGATTTTACTAATCTTCCACTAATGTATCCCTCTATCTGACAGTTAGAGTTCGGATTATATATCAGTTAACTCCTAGAATATCTCACAGTTAATATCTTACTGATTTCACAGTTATTTCTCACTTATCTCGCTGTTTTGACCTCACTTATCACTTGGTCCAGTTCTCACTTATCCCACAAAAATATCCTTTTCTGTCTCCTGATTTATTTATTCTATTATCTCACGAGCTAGTCGTTACTTATCTCACAGATGTCCTCAATTATCTCACAAATATTCCAGATATCTCACTGTCAAGATCTCACTTATTTACTTTTATCAATCTTCACCAGGTTTTATGTAATTACTGTTTATTTTGTTATGTGTAATTTCACTCTCTAATAATTATGTATATGTATTATGTAATTATGTTCGAATTCTATTATGTAAGTAATTTCTATGTATTCGAATAATGTCCTGAACTATCTATCTCTAATTGTTGTTCTACTTTTGGTCCGCTATTAAATGCACTATTCAGATTGGTATCAATATCATTATTGATGATTTGATTATATTTATAATTATATGGAATATATTATACCTACGTTAAATTTATAATGTATATGGATATTGATTAAAGATAGTATTGCTATTATTTAATATATCATATATTGGATTATAATTATTATATCCAAGTTTTTTGCTTCTACTATAATATTAAACATCAATTTGTATTATTATTATTATTATTACTAGAGAATATTGACTGGTCCATCTATAATGAACACTGTTATTGATTTTTGGAAGAGTTTGCTTCTACCTTTGACACTTGTTGCTTTGAGCTATACAGTACCCTAACTTACTGTCACTATTATTGTAACTATCTATCTTTATCTATCTATCTAAATGGAGATAATTTTAACTGATGCCATATATATATATTATATATTAAATTCATTCGAATCTTTATGCCAGCATATATATCAACTATTGGAAAATACACTATCACTCAAAAATATATATAAGATCAATTATCTGAACTAATGTACGAGTTATTCATCAATATAATTTTTAAATATTATAACAGATAAGATAATATATTTTATTCTGTGAATATTATTATTGCTGAAATTTAACACCAACACAACATATATTCGATGAATATCTTTTAGTCTATGACAGAATTACTAAAATCACTTCTCAAATTTGAGTTTGGATATATATTTTAATTTACTACTAGTGTGAAATGAGCTACATATATAATTGTGATTCAATATTCTCAAAAATGTATTATTAATTATAAATACTTAAAATCTAACACCAAACACCAAATCTAAATTATCCACTACTATTAAACACTTCTAATATCTCGATATGCTATTGGTGTGAGTGAATCTACAGGTATGTGTGTGTGTGACGTTGTTGTTGTTGTTGTTGTGAGTGATCCTGGTGTGCCCGGTTCGATTCCCCGACACAGAGTGAGGCAGGCAAGTCGTTGAATCAGAGCACCCAGGTGGTATTAGTGTTCGGGAGAGTTCGGGAATGTTCGGATGTGATCGGGTTGTTATGGGTGGCTTGGGGAAGGCTATACAATGACGTGTTGGGCTAGGATGTGTTTTAAGGTACGCTGTGTTTTAACCCACAATGGGAATCATTCATTTAATTCCATTGGATTATGTGATTCTAACAACGCATATATGGCGTTTTCCTAGTCTTTCTCAAACTTCACAAAAAAAACATTGTTCCTCAATGAAGACTAAGGATGATAGAACAGGATATTTCGGACGAGGAACAACAAGGACGATATTAAAGCCCCGAGGGAAAAAGATCCATTATTTGTCTAGTCAAGTTACTCTTCAAGGTACTCTTTAAGTCATCTCAAGGCTCTTGTTTAGTTGCTATTATTATGTTCATTTTTCACATTCACCAAATTATTATTCATTCATAATGTATACAAGTATGTCAATTTTATTTTTCAATTGTGTTTTTGTTTCGTGTAATTTTTTGTGAACATTCTCTGGTACATTTTATTGTGAGAAACTGTCCATTCTAAACATGATATCTGTTATTTTTGTATTTCATAGTTGCCACTCAATTCATTTATAATATTTACATACCGGCACATGCAGCGTAGTGGTTAGCACGCTCGCTTTATGTGATCCGGCAGGCTAGGGGAATTTCGAACCCAGTTCGATCCCCGCCGCCGACCATCTTAACATGGGTTTTTCATGGTTTCCCTCTGTAGTCTAGGCT
Source organism: Brachyptera putata (assembly GCA_907164805.1). NCBI lineage: Eukaryota > Metazoa > Arthropoda > Insecta > Plecoptera > Taeniopterygidae > Brachyptera > Brachyptera putata. Next base: position 8,338,633 of record OU015475.1, read on the forward strand.
AATGCCGGGATGGTTCCTACAATAGGTCGGCCATGACCGCTTCCTTCCCATTACCCAAGAACCTTCATCTCATCATCCCATCATCTCATTAATCATCCATCCGACGCCATTAGATCTCAGTTATCATAACAGTGCGTCGTTAAACCCAAAATATAAATAAGAATAAAAAATTACTTTTTCTCGATCACCTTCTTCATAAATTCAACATAAAAATTGAAAATATACAGATTTTTTTTTTCTCCCACAGTTAAGTCTTCCTTGGAGACTTTGTGGATTTTGTTTTGACTATTATGTGTATTTTTGTAAGTAAAAACAAGATAACAATAAAAAAAAAAAAAAAAAATTGAATGTAGTTGTATATTATGCGTAATTGTGTGTTTTTTTTTTTTTTTTTTTTTTTTTTTTTTATTGAGAAAACAAAAGTTAGAAAACATTACAAATAGTCAAAAATTAACATCGCTTGTCCACAAAGCCTTATAAGGGCTTGACTGTGGTGATAACAAAAATAAAATAAGTCGATTATACACACAAAAAATTAGTTATATGAAAGACAGGACGAAAATTACAGTATAAAATTACGAAAGAAAATGAGAAGAAAAATGCAAAGATAACCATATAAGAAATGAACTAATTGTACACAATGTGATGCAATTAGTGAAACTTAAGGAATGCATGTATTGCGTGTGTTTGGAAAGAAACTTGATTTTTTTTCGATATCTTTCAAACTGAAGGAGTTATGATTGGTTTCACCCAGTTCTCATTTCACTCAATTTTATTCTCATTTCATCTCAGTTTTGTCGCACATTAACATGACAGCAATAAACAGTATAAAAATACTAGTGGAGACAAATTTCTCCATTTGTGTCAGCACCGGAATCGGGCTACTGTTAGTTCATTATTAGATGAGCGTAGCGAAGATTTTCACTGAACTCTTACGGAACTTTGTCTGTGCGTTTTTTTTTTTTTTTTTTTGTTCGTTTGTAAACACTGCACAGGTCGCAGGGTTCAACCGATCGACATGAAACTTTATTTTCATATGCAAACTTATCCAACTTAGAACTGTATAGTTTTGAGGTCTAATCGGTTGGACCATTTTTGAGAAACATCATTTAGAAGTTTCTAAAAACCCCATAAGATTTGGCTGGGCGGAAAAAAATTGAAAAAAAAACTCTCCAATACGATTCAAATTTTCCACAAATGTGAACTCAAGAATAATATACATGAATAAAAATTTGGTTTGATATTCGGACCAGCCGTTTTGGAGAAAATAATATAATAAATGTATTTTATTCATCGAAAAGATAGAAATATTAGTTGAAAAATGTTGCATTGTCGAAGTCACGGCTTTCTAGATTCATTGACATCGGATGAAGTTCATTTCAAATGATCAAGGTTTGTAGAGTTTTCACTTATTCCTTATATAGACATCTCGCTCATCACACAACGCACATCCTTGGTTTCCCAGACGATTTCGATAATAATAATAATATAATAATAAAAATAATAATAATCTTCATTGTCAGGTTTGATTTTACATGGTAAAATATTTGTCATGTCAATGTGATGTAACTTAAAAAAATACTTAAAATTAAAAATTATCTATATTGAAATGTTATTACATGATTATATCATCTAAATTGCTATTCTGAATCTAAATTTGGTCTAAAGTAATGAAATCCGAGATTCTGGTTTTTAATACTAATTTGGAAAAGTTTCTGTTAAAAAAGCGTTTACAGTATAATAACATTTAAATATCAAGAATTCTTTTTATTTGCATTCAAAAACTGGGCCTGATAATTGTTTTAAGAATGTAGGAAAGTGGTTATATAATTTAGGTGCTGCATAATGAGGGCTGTTTGTTAATAGAGATCAATTATGTTTTTGCATATTATCTATCGGAGATTGAATGCAGAGTAAAATTAAACTGAAAATGTAAATGGAACATACGAACATTACTCGACCTCTTTTTCCCCATAGACTATTTTGTTGAGTGTTTATGTACTTTGTCTTCTAGTTAAAGTGCTTCCAATGTCAGGATATTTTATTCACGTTGCATTTCAAATGCAGTTTGATCGTCCACTTTGTGTAGAAACAACTGTAAATATCGTCGAGACACATATTGCAGAAAGTCGAGACAATGATAGAACCCGTCAATACACAATATGTATAATGTATATAAAAGACCAACGCTTTTGTTCAAGAGTTAGTTGTCAGTTGTTTCATAGAGTTACGTGAACTCATCTATATATTTTTATAATAATAATAGTAATGATAATAATAATATTTTTTATTAATCCCAATTGGATTACAAGTAATTGAACGAGCTCAAGCGAGGATTCAATTTGACATACTGAAAAAAATTGGTGTTCGTTTTTATGTTTTTTTTTTATATGTTTTTTTGTCGGTTCTCCACAGGTCAAACGGGTTCAGCTATCAACTTCAAACTTTTTTCAATATGGTTCCTCATCTAACTCAGATCTGTATAGTTTTGTGGCATTATCGGGGGGTAACTTTTTTTTATGAATTTTAGAAATTTCAAAAATAACCATTGGAATAACATGACGGAAAAAAAGAGAATATTTCCATTTCCCGAAAAAAAAAAAATGCGTAAAGTTGAATTACATTTTGATACAGATTTCTGAAAAATTTCAGCTTGATCGGGTCAGCCATTTCGAAGAAAAAAAAAAATGTGCGCAATTGGTACCACTCGAAGCAGTTCTTAACCATTACTACCCATACTATTACTATCCGCTCGTCGAACAACACATATGGCGTTTTCCTAGTATTGGACATGTCGGTTGCGGTATGCAAGTGAAAGTAGAATATAAACATACATACATTGTTATATAATGAATAATAAAGATGATCATGAAACTTTTACCAAGGATAAAAGATGGCCTACAACGTTAGTCAGTGTCATTAAAGAATTCCTCAAAACTTTAAAAACATTTTCCAATGAGCCATGCTTTCAGGGCACTTTCAAATTGATACCATTCAATTGCTTCAAAGTTGGAGTTTATTGTGTATCGAATAATTTCTCTGAGGCGTATGATTGTGATATAGCATGTATTAATTTGTGATTATTCCTACGAATCTCGATTATCTCACTTCGAGAAGCAAGATTTCAGGATGGAAGATATTACAGGCAGTGCACTCGTCAAAGTGAGTGACTTAGGATGTTATGTAGATAGATTTATAATAAAACTGATTAATTTTGAAAATATATTATTCTCTCTCTCTCTCCCTCTCTTTCTCCCTCTCTCTCTCTCTTTTATCTCTCTCTCTGTATCTGTCTCTCTCTCACTCTCTCTCTCTCGTTCTATCTCTATCCCTCTCTCTCTATTGATCTCTCTCTCTCTCTTTCTCTGTCTCCCTCTCTCCCTCTCTCTCCCCCTCTCTCTCTCTCTCTCTCTCTCTCTCTCTCACTCTCTCTCTCTTTCTCCCCCTATTTCTCTCTCTCTCTTCTCTCGGTTTTATAATTAAATTTATTCATCTATATAAATGTAATTCCATCAAATACAGAGTTATTCAGCTGTGAAGGCAGTGAGATTTGTTATGGAACAAATAAAACGACTTCAAGTTAATTAGTAATAAACTCAAAAGAAGTAACGAATATCCAGTTTGATAATATTGTGTCTGTTTTCGACTGGAATGTGAAAAAAAACAAATTACTTGTAAACGACTCATGCTGAATATAGGGCCTACTTCATTCGGTTACTATAGAATCGATCCCCGCCGCCGACCATCTCAACAGGGGTTTTCCATGGTTTCCCTCTGTAGTTAGACGAGCTTTGGCGAGGATTCAATTTGACATACTGGATTTTTTTTTTTGTTTTTTTGTTTTTTGTTTTTGTTTTTTTGTCGGTTCTCCACAGGTCAAACGGCTGCAGCTATCAACTTCGAACTTTTTTCGATATGGTTCCTCATTTAACTTCAATCTGTATAGTTTTGTGGCATTATCGGGTGGTAACGTTTTGTTCTAGAAATTTTGAAAATTTCAAAAATACCCATTAAAATAACACAGCAGAAACAGAAGAATATATTTTTATTATCCGAAAAAAAGGAAATTATGCGTGAAGTTAAACTGGTAAAACGCCATATATGCGTTGTTAGACGAGCGGATAGTTATAGTATCGGTGAAAATGGGTGAAAACTGCTTCGAGTGGTACCAATTTAGTACATTTTATGTTTTTCCTTCAAAATGGCTGACCCGATCAAGCTGGAAATTTTCACGAATGTGTACCAGAATGTAATTCAACTTCACGCGAAATTTCATTTTTTTGGACATAATTTTTTTTTTTCGTCATGTCTGAAATATTGAAATTTCTTAAATTCAGAAAAAAAAAGTTACCACCCGATAATGCCACAAAACTATACAGATCTAAGTTAGATGAGGAACCATATTGAAAAAAAGTTTGAGGTTGATATATGTAGCCGTTTGACCTGTGGAGAACCGACAAAAAAACATATAAAAAAAAAAAAACATAAAAACGAACACCAATTATTTTCAGTATGTCGAATTGAACCCTCGCTAAAGCTCGTCTAATTAAATTTTGATACAAGTTTCTCGACATTTTCAGCTTGATCGGTTAGCCATTTTGAAGAAAATACCTATTTATAACTTAAATGTCATGATGCTCGTCTAAAAACGCATATATGGCGTTTTCCCAGTCTAGGCTAATGCCGGGATGGTTCCTACAATAAGTCGGCCATGACCGCTTCCTTCCCACTATCTTTCCCATCACTCAAGAACCTTCATCTCATCATCCTATCATCTCATTAATCATCCATCCGACGCCAATAGATCTGCGCTATCATAACAGTGCGTCATTGAACCCAATATACTATCGAATCTAGAAATCCGTGATTCTCTGCAATATTCTTATTCATATCTCATTAAATGAAGAAAAAAATTCTGTCATAAATGAATTAAATGGAATAAAAAAGATTATGCATTATTTTGTGTATTATCCATATAGGTTAGTTTCAAGATAATACATATAACATTGCTAAGAAAACACAGAATAAAAATCAATCTGCTATCATTTCAATCAATAGATGAATGAAAAACAATCATAAAATTACTGACTTCAAAAAGTTAATCAAACTGCTCACGAATTTGTAATATTGCGTATCATTTTTGTGTTTATATTCAGGGAAAATATTGATTATTCTTGAGAGATTCTATTTTTTCAATTTTCTTGCCCAGCCTGATCTATTGTTTTTTCCGAACTTTGGGATTATATTTCTTAAAAACGGTCTACCCGAACCCAAATCCAAACTCCACACACTTCCAAGTTGGATAAGTCTGCGTGTCCAGAAATAGTTTCATGTCGATCAGTCCAACCCTGCGACCTGTGCTATGGGTACGAACAAAATGGAAGAAGAACACAAACAAACCTTCATAAGAACGGAATGGATTTCTTCGCTATTTCTCATCTAATAAGCAGTCTTCTAAAGCACTGTGCTGTTAAAAGAGGAATTAAGTAACAACCATCTGTAACCATTCGTGAATTGTATGACCATTCGTAACAATTTGTGAGTAACAAATAATAATAGGTATCTCAAGCAGAAGATTATGAGGGAGGTGGATCTTAATTATATTATACCAAAGAAGACAAGAAACGATCTTTTCAAATTAATTTTGGACCAAATTCAACACAATCCTAAAAGACCTCAACGTAGACAGCTCATCTCACTACGAATATTCTGCGTTTGCCTATAGTTACCACTAAACTCGCTAATTGCCACTCAATTCATCAGTTAGTGAAAGCGTGTCTCAATCCTTCAACTTTCACTTTCCGAAATGTTGGATCTCCTTCACTTTTCACTGTCAACAAATATTTCGTTTTTTTGATATAAGGTCTCGGCCAGTATACTGTCGTGAACTACTGTGGTAAGGCCGGGTATGTCAGTGCTGTCGCGACCTGTGTACTGCGGGCTGCGTTCAGGAGTTCAACAGATACTTCTGTTAAGGGTGGTGGAAATATCACACACCTTCTTCAGTGCCTCTGGTATCTCAGTTTATGTTGCTTTGTAATAATATAGAATGTGAACATATACTAGGAAAATGCAGTATATATGGATAGGAAATCTTCGTCACGCTTATTCAATTATTTCTTTGAAGTAGTTTAAATTCCTGGATTTCGGTTGTCATCAACATCTGGAACCTGGTTTGGAATGATTGTTTCTTCTCAGTCGGAGCTTAGAACGGATCGATGGACATGTTTTGAAACGACACCTGTTGGTTGTTTGTGTCTCGACACTTCGAGGCGGTCTTGTCAACAATATGAATAATTATCTTCGGAAACTTTTATATTGAATGGAATGAATTACACATTTATGCTTTTCTATATATTGGTTTTAACGACGCACTATTATGATAACTGAGATCTAATGGCGTCGGATGGATGATTAATGAGATGATGCGATGATGAGATGAAGGTTCTTGGGTAATGGGAAGGATAGTCTGGAGGAAGCGGTCATGGTCGACTTATTGTAAAGACCATCCCCGGATTAGCCTAGACTACAGAGGGAAACCATAAAAAACCCCTGTAAAGATGGTCGGCGCCGGGGATCGAACTGAGTTCGAAATTCTCCTCGCCTCGCGGATCATTTGAAGCGAGCGCGCATCTACCGGTCACATTTATGCTGTATGACACCATTTTTTTCTGTACCATAGACGGAGGTCGAAATTATCAAAATAGGAATGAAAACTGATCGAATTTATTTTATGATTCATCATCATTGTTCACTAACATTCACTCTATTTTCTGAACCATCAATAATTTGTGTAAGAATAATAATAATATTGAGCTAAGGTCTCTGAGAGATGAGAGTTATGTTGATAATTATCAAAAAAAAAAATGAAGAAAATAGAAAAACGTTTAATATTGAAAAAAATCGCTACACAGTTAGACGTACTCAATTCAAACTATATAAATTGTTTCTAAGAATTGAAATAGAACCATCGAAAACTAAAAAAACTATACGATAAATGAGAGTACCACTGAGGTTGAATCTGATACAGTTTTCTCCGAAGAAGCGAGTAATTGTGCCTCTAGCTTCAACTATGCACTTACCCTGACTGTTTACTTGAAAATAAATGATTTCTCAAAATGGATACTTTACCTTTTATAGCGAGCAGAGTGATTAGACGAGCTTTAGGGAGGATTTGATTCGACATACTGGGAAAAAT
>OU015475.1:8350830-8420124 GCA_907164805.1 Brachyptera putata
ATGCAATATAACTTGGTCAACTCGTTCGACCAGGTAGCAAGAAGACTTTTACTTTTGCCTCAAGCTGTACTTGGCTTTGAACAATCTTCCATTAATCTCTCTCAAAGCTGTCCTAGCTAAACGCCATTCAGTTATTCTTCAACCCAGCTATCCTCTATCCATCACCCAATGTATAAACATGTACTGTTTTCCTATACATACACACATGTACATGTTGAATGCAATCAATCAAATTCCATCAAATCAGCAATAGTTCTAATTCTACGAATCGTTGAATAGACTGAAAACTTCAATTAAATAAGAAGAATAAACCAAACATTTAAACAGTTCTTCAAAACCAATCATCAAGCAATTCCATTCAAATATATATATATATATATATATATATATATATATATATATATATATATATATATATATATATATATATCAAATCGCTCTCAGCTTTTCAACAGAAATAAAACAATCCATTATTTCCGCTCTATTCATCTACAATTTGTATCCACCGTGTTCTTATTACCCACATATGCGCGCGCATCCTATCAACCACATCGACCAATCACAGCGCTTCATTCACCTCTGACGTCAACCGGTCGGGTCGAACGTTCGGTTACCTTCTCCGTCTCACTGTTATGCTCGACCAGTCTCTCCTTCCGTCGACCCACAGTTCTAGACATTCCCGCTGCGTTCTATAAATAGCACCGCCTTGCTGAGGTGGAAGAACGGACTGATGTGTGTGTGAGGGGGCTGTGATATGACTTAACCTACCGCTATGTAGTCTGGGGGGCGGTGGAGTTGAAGTTTGAGAGTGGGGGGGGGGTGGGGGTGGGGGGATACATGACTGGGGTAAAGCTGATGGAAGGAAATGGAGTATTTTGAGTATAAAAAAAGACTGTCAGGAAAATATTATGTTCTATTGAATTTTCAAGGAAAACATAAGGTATATGTTACGTCAAATTGATACATATTATGAACATTATGATACAAATAAACCCAGAGCTTTTTATGATGAATCACATATAGGCATGTATGTTCAATTCCCATTATTAGAAATCACCCATATGGTCAACAGACTGGGATCTTAGGAGTCGATGGGGGTAGATTTAACGGAATACCATTCTTTGTTTGATATTTTTTGAACGGTTCAAGATATCGGAATTATGAAAATAAGGAAAAATAGGTATTTCCGATTCCTTCAAGAACATCATCTCATTCCAGTGAAATCCCGTTTCATCGACTTTGCTGTAAATACTGTAGAATAAGTCGATGAACTGGGATTTCGAGGAAACGGGATTTCGAGGAAACGAAACAATCGACGGAACGAACGCCTACGTCATTGGCTAAAAGTCGATGAAATGGGATCTCACTGAAACGGGATTCTGATGAATCAAGATTTCGATGAATCGGGATTTCACTGAAATGGGACGTAGCCCCTTCCAGATTGTGTGGAAATCATCATTCATATCGTATTGCACAATTTTCAGTCGTATACCGTTGAAAAATGTTTATTTTTCACCTCATACCCCTGACAATTGGGTGATTTTAGATAAATAGTTATACCATCATGAAGGTATTGAAAATATTTGTGTTTCCTTGTACTTAGAATTCCGATATCTCACACCGTTCAAAGGTTATAATCAGAAACCTGATGTTCCGCTAAAATGAACTTCCATGGACTCTTAATATGATTCGTGTATATATGAAACAAAAAGCCTCTACATTCGAGAGTTTTGCAAATGTTCTATCAAGCTAAACGTGATGTATTCATTATAATTGAATTTTTTTTTTAATGTGCTTAACGACCCCTCCAACAGCTAGGTTATACGGGGGTACGAATGATTTTTTTTTAAATGTGCTTAACGACCCCACCAACAGCTAGGTTATACGGGGGTACGAATGTTTTTTTTTTAATGTGCTTAACGACTCCACCAACAGCTAGGTTATACGGGGGTACGAATGATTTTTTTTCAATGTGCCCAACGACCCCACCAACAGCTAGGTTATACGGGGGTACGAATGATTTTTTTCAATGTGCTTAACGACCCCACCAACAGCTAGGTTATACGGGGGTACGAATGATTTTTTTCAATGTGCTTAACGACCCCACCAACAGCTAGGTTATACGGGGGTACGAATGAGCTGGTGATAAAGAAACTACGAAGTGATGTTAGGTGAAAGGACGTTTACAAAAACCCATACCTTATGCGGGACTCGAACCCAAGCTCATGTATTCTGTTCTTTTGATAATCTCTCCAAAGTGTATGAATTATTTTTGATATAATTATTCGTGATTTTTCCCGCGGACATCAATGATTTCACTTCAAGATAATATATATATATATATATATATTTCAATAACATCGAAACTTGATACAGAATCATTGTTCCTCTATTAAGTCTGAGGATGGAAGGCAGGATCGTTTGGACGGGGCACCACAAGGGCGATCTTACCACCCCGAAGAATAACTAAAATATGATAACTCAATAATATCGCTATTGATATTGATATATAATATTGCTATTATTATCTGAACGTTTCTCTAAAAACTCATCATTTGTTGCTATGCTGTTTTACTGTGTGTCCAAGTGGCAATTGTCGACAGTGTTTCCATAGAACGTGTTATGTGGGTATATATTTTTTTAATTAGACGAGCTTCAGCGAGGATTCAATTTGACATACTGACAAAAATTGGTATTCGTTTTTTTTTTTAATTCTATTTTTTTAATGTTTTTTTGTCGATTCTCCACAGGTCAAACGGCTACAGCTATCAACTTCAAACTTTTTTTCAATATGGTTCCTCATCTAACTCAGATCTGTATAGTTTTGTGGCATTATCGGGCGGTAACTTTTTTTCTATGAATTTTAGAAATTTCAAAAATACCCATTAGAATAACATGTCGGAAAAAAAAATATCTATTTTCTCAAAAAAATGGAATCTTGCGTGAAGTTGAATTACATTTTGATACACATTTCTGAAAATTTTCAGCTTGATCGGGTCAGCCATTTCGAAGAAAAAATATAAAATGTGCTAAATTGGTACCAATCGAAGCAGTTTTTAACCATTACTACCCATACTATTACTATCCGCTCGTGTAACAATGCATATGGCGTTTTCCTAGTTACGATATAATTAGACTTTATCCATCGCACAGTCAACCGAGAAACCGCTTTAGATACTGGAGCCATCATTGGGCCTGGACTTGAGTCCAATATGAGGCATGCGAGTGAAGTTGGTTGGGGGTGGGTAGGGGGAAACATGACTGGGGTAAAGCTGATGGAAGGAAATAGAGAATTCCAAGTGTGAACAAGATACATATAGCACGATATGTTTTATTCAGTTCACAAGAAAAGTAAATCGTATACATTAGGTCGAGTTGAATCGTACTGGAAACATTTGAAGAGAGAATATGTTCAAGCGCTTTTCATACATACTTATTGAAGAATGAATCTGCATTCATATATCTAGTGATGCACGTTTCATCGTGATCTTATTATTCTTCCAAATATGTTATGATTATTATTTTCGATATTCCGAATGAGTGATTTTCATTCCGTGATTTTTAGCAATCGTGAACCCAAAAACCAGTTCTACCAAAAAATGAACTGCACTGAAAAACAAACTGACAAAAATCAGTATTCTGTACAGAAGTGAAAATGGTAGGTTTGGCTCTTTCCCTCCAGAACCTCATTGGACACAAAACTTGACCGCCCAACCCCAACCATCACTAGAGCCTATAGAACATTCAATGGGGTTAACAATGTGTGAAGGGGAGGAGTCGAACCCATTAATTTCAGTTCTGTACAGGTTGCTCAAGAATTAGAAGTTTGGGTCAGTTGGCTTTCAGGTCAGTTGGTTTTCAGGTCAGTTGGTTCTCAGGTCAGTTGGTTTTTAGGTCGGTTGGTTTTCAGGTCAGTTGGTTTTTAGGTCAGTTGGTTTTTAGGTCAGTTGGTTTTTGGGTCAGTTGGTTTTCAGGTCAATTGGTTTCTAGGTCAGTGTGTGTTTAGAACAGTCGGTTTTGGTACAGTTGTTCGTTTTTCTGATCAGTTGGTTCATAGTGGCGTTTATTTTTAGATCGATTGGGACAGTTGATTTTTAGGTCAATTGATTTCTAGTACAGTTGATTTTCAGTACAGTTATCCAATCTCCAGCAAGAAGACTCTCATGCATCACGACGTATGATGACATAGTATCCGATTCCATGCAAAATCGATTCATGTCTATACATATTGATATTAAATAATATATTAATAATTATTTGGTCAATAAGTTTTTATTGGAAACAGGAAAAAATTATTGAAATTCAGTTGCTGGTTGTCATACGGAACAATAACAATCATTCGAAATCTTATCGTTCATGATTGCGAGCATTATGTGATGTCAACTCCTAAACGCAGCCCGCAGTACAGGGATCGCGGCAGCACTGACTTGCTATAACAGGTCGGGGCAGTGTCAGCAGACAAGGCACTTCCACCATTTAGTATTATTATGTTCATTATAATATTGGAAAGGGAAACACAATATATGGAAGGGGTCAATGAGGGATGAGGCGGAAGTCATGAAGAAATAAGCGTCTGGGAAAACGCGTTATGCGTTTCCGCCTTGATGGATGAGCTAGTAAGAATGAAATTGAATTCTTTCAAAAAGTTATATCTAGTTGATGTTTTGACGGCATTCAAGTTAAAATCCATCTTTCCATGCGGTTGGTTTATTTCGTAGACTATTCTAATGAATATAATATTAAATGCCATTTAATATTATATGTAATATTAGACTACTATATGAAACGTGATGACAGCCGTATACATATATACACCTTGAGACCCGCCTTTTATATTCATTTCTCATTCTCAATAATTTCTTCGATAATGAAGAAGGCCTTGTTTTAATCGTTCTCCATTAATTGGTGACACCTGTTGCTTGGATTTAATTGGTTTTCCTAATAACTATTTGAATTATCAAAATGTAATTTACAATTATTGTTAACATCAAAATCACTGTTCGGATTCCAGTGAAAGTTTGGAATAATGTATATCATCATTATTGAAATTCGGTGAAAATTTGAATTTTTTGAAAGACTTTTTTACGAAATCTCTTCTCTGGTCCATTCTGATGGGTAACTTGACAATTGGAGATTAGTTTTCTCTGATTGAGCCACAAAACTGAAGGGCATCGAACTAAATGATGACACTTGGGCATGCCAAGTTTCAGTTGAATTTGAATTTTCGTTCGACCTGTAAAGCGCGAACAAAAAAATATGTACTCTTTCGCTCTTACAACAAGTGTTGATATCAAGTGAATTGAGGTAGTGTAGGCGTCTATGAAATTTTATAACTGGGAAAACGCCATATATGCGTTGTTAGACGAGTGGATAGTAAACGTATGGGTAAAAATGGGTAAAAACTTCTTCGAGTGGTACCAATTTAGCTCATTTCGTGTTTTTTCTTTAAAATGGCTGACCCGATCATGCTGAAATTTTTCAGAAACGTGTATCAAAATATAATTGAACTTCAAGCAAAATTTCATTTCTCTGGAAAATATTTTTTTTTCCGCTGTGTTATTCTAATGGGCATTTTTGAAATTTCTGAAATTCATAAAAAAAAATTTACCACCCGATAATGCCACAAAACTATACAGATCTGAGTCAGATGAGGAACCATATTTAAAAACAGTTTGAAGTTGATAGCTGTAGCCGTTTGACCTGTGGAGAAGCGACAAAAAAAAAAAAAAGAAAAAAAAATGAAAACAAACACTTAGTTTTTCCAGTATGTCAAATTGAATCCTCGCTGAAGCTCGTCCAATTAATTATCAATTCATCAGATTAGCATAATATGGAGGAAGTGAGCAACCGAGAGAAGAGTGAGGGTAGATGAATAAGGAAATTAAAAAGGCAAACGCAGCAAATGCGTTGTACGATGAGCGAGAAATCCATATAAGGTGTACCCGAAAACTCTACACACCTTGCCTCATACGAAGTTAAATCAATTCAATCAGTTACTACCGAATCTAGTGAGCCGTGAATTCATGCATGCAATACGATGTAGTGATACCAATACTTCATCATAATATAAAGGAGGTGTGCCGACTCAGCCTTCCAATTGGAGGACGTCCGCCGTCATAGAGGGCACATTTGCCTGTAGCGCAACTATCGCTTTTATATCGAACTATATTGAACAACAATGCTCAACAATGCTATACACGGCTCAGTAGAATTATTACGTTATAGGTAGCATTTGTTTTTAACGAAAATGATAGATTTTATAAGTTCGATAATGTCACCGGTACCGTAGCCACTCAAACTCATCAAGTTCACAAGAGAGTCCGCTAGGGTGAATGGGGGATTTGGGCTCTGATCTGACGGCAAGCAAACAATAATGCCCGCCATGTTATTAGTATGGGAGTCGGCACACCTTCTTCATATTCTGATGAAGTAAGTTGGTATCAATGCATCGTGTATGCAACATATTTCCTCTACCATTGCCATCCAATTGATGAATAAGAACCATTCATTGATTATTGTCTTCAAAACAGCAGGACCCCTATTCCTGAGATAAATGAGAAAATAAAAATGGGTGAGAAAACGAGTATCTCACATAAAATATGAGATGAAATATGTCATTATTAGATGAGCGTAGCGAAGATTTTCATTCCATATACCGAAAAATTTTGGGCTTGGTTTTTATGTTTTTTTTTTTGTTTTTTTTGTTTGTTTTTTTGTGTGTAATTTTGTACGCGGCATACAGGTCAGGAAAAAGTTTCAATCAACTCGAAACTTTTTTTACAAATTGGTGTTATACCAGAATAGGTTGGGATTGTTTTTCAGAAAAATCGGTCAAACGGATTTTCCGGAAAAGAATCGGAAAGTATGGAAATTCCTCATAAGAATAGGCCAGGGGAGAAATACTTGGAATTTTATTTTTTTCAAAAGCTCTCAAATTTATACTGAGTGTGGAAAGATCTATCATACCTATTTTAAGCGATTTATGGAACAATCGGATGTGAAATAACGAAGAAAACGCATTTTTAAGGTACTTTTTTACACATCAATAAAAGCAATTAAGAAAGCAATTAAGGAACTATTAAATATGAGCAACAAGTGTCACCAATAAATTAAAACGTTTAAAATCTGTGATGGTTATCAAGAAGGCACTGGTATAATTGTTTGGAAACCAAGGTTTATATACCAACAGACGGCCGCAGTTTTTAAACCTTTGAAGTGATCCACGGCCTATATATGTACATTGAGCTGACCAAATGTTCTTAATTCTACATTTCCATACTTCTAAGCTCATCTCACAACGCATATAAGGCGTTTTCCTAATTATATGAGATAGTTTTCGCACTGATTTTTCTCACATCTCATTTATCTCAGGAATAGGGGTCCAGGTCCGAATTACATACAAGTTTGTGAATATGTTGATCAGTGATGTGTTTACATTCAGTGAAAAATCGATTTTTTGTGAGATATTTTATGTTCAAATTTCCCCACGCAGCCTAACCCCAAGAGGTTTTCAGAAATTTCGATATTATGTTTCGATAAGATGATACTGATTCTACTTAAATGAATTGGATGAGTTTGCGTATACAAATGACGTTTCATATCGATCAATCAAACCCTGCGACTTGTGCAGTAATTAAAAAGAAACAGAGAAACAAACACGCAGATAAAGCTCTATAAGAGTGAGATGGAGATCTCATTTGTCATTATCACTCCTTCAATTATTACCTTCGCCTCTCCCCCCTGTCCCCGTCCTTACTTTACAGATTCTTTCTGACTTACCATTTTGTACGAGCTTCAAATGGTAGTGTTGGAAGCGTGAGTTTAGCAAATAGGAATGAGAACAGTATGATGTAAAATACGACTTTTAATTAGATGAGCGTAGCGAAGATTTTCATTCCATATACCGAAAAATTTTGGGCTTGGTTTTTATGTTTGTTTGTTTTTTTTTTTTTTGTGTGTAATTTTGTACGCGGCATACAGGTCAGGAAAAAGTTTCAATCAACTCGAAACTTTTTTTACAAATTGGTGTTATACCAGAATAGGTTGGGATTGTTTTTCAGAAAAATCAGTCCAACGGATTTTCCGGAAAAAAATCGGAAAGTATGGAAATTCCCCATAAGAATAGGCCAGGGGAGAAATACTTGGAATTTTATTTTTTTCAAAAGCTCTCAAATTTATACTGAGTGTGGGAAGAACTATCATACACATTTCAAGCGACTTATGGAACAATCGGATGTGAAACAACGAAGAAAACTCATTTTTAATGTACTTTTTTACACATCAATAGAAGCAATTAAGAAAAGCAATTAAGAAACTATTAAATGTGAGCAACAAGTGTCACCAATAAATTAAAACGTTTAAAATCTGTGATGGATATGAAGAAGGCACTGGTTTAATTGTTTGGAAACCAAGGTCCATATACCAACAGACAGCCGCGGTTGTTGAACCTTTGAAGAGATCCAAGGCCTGTATATGTACATTGAGCCGACCAAATATTCTTAATTCTACATTTCCATACTTCTAAGCTCATCTCACAACGCATATAAGGCGTTTTCCTAGTATATAATAAATTCAACTTGAACAAACTGATAATCTAAATATTCTGATTCTGTCGTGAGCGATCACGGCCAGTCTGCTTCTTCTTTCCATTGTTGCTGTCGAACAGAAGAGACTTGTTCCGTCCGTCGGACCGTGGAATGAACAGGTTTAGAAGGCTGTGGAATTCCCCACAGTAGCAATCCATGCTACATGTACCCTCTCTATTATATTCCAGCTGCTACAGCAGGAATCCTGTCAAATATCTGCTAACTAGAGGAGTCAGAAATGAATGATGTAAATAATACGAGGCAAACGCGGAATGTGCGTTGTATGATGAGCGAAACTCTTCACACCTTGATCATATAACATGAACTTTATCCGATGCCAATGGATCTAGGAAGCCGTGAAATTATCAATTTGCAATATTTTTCCACTGATATTTCTATATTTTATATTATTAAGAAACATGTATTAAATTATCGTCTTCGAAATGGCTGGTCCGAATTACACGTCAATTTTTATTGCTGTGTATTATTTCTGTGTCCACATTCGAGTGAAATTTGGATTATATTGGAGAGATTTTATTCTTCAATTATTTCCGCCCGGCCTAATCTTATGAGGTTTTTAGAAACTTGGAAATGATATTTCTCAAAAATGGTTCAACCGATTTGACCCCAAAACTATACAGTTCCAAGTTGGATAGGTTTGCGTATAAAAAAAAAGTTTCATGTCGATCGGTCAAACCCTGCGACCTGTGCAGTGCGCACAAACAAACAGAAACACAGAGACAAAGCTCCGTAAGAGTTGGGTGGAAATCTTCGCTAACGCTCATCTAATAAAACGAAAACATATTTTTAGATGTGACGTTCCATTTGAATTGTTTTTTTTTCATTTTGAAATGCGAGTTTCTTGTTGTGACCAGATAATGGTATCTTTGGTATTATCTTGTATTCTCATCACATTATGATACCTTCACCTCTCCCCTCTCCCCGTTCCCCCCCCCCCCCTCCCCTTCCCCTCCCACCCCTCAATCAACTGTGACATTATCCCGATAACCGAGTCTGACGTAATGACATGCAAACACCCCGCCTATGACGTCATCACAATGCTAATACATGCCTTATTCGAGACAAGTTGGTAAGAAATGACGTCATCAGCATGCTAATACATACATCAGGACGAGTTGGTAAGAAATGACGTCATCACTATGCTAATAGATGCGGTATTCGGGACAAATGGGTGAGAAATGACGTCAGACTCGGAGGGTATTGGAGGGTATTGTATATTGCGTTGTGATTCGCAGAGTGCGTACACGGTGCTTACACAAATCAAGAAATTTATCTCTCTTTTTTTTTCCATTTTCAAAAACCAGTGTGATTGAATGGAGAGTTGACATCCCCAAGATAATTGTATGCTCTTTAATTGATATGACATTCTATTTCTGTGAATTCAATCAGTTTCAAGATAATACGTCAATGAATGAGAATAGTATGATTGAATTCATTGACGTATTATCTCAAAACTGATGCATTCACAAATATAGAATGCCATATTAATCAAAGAGAATACAATTATCTTAGAGATGTGAACATTTCATTTAATCACAATGATTTTTGAGAATGGGAAAAAATAGCGAAGATATATTTCTCGATTTCTGTAGGCACAAAACATGTTGAAAATGAATGAATGATGAATGATTTGATCTGCCCAATTGTATATATATATATATATATATATATATATGTATATTATATATATAATATATATATATATATATATATATATATATATATATATATGTATATAGATAAATATATTTATATATATATATATATATATATATATATATATATATATATATTTATATATATACATATATATATTTATAATATATACATATATATATTTATATATATATAAATATATATATTATATATATATATATAAATATATATATATATATATATATATATATATATATATATATATATATATATATATATATATAGTTATCGGTAACTTGATATTACATATTTTTAGGACGAAATCACCTGAACTAGTTTTGAGAATAAACATTTTGTGATTTCCAGAAACTTCCATCACAATAAATCTAGAGAGACCGTTTGGGCCGAATGCTCTCTTCGAACAAGCTTAAACTTTCACTTAATTGATGCATAAAAATCATACAAATACGTCTGTTCGAAACTTCTACATAGATCAGATCTGCCATTATGAAAAGTAAAAATTATCATTTCATTTTATTAGTCTCATTGATACTATTCAAATATTGGGGGATGAAAATAAATGATTGCACAGAATCAAATTAAAATCAACATGTCTGTGACGCAATAATGTTCGAATTAAGGTGCGTATATAACTGCCAAATATAACCAGATTACATACAATTCATTGTTCATCTCTACATAGCATCAGTTACATTGTCCTAGTGACTGGAAATCTAGAAATAAGGCAGAGTTGTAAGTTATAATTGAATTTAATATTTCACATTACTGCATATATTACTCACATACATACTGAAAGAGAACAAAAAAGAGAGGGAAAGAGAGAGAGAGAGGGACATATATATATATACAGAGAGAGAGAGAGAGAGGGATATATATATATATATATATATATATATATATATATATATATATATATATATATATATATATATATATATATATATATATAGGGAGAGAGAGAGAGAGAAAGAGGGGGGGATAGAGAGAGGGGGAGAGAGAGAGAGAGAGAGAGAGAGAGAGAGAGAGAGGGAGAACAAAGAGCTAAATTGTGTTACAATCAAGCGTCGTTTGAAACAATAGTAGAACGGCAGCAATGAGTGTAATTTAAAGTTGAAACTCCGGCGTACGTTTCCATTCATAATAATAGCAATTACTTCTTCCCCCACGCCCCTTTCGCCTCTGTACCAACCTGTTACCCCTTCCCCCTTCCACCACTCAGACTAAAATACATCCCCTCCCCAGGTCGAAGTCCCGCTTTCATCGCATAGTCTAACATCACCACTAAAACTGGAATTGAAACTTTTTTGTCCAACGTTTCTTTCCATTATTAGGGAAACATTCGATTTTACTTCGAAAGAAAAACGTATAAATTCCCTCCAAACATAAATTTCCTCTCTTTCTTGAAAAGTAGAGTCCACCAAAACTTTCTGTATAACTGCTTCCATATGCCATAGTGTTAAATGGCAAAGACTTGGCAACCTGCTTTTACAAGTTTTGGATTCTGGTTGGAATAAATCTTTGGGTTTATAGCTTTATAATTTTGAATAGCTTCTTCCAATTCCCGCCCCATGTCGTTCTTTGAATGAATCCATGTTTCGCTACTTCCAGGGCTTAATTTGTGAATGAGAAGGAACCGCGGAACGCACCTCAAAGTAAACCTTCCCTTCTACCTCCCCCCCCTCCTTCACCCTCCCCCACCACAACCAGCAACACTACAAAAATATCATTAACAGTATACAATAGATTGAATTATTTGGCCTTTAAACGTATTTAAAAAATGTAGCTTATTCGAAATTATTATCATCTTCAATGAACTTTTTTTTTATGTTGCTTAACGACCCCACCAATAGCTAGGTTATACGGGGGTACGAATGATCGGATGATAATGAAACGATGAAGTGATGATAGGTGAAAGGACGTTTACAAAAACCCATGCCTTATGCGGGACTTGAACTCACGCCCAGCGGTCACTTCAGTCTCTGAAGCGTGCCCCAGCTGACTGAGCCAACGAGGGCTTCAAAGTTCGGGTGGTGGTGGAAGGGGGGGGGGGGGAGTTTCGTGGACTCAAGTTTGTTTTGTTAGTAAAATAATTAGACGAGCTTCAGCGAGGATTCAATTTGACATACTGTAAAAATTTGGTGTTCGTTTTTATGTTTTTTTTTTTTTTTTTTTTATGTTTTTTTTTGTCGGTTGTCCACAGGTCAAACGGCTACATCTATCAACCTCAAACTTTATTCCAATATGGTTCCTCATTCAACTTAGATCTGTATAGTTTTGTGGCATTATCGGAAAGTAAATTTTTTTTATCAATTTAAGAAATTTAAAAAAATCCTATTAGAATAACATGACGGAAAAAAAAGAAAATGTTTTTATTTTCCCAAAAAAATAAAATTTTGCGTGAAGTTGAATTACATTTTGATACACATTTCTAAAAAATGTCAGCTTGATCGGGTTAGCCATTTTGAAGAAAACAAATAGAATGTTCTAAATTGGTACCACTCGAAGCAGTTCTACCATTACTACCTATACTATTACTATCCGCTCGTCCAACAACGCATATACGGCGTTTTCCTAGGTTTATACAACAGACGAATATGTGAATCACTTCTGGATATGAATATATGATAATAAATTGACATGACTTGTTAAACATCATCGTACATCACATGTTATGATGAATAAATGTTGTTATTATTATTATTATTTATTTATTTTTTATTTTTTAATGTTGCTTAACGACCCCACCAATAGCTAGGTTATACGGGGGTACGAATGAGCGGATGATAATGAAACGATTAAGTGATGATAGGTGAAAGGATGTTTACAAAAACCCATGCCTTATGCGGGACTCGAACCCACGCTCAACGGTGACTTCAGTTACTACCACTAGCGACAATTGACTTGGCCACCGGGGCGGCTTTGTTATTATTATTATTATTCCTGAAAAAAGTATAATGCCACTTTCGGTAGCTCGGTCAGCTAAGGCACGTCGCTTCAGAAACTGAAGTCACCGTTGGGCGTGGGTTCGAGTCCCGCTTAACGCATGGGCTTTTGTAAACGTCGTTTCACTTATCATCACTTCATAGTTTCATGCTCATGCCTCCGTATAATCCTAGCTGTTGGTTGGGTCGTTAAGCAAACAAGTATGCTGTTTTCCAACTACAATTCATCATGCTGTCGCCATCTGTCGTCGCACTATGAA
This sequence comes from Brachyptera putata, assembly GCA_907164805.1. NCBI lineage: Eukaryota > Metazoa > Arthropoda > Insecta > Plecoptera > Taeniopterygidae > Brachyptera > Brachyptera putata. Next base: position 8,364,316 of record OU015475.1, read on the forward strand.
ACTAAACGCAGTCTGTAGTACACTGTTAGCCCGATGGATGTCGCTAGTGATGCTGGAGGTATGGATTATACGTCACAGCTGTGTTACCCGCTTAAACAAGCTGGCATTCTTGAGTTTGAAACTGTCAACAAACAAGCTGAGCCCTGAAGCGTCAAACAATCTAACTTCGCAACCGTCTGTTGGAAAATTCATTCACACACAAACTATGGAAACAAGAAGATTTCTTTCCACATTTCTCTTCGTCTGTCGTCGTCTTTTATTTCATTAGACGAGCTTTAGCGAGGATTTAATTTGACATACTAAAAAAAATTGGTTAATTGGTCAACTGAATCATCACCAAATTGTCAAGTAATGATCTTAATATGAAATTGATTCTTGAATAAAATGCCTGAGACATTGGACCATCATTCAATTTGCCTGAATACCATTCACTTCTCGAAATTCCCCTCGCCTCCCGGATCACATGGAGCGAGCGCGTTAACCACTGCGCTGCATGTGCCGCTTTATTGGACAAGCTTCAGTGAGGATTCAATTTGACATACTGAAAAAAATTAGTGTTCGTTTCTATGTTTTTTTTTTTTTTTTTTGTCAGTTTTCCACAGATCAAACGGCTACAGCTATCATCTTCAAACTTTTTATCAATATGGTTCCTCATCTGACTCAAATCTATATAGTATTGTGGCATTAGGCCTATCGGGTGATAGCTTTTTTTTATGAATCTTCGAAATTTCAGAAATACCCATTAGAATAACATAACACAGAGGAAAAAAAAGGAAATATTTTTATTTTCCGAAAGAATGAAATTTCGCGTGAAGTTGAATTACATTATGATACACATTTCCAAACATTTTCAGCTTGATCGGGCCACCATTTCGAAGAAGAAACCATCAAATGTGCTAAATTGGTACCACTCGAAGCAGTTTTTACCCATACTATTACTATTCGCTCGTCTAACAACGCATATTTAGCGTTTTCCTGGTAAATACAACATCACATATTATACATGCAATACGTTTTCGCAGTTTAACCTGTACGTACGTCACCGACCCAGTCAATTGACTCCCGAATATGATAATCTGGGAAATATGATAATTTATCGCAGACTAATGATGCTGTGATTTCGTGTTTCCATAGTAACCGACACATTAACATATCAAAGAGGTAGTTTCTTGGAGCCGGCCACGTCTGGGACGATATTCCGGAGACAGGGTAGGATCAAAAGGGTAGACAAATATATACCTATATACCTATATACCTATATACCTATATATATATATATATATATATATATATATTATATATATATATATATATATATATATATATATATATATATATATATATATATATATATATATATATATATATATATATATATATATATATATATATATATATATATATATATATATATATATATATATATATATATATATATATATATATATATATATATATATATATATATATATATATATTTATGTATATATATATATATATATATATATATATATTTAAATATATATATATATATATATATATATATATATTTATATATATATATATATATATATATATATATATATATATATATATATATATATATATATATATATATATATATATATATATATATATATATATATTCATATATATATATATACATATACCTATATATATATATATATAAATATATATATATATATATATATATATATATATATATATATATATATATATATATATATATATATACAGTATATATATATATGATAGTATATTAGTTTTTGAAACAGTGGAATAAGAAGATAGACAAGGATATATTCAAGCGATGATAAAAAGAAGGATAGAAGACGATTTGAGTTTGAATTGTATTTTCTTTGAATAGAGAAACTTTTTCGATAAAATCCGACATTCTCGAGATTAATGTTCGTTTCGAAAACACGTTGTCATGCCGGCTCGGGACTCACACTCGTTACGGTTATAAGATACGAGGAGACATACGATCGTTCCTGCATGTTGGTTGGAGTTGCAGCGATAATTCATGTGGGAGAGAAAGACAGGTGTTCTGTGGTTGCAAGAAACTGCTGGAAAATAACCAGCTTTTATTTCAGAGGTGAAAATAAAACCGACGATTTATCGAGTAGAAACGTGGAAAGATCTGAGAAAACGGCTGTATCACATCGGGTCCCTGAAGACAACACGGGACTGGAAATAATTTCAATGATAACATAACAAGGGAAACGCCATATATGCGTTGTAAGACGAGCGGATAGTAATAGTGTGGGTAAAAACTGCTTCGAGTGGTACCAATTTAGCACATTTTATGTTTTTCTTCAAAATGGCTGACCCGATCAAGCTGAAAATTTTTAGAAATGTGTATCAAAATGTAATTCAACTTCACGCGAAATTTCATTTTCTTGGAATTTTTTTTCCGTCATGTTATTCTAATGGGAATTTTTGAAATTTCTTAAATTCATAAAAAAAGTTACTCCCCGATAATGCCACAAAACTATACAGATCTAAGTTAGATGAGGAACCATATTGAAAAAAAGTTTGAGGTCGATAGATGTAGCCGTTTGACCTGTGGAGAACCGACAAAAAGACATTAAAAAAAAAAAAAAAAAAAAAAAAGAACACTATTTTTTTTTGTATTTCAAATTGAATCCTCGCTAAAGTTCGTCTAATGAGATGAGCGTCAGCGAAGATCTCCATTCCGCTCTTGTGGTCTTTGTCTCTGTGTTTTCTGTATGTTTGTAAGTACTGCACAGGTCGCAGGGTTTGATAGATTGTGATGACCCCAATCCTCGACCACCTTGCAGAATGTCGTCTGGTTTTTCTACACAATATTTTATTGCCTTATTGAATTCTATTTAAATCTTTCGTTGTAATGCCAACAAAATTATGAAGAGTGTCTTTTAGTTATATTGAAAATGTATTATTATAGTTATGTCATGGTTTCTGGTGTACTGGTTGTCATGTCTTCATTTCAAACATTCTTATCTAAATTGAGTAACAACTAGGTTCGTCCATCAGCATTCAAAGTTTCTTTTAGAATAATAGTCTTTTGTTGGAAATTGTTGTCAATGATGTTGTTGGGGGAGGAGCACTCAATGTAGGTCTAGTCCAGCAACCAATCATTTTGTACCATCTTGTAAGTAGCCAATAGGATGAAGTATTTGTACAATATTCTGGCAAACTATGGATCTTCAAGTAACCGGCACATGTAGCTCAGTGGTTAACGCGCTCACCTCATGTGATCCGGGAGGCGAGGAGAATTTCGAACCCAGTTCGATCCCCGCCGCCGACCATCTTTACAGAGGTTTTTCATGGTTTCCCTCTGTAGTCTAGGCTAATGCCGGCATAGTTCCTACAATGATTCGCCCATGACCGCTTCGTTCCCACTATCTTTCTCATTACCCAAGAACCTTCATCTCATCATCCCATCATCTCATTGATCATCCATCCGACGCCATTAGATCTGCGTTATCATAACAGTGCGTCTTTAAACCCAATATATATATATATATATATATATATATATATATATATATATATATATATATATATATACTTCAAGTCAACTACACGGATGCTCTGCCTGTAAAACCTAAACCTAAAAACTGAAAACGAACACCAATTTGTTTCAGTATGTCAAATAGAATCCTCGCTAAAGCTCGTCTAATAAACCTCTCATGAATCTCATACATCAGCCATGCAGGGGTGTGAGTGGTGTTAGTGACGTAGTGATGCCACCACAGCGGCTGTGTTGGTGTGGTGAGTTGCACGCGGTGAGTTGGCAGCTCTGATCCGCTGAGGCAACACGTCAAACCACCTGGTGGCATAACTAACAGGAGGCGTCAACTCCATCTCTATGTCTATCACTATCTCCTTCTCTCTACCACTCTATTCCTCTCTATCTCTGTTTCTATCACCCTTTCTCACGCTCTCTCTCTCTCTTTCCTTCACCCTTTCTCTCTCTTGTGCTCTCTTCTCTCTCTTTCTCTCTTCATATCACTATCTCTATCTCCCTATTCCTCTGTTTCCTTCACCCTTTCTCTCTCTCTTTCTCTTCTACCCTATCTCTCTTTATCTCTCTCTTCTTCCATATCCCTCTCTCTCTCTCTCACTCTCTCTCTTTCTCTTCCCCTCTCTCTCCCTTTCCCTTCTTCTCTCTGTCACTCCATCTCCTCTCTCTCTCTTCCTCTCTCTCTCTCTCTCTCTCCCTCTCTCTCTCCCCTTCTCTTTCTCTCCATTTCTCTCTCTCTCCTTCTCTCTCACTTCATCTCTTTCTATCTCTCTCTTCTTCAACGTCTCAATTATCTACATCTCTCTCCCTCACTTCCTCTTAACTTTTCTCACTCTTCCAGCCATCCAACCACCCTCCCTCTATTTCTACCACTCTCTCGCTCTCTCTCACCTCCTCTCCCTCCCTCTCTCTCCCACCCCCAGCTCATCTCCCTCTCTGACAGCCCCACGGTGAAGTCTCAGGAGTGGCTGGTTTATGATCAGGGCCGCAGAAGACGGAGTTGGTTAGAACACGTGACTTCAGGGATCCTGATGACGCTACATCGTGAAGTAATACTCGGTCCACAACTATTTGTTTTTACGACTGTTTTAGTCGTAGTCTTAGTCTCCGTTTTAAACCCCCTTGGAACGAGTTTTGTTGATAATTGTGTCGTAACTTCTTAAAACTCCCAACAGACGGCATACGTCATGATGCTGAAGAAGCCTCTATTTATTCACAACATGCAGACGTTGTTGTTACATATTTTATTAGACGAGCTTTACCGAGGATTCAATTTGACATACTGAGAAAAAATGTTTTTTGTTTCTTTCATGTTTTCTTGTCGGTTCTCCACAGGTCAAACGGCTACAGCTATCAACTTCAAACTTGTTGTCAATATGGTTCCTCATCTAACTTAGATCTGTATAGTTTTGTGGCATTATCGGAGGGTAACTTTTTTTTATGAATTTTAGAAATTTCAAGAATACCCATCAGAATAACATGGCGGAAAAAAGGAAATATTACTACTTTCCTAAAAAATGAAATTTTGCGTGAAGTTGAATTAAATTTTGATACACATTTCTAAAAAAATTCAGCTCGATCGGGTCAGCCATTTTGAAGAAAAGACATAAAATGAGCTAAATTGGTACCACTCGAAGCACTTTTCACCCAGTTTTACCCATACTATTACTATTCGCTCGTCTAACAACGCATATATATGGGGTTTTTCTAGTTTTATATATTGCCGTCTCATTGTCAAATTCTAAGGTGAATTATATTCTGTGTTATATAACTCACTGTACACAAGAATAAATGGAGTTTGAAAACAAGTAAGTAAAGTTATTACCACCAGTTGATCGAAGACCAAGTTTCGATGAATTCTTGGAAAATCGGATCTGATTTATTCATATGTAAAGAGAGAGAGAAAAGGTGAAAAAACTGACGTCAGAGAAAGAGAACGGATTCGTGTGTAATGAGTCTCGAAGTTTCCAATTCGGACGTTTGACTTGAATGGTTCGTTAAAACTCCGTTAGGATAATTGATAATCGATGAGAAAATTACAGGATCTTCGACAGTGAACGAAATCAAAGCGAGATGAAAATGTCAAAATCTATAATATACTCCGTTCTTGAAAAACATCACACCCATGAAATCAGTTTTGAACTAATGATGACTATAGATCCGGGAGGCGAGGGGAATTCCGAACCCGGTTCGATCCCTGCCCCCGACCATCTTTACAGTTTTTTTTCATGGTTTCCCCTATGTAGTCTCGGCTAATGCCGGGATGGTTCCTACAATAAGTCGGCCATGATCGCTTCCTTCCCACTATCCTTCTCATTACCCAAGAACCTTCATCTCATCATCCCATCATCTCATTAATCATCCATCCGACGCCATTAGATCTGTGCTATCATAACGGTGCGTCGTTAAACCCAATATAGATGACTATATTCATTCGACATCAAAAGCAACAAGAAATGGAAATGGAAAAAGTGGATAGAGAAGTACGTAAATATGGATTCATACAAAGAACGACGCGGGAATGGAATGAATTGGAAAAATATATCAAAAATATAACGTTGATCGGGGATTTAAGAAGAGAGCTAAAACAAACAGAGTGTAATTCTATTTAGTATGTCAGATTGTAAGAAATGGAAGTGAAAAAAGTGAATAGAGAAGTAGGTAAATATGGATTCATACAAAGAACGACGCGAGAATGGAATGAATCGGAAGAAAGTATCAAGAACATAACGAAGATCGGTGATTCAAGAAGAGGGCTAAAAAAAATAACAAAGTTTAATTTTATCGAGTATGTTTGATTGTAATTTCATTAGGTATAGTAACCATTACCACCTGTTCTATGAACAATCTGTAATGAATAAATAAAATATAAATCTGATTGGTCAGAATTTTGCTTGTCATAATGGTTATAAGGAATAAGTCATGAGAAATGGTTTTTTCCATTTCTTATGACTTATCACCTAATCACTATAACCAGTTCTTATTGTGAATGGTTACATGGAAACGCCATCGTCCATTTCGCTTGTAACCTATAACACTATTGCTATTTCATAATCTTTTTTATTCATTTTGGGTTTAACGACGCACTGTTATGATAACTGAGATCTAATGACGTCGGATGGATGAATGATGAGATGATGGGATGATGAGATGAAGGTTCTTGGGTAATGAGAAGGATAGTGGTAAGGAAGCGGTCATGGCCGACTTATTGTAAGAACCATCCCGGCATTAGCCTGGACTACAGAGGGAAACCATGAAAAACCTCTGTAAAGATGGTCGGCGGCGGGGATCGAACTGGGTTCGGAATTCCCCTCGTCTCCCGGATCACATGAAGCAAGCGTGTTAACCACTGCAGTCTGCACTACATGTGCTGGTTTGTTATTTATTCTATAATCACTATTCCATATTTCAAATTGTGAACCAGGCCTTATAGTCGATGCTTCAAATGAACATCCGAATCAAATAATTATAACAAAAAAAAGGTTAAAAAAATATATATCTCACGATTCCTTCTTAGTAGGGTTTTCATCTTCATCAGTGACCAGTGCACCAATATAACAAATCTAATACCATCTCCCGATCAACTTGACCCAATTCAATCTCCCCCACTCTATCTTGTACCCGGTGATATGACTCGTATCAACCAGTAGGGCTATTTCCTCTGTCGGGTCTTGCCAATATCCGACCTGGCGGGGAGGGAAGGGTGGGGGGGGGGGAGAGGGGGAAGTCATTTCATCTTTGACATCGTGTATTGATTGTATCGTGAGATGAACGTCTTAGAGTAAACATGACGTTTCGACAAGGCGGTGACTTCAAATACAATACGTGTCAAAACAGCTGTGTGGAAATGTCCATCTTTTATATCTTGATATTCACGAACAGATGTCTATACCTCTATACACTCTATAGACACATATATATATATATATATATATATATATATATATATATATATATATATATATATATATATATATATATATATATATATATATATATATATATATATATATATATATATATATATATGAATATATATATATATATAATATATATATATATATAAATATATATAAATATATATAATATATATATATATATATATATATATATATATATATATATATATATATATATATATATATATATATATATATATATATACATATATATATACATATTACGTTATTACATATTTCATCCATCAATATCGTAAAATTCATAGTGGTATTATTCAAAACTGGCAACATTTTAGGCTCTATTTGCTTTCAAATGGACGCTGCAAGTTTAGAATAGTAGCGGTTGAGAATCGCACCAGTTGGGAATCGCACCAGTTGAGATGTAGCCGATTGAAACAAGTGAAATAAGTTCATTCTACGATCAAGTCGCCAAATGTCCTGTTACATTATCATTTAACATCACATTTCTAATTCGATGAGCGTTAGCGAAGATTTCCATCCAACTCTTACGAAGCTTTGTCTGTTTGTTTGTTTGTGCGCACTGCACAGGTCGCAGGGTTTGACCGATCGACATGGAACTTTTTTTCCATACGCCAACTTATCCAACTTGGAACCCTATAGTTTCTGAGTCGAATTGGTTCAACAATTTATCTGAAACATCATCTCAAAGTTTCTGAAAACCCCAGAAGATTAGGCTGGGTGGAAAAAATTGAGAAATAAAATCTCATCAATTTAACTCAAATTTTCCTCAAATGTGAAAACGGAAGTGATACTCATGATTGAAAATGTGTATCCAATTCATACGGGCCGTTTTGAAAAAAACAATGTAATACATGTTCTTTATTCATCGAATAGATAGAAATAATAGCAGAAAAATGTTGCAGTGACAGATCACAGCTTCTTAGATTCATTGGTATCGAATGAAATATATTTTATATGATCAAGGTGAGTAGAGTTTTCGATTATACTCTATATAGACATCTCGCTCATCACACAACGCACATCCTGCGTTTGCTCAGTTTAGGTATTCGTGTAGCTTCCCACGTATCCATGACGAATGTGATTGACAGAATATTTCACAATGATTTATTTATTATTCGCTAAAAATGTTTATTCTCTCTCATGCACTCTCTCTCTCTCTCTCTCTCTCTCTCTCTCTCTCTCTCTCCCCCCCCCTCTCTCCCCCCCCCCCCCTCTCTCTCTCTCTGATCTCTTTGAAGATTCCACATCATGCCCCGCACTGTTGTTGTAACTCGTCCATCCCGCCCTCCACGCCCCCGGCTGTGTGACCCTCACATGCAAGTAGCTCGTGGGTCCCGGTATGCAAGTAGCTCGTGGGTCCCGGTGGCACAGATATTCCTGTCATGTTATCAGCCTACATGTTGTTGGCATGGCGACAAACGATAAGCCGGAGGCGATCAAATACAATTATATGACAAATATTGTTGTGTTTAGAAATTGTTTAGATTTTATGAAAGAATAAATTTCATGTTTATATAGTTCGGAATGTGGGCCGTCACTTTTGTCGTGTAGTGCCTCTCTTTCTTTCAACAGTGGGGATCGTGAGCTTCGGAATGGAATTCTTCCAGTGCTTATATATATATATATATATATATATATATATATATATATATATATATATATATGTGTGTGATAATTAAACTTCTTGGATACGATACAATATCGAGGTATGTGGGATATTTTAGCCATGTCGTAAAAGATACGTCTCGACCGGGAATTGAACCCGGGACCTTCAGATTGCCGGTCCGCTGCTCTCCCACTGAGCTACCGAGATATTACTTTTATTTAATCCCACATACCACATACCTCGATATTGGATCGTATCCAAGAAGTTTAATGATCACATTATTCCTCATGCCTAGGTGAAACTAGAAGAGAGTGCACAAGGACCTGTGGTGAAGTGCAATCTTCACACCTTGGGTGGATCTAAGCCCTCTATAGGGCTAGCCCCAGGAAGTGTCGTCACTCTAAGTATAGCCATGACATAAAAGTAATATCTCGGTAGCTCAGTGGGAGAGCAGCAGCGGCAATCTATAGTCCCGGTCGAGACGTATCTTTTATGACATGGCTAAAATATCCCATATATATATATTAGTGTGTATTTACATATATTGAAAGATATTGGAAAGATTGAGATGATTCTGCTTGTGAATGTTCTTACCAGCAGCGTTTTGTGTTTGGTAGAGAAGACGTCTAGAGACCAATGTCTTGGCCAATCAGGTCCAGACTTACCTGCAAACAAACAAGCGTCAACATATTAGGGGCTGTCCATAAATGACGTCCACATATCGGGGGGGAGGGGGGGTCATCAACCATGTAACAATGTGGGACAAGGGGGGAGGGGGGTATACACTAATGTGACATCCACATTTGCACTACATATTATTCGTTTTTTTTCTTTAATTTTCAGTAAAATAAGTTGGCGCCTTATAATTTGCATGAAATTATATTTTAATGCAGAATTTAGGTGGCTGTGAATAGTTTTATCTTTGTGATTGAACTTCTTTGCCTATGAGTTTTGAGAGTTCAGGTCAAGTTTACTGCATCGCATCTCTCGGTCTCACATGTCAATTGCTTCTGTTTAGAGGTTATATTTGACAAAAATTTCGTCCAGGCCATGTGAAATTACTAAAAAATCGAGGAAAACTGTTTTTCAATATCTTAATCCCAGTTTTTCCAAATTTGCATGAATTATTCCATAGAGGGGGGTGGTAAATATTGGCTGGATTGTGACATCATTTAAGGGGGGAGCATCATCTCTGTGACCAACTCGGACAAGGGGGGAGGTGGGTTTAGATATACCCTACAATTGTGTGACATCATTTTATGGACAGCCTCTTAGGTATATAGGTTCATCGCTATATTACTATCAATTATTACATGTAACCTTCCTGACCTGCCATGTATTGTGCATTTACCTGATTTTGGTATTTTTACGTTGGTCAGAAATGTAACGATCTACTTTGAACAAAAATGAATGGAATGAAATGAAATGAAATGAAATTGAAAAAAATATATTCCCAAGAACTCCTCCAAAATGGGAATTTTTAGGTAATATAGGTTTCCGCTGGCTCACAGAAGGAAAAGAAAACGGAAATCACGGACAAAAATGCATACAAGAGTGAAAAAACATGGAAAAAATCTTTCAACTCAACCCCATCCAACTCATAAATAATCTCAACCCAGAAAACAACAGAAAATTAATTACTCCACACCCACATAACCTCCACTTATATGAATTAACCGGAAATTAGCAGAGAATAAGCCAACAAACATATAACTTTTGGTTATTAGATATAACCAGAAATAATTGAGGAAATAATCCAACAAAACTATAACCTTCACTTGAATAACCTAACATGATAACCATAAAATAACTCGACTTCCAGTTATATAACTTAACCTTAAAATAACCAGGGTTAATGCCCGACAAACCTGAAATTTATAGTTATAAACTAATTCGAGAATAGCCAGAAACCAGCACATTTAGCGCAGTGGTTAGCACGCTCACTTCATGTGATCTGGTAGGCGACGGGAACTTCGGACCCAGTTCGATCCCCGCCGCCGACCATCTTTACAGGGGTTTTTCGTGGTTTCCCTCTGTAGTCTAGGCTAATGCCGGGATGGTTCCCACAATAAGTCGGCCACGACCGCTTCCTTCCCACTATCCTTCCCATTAACCAGGAAACCTTCATCTCATCATCCCATCACCCCATTAATCATCCATCCGACGCCAATATAGACCTTCGCTGTCATTACAGTGCGTCGTTAAACCCAATATAAAAAAAAATAGCCAGAAAACAAACGAACGAAACCAACTTTAGATTATGAAACCTCAACAAAAAATAAGCAGAAAATTACTTGACCAACTCAACCTTTCCTTATAAACAGGAAATTGCGTGACCAACTTGACCTTTACTCATATAACCTTACCTAAGATAACCTGAAAATGTCCCAACCAACTTTTGCTTCAGTTGTGTAACCTTACCTAAAAATAACCAGAAAAATACTTCAACAAATCAACCCTCAATGATTTAACCAACTTGAAAAAATATGAAAAAAGCCCAACCAACTTGCATTCATGTAACCTAACCTGGAAATAAACAGGAAATAACCCAACCAACCTCAAAGTCACATTTACTCATAAAACCTAAAATATATAATTATGAATTTTTTCACTTATTCAACTATATTTCATTAGACGAGCTTTAGCGAGGATTCAATTTGACATACTGAAAAAAATTGGTGTTCGTTTTTATGTTTTTTTTTTTTTATGTTTTTTTTTTCTTGTTTTTATGTTTTTTTGTCGGCTCTCCACAGGTCCAACGGCTACAGCTATCAACTTCAAACTTTTTTCAATATGGTTCCTCATCCAACTTAGATCTGTATAGTTTTGTGGCATTATCGGGTGGTAACTTTTTTTTATGAATTTTAGAAATTTCAAAAATACCCATTAGAATAACATGGCGGAAAAAAAAGAAAATATTTTCATTTTCCCAAAAAAATGAAATTTTGCGGGAAGTTGAATTACATTTTGATACACATTTCTAAAAAATTTCAGCTTGATCGGGTCAGCCATTTTGAAGTTAAAACAGTAAATGTGCCTAATTGGTACCATTCGAAGCAGTTTTTACCCATTTTTACCCATACTATTACTATCCGCTCGTCTTACAACGCATATATGGCGTTTTCCTAGTAATAACAATTGTGTTTTGTATTGATTATTATCCTGCTAATATTTTGATAAGCCTGGGACCAATAAAAGTTTTTTAATATTAACATTTAATCGGTTGTGAAAACAGGCACCTGATAGCCGCCCCGGTGTCTTAATCAACTATCGCTAGCGTTAGTAACTGAAGTCACCGTTAGGCGTGGGTTCGAGTCCCGCATAAAGCCTGGATTTTGATAAACGTCCTTTCACCTATCATCGTTTCATTATCGTCCGCTCATTCGTACCCCCGTATAACCTAGCTGTTGGTGGGGTCGTTACGCAACATGTAAAAAAAAAAAAAAAAAAATGATAAAGTCAATGTTTTCACAACCAGGTGATTCATCATGACGTCACACTTGGGCCACGTGACGTGACACGCATTGCGGGTTGCATAGCGAGTTAAAGGTACCACAGAGGGGCAACATCCCCCCCCCTCCCTCCCGCCCCTACTTCCACCCCTCCCTCCAGCAGGTGAAGAGCAAGCATGTAGTGACCTATAGCAATAGGGCAGGAACACGATATTTCATTGTCTCAGGGTGCATGGAAGGCAATATGGCGAAATAGCAGTTTAGGTTTGTTTTTGTATTCTTTTTTTGAATGCCGATTGAGGCGGTGCATGCACGGTGCTTATAAAATAGTGAAATTTATTTTTACTATTTTTTTTCTTCATACGAACAAGTGTATTTGAATAAAAACTAAAAAGTATATCAAACCTAAGATAGTTTCATGCTTCTTAATTATTATGACATTCTATTTCTGTGAATTCATCATAGTTTCAAGATGATACGTCAATAAATTTTATCTCATTCTTGATATTCATTGACGTATTATCTCAAAACTGGTGCAATGAACAAAAATATAATACAAAAATATGAAAAAATGAATAAATAAGAGAATAAAAAAGGAAATATGGCGAAATATCAGTTAAGGTTTGTTTTTGTATTCTATTTTTGAATGCTTCTCAAGGCAGTGCATGCACGGTGCTTATAAAAATAGAGAAATTCATCTTTACCATTTTCTTCTTCATCACGAACAAGTGTATTTGAATGAAAAGTATATCAAACCAAATATAATTTTATGCTATTTAATCATTATGACATTCTATTTTTGTTGATTCAATCAGTTTTAAGATGATACGTCAATAAATATCAAGAATGTGATGGAATTCATTGACGAATTATCTCAAAACTGATTGAATTCACAAAAATATGACGTCATAATAATTAAAGAGCATAAAATTATCTTGAGTTTGATATACTTTTTATTCAAATACACTTGTTCGTGATGAAGGAAAAAGATTGTAAAGATGAATTTCTCTATTTTTATAAGCACCGTGCATGCACTGCCCTAACGACCCCACCAACAGCTAGGTTATACGGGGGTACGAATGAGCGGGGATCATGAAACGATGAAGTGATGATAAGTGAAAGGAAGTTTACAATAAACCAAGTATTATGCGTGACTCGAAGCAATATGGCTCGACCTGGCTTCAGTTTCTACTGCTAGTGATATTATTATTCATTTATTTTATTTTAAACTGACAAATGTATATTGACGATGGCGAGGACTCATAACATTCCCAATTCCCTATTCTATTTTGATACTAGGAAAACGCCATATGCGTTGTTAGACGAGCGGATAGTAATAGTATGGGTAAAACTGGGTTAAGAACTGCTTCGAGTGGTACCAATTCAGCACATTTTATGTTTTTTCTTCAAAATGGCTGACCCGATCAAGTGGAAAATTTTTAGAAATGTGTATCAAAATATAATGGAATGATAGCAGAAAAATGTTGCAGTGATTGACCCACGACTCCCTAGATTCGTTGGTATCGAATAAAATATATTTTATATGATCAAGGTAAGTAGAGTCATATAATCAAATATATATATATATATATATATATATATATATATATATATATATATATATATATATATATATATATATATATATATATATAAATATATATATATATATATATATATATATATATATATATATATATATATATATATAATATATATATATATATATGTGTGTGTGTGTGTGTGTTTGTGTGTTTCACAAATGTTTATCTCCATTTTTATGCATGTATGCCTATATCATAGATACATATAAATATGTATACAAACTACATTGTCATTACCAATTATTTATTCATGTAATAAACGTTAAACCTGATAAATGATTGAACACAAAAGCTTACTCAGGGCCAGTACACCACTGCTCCCCCCCTCACCCCTCACAATCCCCCCCCCCTCATCAGCCCTGATTATCATCAGGCCCAGCACAGTTCTCAACTCAATTACCGGCTTGACAAGCTGGCATCTACTAGCCGGCTTCAATTGAAACTCGCACACATTAACCCAGTTCACAGCGACTAATGCTGCGGCTTTCAGTTGAATATCTTGTCTGTGGCACATGCGGGCTGTGACGACATAATAGGGAGTAACGATATAGCTGTCTGATATCGCGGGTGAGTGGGTTAGGAGTCCGTGGGAGTCGATTTAGTGGAATATCAGTTTTATGGTGATAACTTTTGAATGGTATGAGATATCGAAATTATGAGAATAGTGAACACAGATGTTTCAAAATGTTTATGACTGGGAAAACGCCATATATGCGTTGTTAGACGAGCGAATAGTAATAGTATGGGTAAAAACTGCTTCGAGTGGTACCAATTCAGCACATTTTATGGTTTATCTTCAAAATGGCTGACCCGATTAAGCTGATTTTTTTTTGAAATGTGCATCAAAATGTAATTCAACTTCACGCGAAATTTCAATTTTTTGGAAAATAGAAACATTTTCTTTTTTTCCGTTATGTTATTCTAATGGGTATTTTTGAAATTTCTAAAATTCATAAAAAAAAAAGTTACCCCCCGATAATGCCACAAAACTATACAGATCTAAGTTGGATGAGAAACCATATTGGGAAAAAGTTTGAAGTTGATAGCTGTAGCCGTTTGACCTGTGGAGAACCGACAAAAAAACATGAAAAAATAAATAAAAAAAAACATAAAAACGAACACCAATATTTTTCAGTAGGTCAAATTGAAACCACGCTAAAGCTCGTCTAATTATTATTCATTTCAAATCGCCTACTTGTCAGGCGCATACGGTTCAAAAATATACATTTTCAAACGTATACCACTGCAATATCAGACGGTATGACGTAAATAATTATCAGCTTCATCAAATTTATAAGATTCATATTTTTATTCACTATTGGGGTATCAACAGGTGTTGTTCTTATTAATTCATCAGTTGATATCATTCTACATGATACATAGGTCTACTATGTTGTGACCCATTTCCATTACGTTCTATCTATAGGTGCTGTATTTGCTATCATAGCAGGATTTATTCAATGATATACCCTCTTTTTACGAGTTTTAATTAATTATTCAATCAATTAAATTGATTATAATTTTGGGAGTGGTCAATTAAGACAGAAATGAATCGGCGAGGCTCAGATTTATGAGCATCTGAGACCTTTCACCCAACCTTATATCCAAAATATGAAGAAGAATTGAACGAAATATGAGATTTGAATAGAATATGATATTTTGATGAACGTCAAAGTTGAAAATATGGGAGCACTTTAATTTCTGTCTTTTCACTAGATCTGTTTCTTAGTCCTGCACTACCTGAACTGGTTCTTCAGTTCTTGCAGTTGCATTGAGTTGTGCCAAACTCATGCGGTTGAACTGTTTATTGTCAGGTCAGCTCAAAGCCAGCTCTTTTACGAACACATCGATACCACACACGATAAAATACCTCAAGAAGTAATCAAGTGGTGTATGTAACGCGAGATGCATGTTTTGTGACCATTTTCAGTGTCAACTAAAGCATAAACAATCGTAGGGGCTTTCCGGATGAACGTATTGTTGTGAAACTGCTTCACATCTTTCAGAGAAGTACCTTCTAAAATATAGCCCATCCATAATAAACATTCACAATATTCACTATCTGAAGTGGTTCTTCAGTATTTGCACTTTCGTGTTTGCTTGTAACCGTGGTGCTGCACCGAGCTGCACTTTCTTGTTTGTTTGTCCTGCACTAGCTGAACTGGTTCTTCCGTTCTTGCACTTCTGTGTTTGTTTGTAACCGTGGTGCTGCACCAAGCTGCACTCTCTTGTTTGTTTGTCCCGGTTCACTTGCACTAGTTCAGGTAGTTCTACACCAGCTGGTGTGCTTAGTTCAGTGCAAGATGGCAGGCGCCAAAATCAAGTTGTAGGCGGACGCTTTGCTGGCTTACTAGTTGTTGACGCTCAAATTCGTGTTAATGAGAGTAAAAAAAAAATATTCGAATAAGGGTTGTTATTATTGATATGTACTATTCATTAATTAAATTCCTTGATATATAATATCTCTTTTACCATCAACAGGTCTGCTTCCATTTCAATATTCGCGTCTAGGAACCGAAAAATCGACACTTTCGTGTTTGTTTGTACTTCAACATTTACGTATCATTTCCTGCACAAAACCCGTAATATGACGTACTTCCTTTTTACACCAGCTACACTTTAGTTCAGGTTGGTGCAACACAAACAAACAGGCCTACTAGTTCAACTTCTCAACATTCACAGCGTATCTGCAACTTTTTCTGTTAAAGCCACTCTAGACGATCAACTTTTCTCTGAAATCGATTTCTGAAATCAATTTCAGAGAAGCACACATTTCTTACGATGCCTACACATGGGCAAGAAAATCTTGCACTCTCCACGAAGTTGAAATACGTTCACTTTTACTGCAATCTTTCACCGGCTGACCAATGAGCGAGGAACCTTTGGTCACGTGCATTTCCGTTGACTCCGTAGGATCTACAAACCGTACATCGTACGGTTTGTAGATCGTACAACCGTGTTTACAAACGTGTTTTTAAAGTTGGGTTTTGTGTACATTGCTAGTTGGGGTAAATCAACACTGGAAGCGCGCATGAAAGTCGAAAGTCGATCGATTCTAATTTTAAAATGTTGCCACCGGTTTCGCTACTAGAATGAAAATTTCGCATCAGAAATTGCAAGCGCCTTTACAGCTTTGAAATTTTCTTGCAATTCCGTGCAATTCTTGAAATTTCATGCAACAAAATTGATCGTGTAAAAAGCACTTTAGATAAGTTTGCTCTTGCCGATCTCATTGACATTCTACAGAGTCACAGCCCGTTGAATGAAGTTATCCTCCCTCGAGTCGAGTCGGTAAAGTAGGGCAGGGAGGAACTGCATTATCGACCCACGAACACGTGATCGACCTGAATGTACTGTCGCCAATTTCACACTCCATTCGTTTGAAGTTTACTTCATGCTGTTCAGCTATGCACAGAAAAAAATTGAAATTCATGTAAAAGTTAATGAGATTTCAATAGGGTGATCTTATCTCAGAGAATGATTAGAAATTGAATAGTTATGTATATATATATATATATATCTTTATATATATATATATATATATATATATATATATATATATATATATATATATATATGTATATATAATATATATATATATATATATATATATATATATATATATATATTATATATACATATATATATTATATATACATATATATATATATATATATATATATATATATATATATATATATATATATATATATATATATGTATATATATATTATATATATATATATATATATATATATATATATATATATATATATATATATATGAATATATTTTCGAAGAGTACACACATTCACTTTGCTGAACCATTTCATTTGTACAGGAATATTACTCAAGAGCTGCGCTGAGAAACCAACCCTTCAGAAATGTGTTTCCTATTTCATCATCATGGAACATGAAACGATATGATAAGCTGAATTAAACATTATATAGTTACAAGAACTTTGTTTACATTGCGATCAACTTCGTAATCCAATAGAAAAACCGCATCGAGGTTACAATAGAGTGAGAGAGAGAGAAAGAGAGTGAGAGAGAGAGAAAGAGAGTGAGAGAGAGAGAGAGAAAAGAGAGAGAGGGAGGGAGATAGAGTGAGGGAGAGAGAGTGAGGAAGAGATAGAGAGAGAGAAAGAGAGAGATAGAGAGAAAGAGAGCAAGAAAAAGAGAGAGAAAGAGAGAAACAGGTAAGGAGACAGGTGGATAGAAAGAGATGGAGAGAGTTTCAGATAGTTTAATCCGTTCATAAACCAAACACAAAGTTACTCTAACTTATTATAAAGAAAATGTATATAAAACTTTTTCTTTTGATATTGAAGTTAAAATCCCTTCTCAAGATCAGTTCTGGAGCTTTTGAATGATTGACTAGTGAAAGAGGGGGAAGGGTAGGAGAGAGGGAGAGAGGAGATGTAGCATGCTGAAGCCGAGACGGTGACAGAGAAACAAAGGTGAAAGAAGAAAGAGAATTCTTACGAAAGAGTCACACAGAGCACTAGACGTGTTTAGACTGTGAAACTTTCTATGTGTTATTAATACTCTTGTTTCTTCTGACGCTTCAAAGCGACTTCCAGCTCGTGTCTGGATCCATGAATTATAAGTCAAACATTATCCCATTCCGTATCACACAGTGTATATATATATATATATATATATATATATATATATATATATATATATATATATATATATGGTAAGATGTTTTCTTCGGTTGTGCCACGTCTTGCAGTTAGCGGGAAACGACGTTTCGATGAGATTTCACCCATCATCTTCAGGTCTTCTCGGTTTGTAGATCAGCGATCGAATTTACTACTACGATATTACTTTTCGATCGCTGATCTACAAACCGAGAAGACCTGAAGATGATGGGTGAAATCTCATCGAAACGTCAATTCTCGCTAACTGCAAGACGTGGCACAACCGAAGAAAACATCTTACCATATACCATCGGCCACGAGAATCTCCGTCAACATATATATATATATATATATATATATATATATATATATATATATATATATATATATATATATATATATATATATATATATATATATATTACTTTTCTTCAATGTATGTAATTATGGTAAGTTTAGTTTTGCGTTAATTTGTCCTTTTTGAAGAGTGTTTATTGGTTCTGAAAAGAACCCTTCTACTCGACTTTTCGGCGAAAAACTGTTCGCCATCTTCTGGAGTCGTTCTTGTCTCGTGGAAGTCCTTGAATCGAAGTTTCTCGATTTAAATCAAGAACCTCTACACGGACTGTGTTCCTCATTATCACAGAGACTATGCGCTTACTGGGTCATCCAACTTCGCCTTACCGATCTTCATGTATACTTCACGCTTTGCACGGGTGTAACTATGCTTGCGGCAGTACAGGCTGAGGGACCGACAGGAAGATGTTATCATGGAGTTGTATAGAAAGACATAATTAACATTAATTCGTGAAATTTGTCGGAGAGGTAAATGTTCAATACCAAAGATGACAGGTCAGATCTTTTGGACATGCCATCACAAGGAAATCATACTGCCATGAAGGAAATAATTGAAAATAATGAATAATTAATAATTTATTGATAATTATTAATTATGAAGAATGAAATAATAATTGAAAACTCGATTGACAAGCTGTAAACAGTGAACTTAATGAACACATTTCAAATTACATGAATATGAATGATTTGATCATATTTTGCTTTGAAAAAGGAATTTTCGACATTCTTATTTATCGTCTTTCCATGTTTTCTTCGATCATACCAAGTTTGATCCTTTCCAATTCTCTATTTCTTCTTCTATATATTATACCATTCATATTAATTATGTGATGCATCCAATTCGGAACAATTTGAACTTTTTTTCTGTTAATAACATCGAAACTTGATACAAAATCATTGTTCCCCTATCAAGGCTAAGGATAAGAGTAGGATCGTTTGGACTGGGCATCACAAGGGCGATCTTACCACCCCATTTTATTATTATTTTAATTGAAAGATATATGAACTTTGACATAGGCAATTAAACTTTGACACCAGGTCTCCCCTTCTTCGCCGCAGATAAAAGTCTTCATTTGCCGAAAGTCCGGAACACATTAAAGTATAAAATCGTTTTTGTGATATATCCAGATATTACCAACATTGGTATTAGGAATAATCCAAACACACGAATGTTGATATCTTTCATTTTGAACTAAGTCTCTTAGGCAATGTTCACTTCTTCCAATGACAGCAGATGCAAAGTTTTAAACAAGGATAACTAGGAAAACGCCTTATATGCGTTGTGAGATGAGCTTAGAAGTATGGAAATGTAGAATTGAGAACATTTTGTCAGCTCAATGAACATATACAGGCCATGGATCACTTCAAAGGTTTAGAAACCGCGGCTGTCTGTTGGTATATAAACCTTGGTTTCCAAACAATTATACCAGTGCCTTCTTCATATCCATCACAGATTTTGAACGTTTTGATTTATTGGTGACACTTGTTGCTCACATTTAATAGTTTCTTAATTGCTTTTTCAATTGCTTTTATTGATGTGTAAAAAAGTACATTAAAAATGCGTTTTCTTCGATATTTCACATCCGATTGTTCCATAAATCGCTTAAAATATGTATGATAGATATTTCCACACTCAGTATAAATTTGAGAGCTTTTGAAAAAAAAAAATTTCAAGTATTTCTCCCACGGCCTATTCTTATGGGGAATTTCCATACTTTCCAAATTTTTTCCGGAGACACCGTTCGACCGATTTTTCTGAAAAACAATACCAACCCACTCTGGTATAACACCAATCCGTTGAAAAAGTTTCGAGTTGATTGAAAATTTTTCCAGACCTGTATGCCGCGTACAAAATAACACACACAAAAAAAAAAAAAAAACATAAAAACCAAGCCCAAAATTTTTCGGTATATGGAATGAAAGTCTTCGCTACGCTCATCTAAAAAAAAAAAATGAGTGACAGGCCTAAAGTATAACTCTACTAAGTATAACTAAACTGAATAAATTACACATATGTTATTGCTAGATGCGCGATAGCGAGGACATCCATCCCGCTCTCACGAAGCTTCGTCTGTGTGTTTTGTTTGTTTGTTTCTGGGCACTGCACAGGTCGCAGTGTTTGACTGATCGACACGAAACTTTTTCTGTACACGCAAACTCATCCAACTCAGAAGTGTATTGCTTTGAGATTAAATCGGTTGTACGATTTTCGATAAACATCATCTCAATATTCTCAAAAACTCTTTAATGACTGACTGGGTGGGAAAATTAGGGAAATTAATTCTTTCCAAATAATTAAAATTCTCGATGAATTCAAATACATAAATGACACTACACTTTTGAATGCGATTCGGACCCGCCATTTCGAAGAAGATAACTCAATGAATGTTCTGAATATGTTAGCAGAATTATGTTGGCAAGATTCACGGCTCCCTAGATTCGATAGTAACCGAATGAAGTATATTTTATATGAGTCAAGGTGTGTAGAGTTTTCGATTACACTTGATAAAGATATATCACTCATCTAACAACGAAGATGCTGTGTTTGCCCAGTAGACCTATACTGGTACATCAAAGGAAACCCGATCTGGATTCTGTTAGAATCATGAAAATTGAGATTGAAAATATTCTGTCAGTTCAGTCTTCATCTACAGAACTTTTCTTGGTTAACTAGACCTCTACTGGTGGATAAAGAAAAACGATCTCATAATTATACGAGCTTTAGCGAGGATTCAATTTGACATACTGAAAAAAATTGGTGTTCGTTTTTATTTAGTTTTGTTGTTGTTTTTTTTTATGTTTTTTTGTCGGTTCTCTACAGGTCAAACGGCTACATCTATCAACTTCAAACTTTTTTTCAATATGGTTCCTCATCT
Organism: Brachyptera putata; assembly: GCA_907164805.1. Taxonomy (NCBI): domain Eukaryota; kingdom Metazoa; phylum Arthropoda; class Insecta; order Plecoptera; family Taeniopterygidae; genus Brachyptera; species Brachyptera putata. The sequence continues at coordinate 8,386,327 of OU015475.1, forward strand.
AACTTAGATCTGTATAGTTTTGTGGCATCATCGGGGAGTAACTTTTTTTTTTATGGATTCAATAAATTTCAGAAATTCCCATTAGATGAATAACATGGCGGAAAAAAAAGAAAATATTTTTATTTTCCAAAAAGATGAAATTTCGCGTGAAGTTGAATTACATTTTGGTACACATTTCTAGAAAATTTCAGCTTGATCGAGTCAGCCATTCTGAAGAAGAAACATAAAATGTGCTAAATTGGTACCACTCGAAGCAGTTTTTACCCATTTTTACCAATACTATTACTATCCGCTCGTCTTACAACGCATATATGGCGTTTTCCTAGTATGTTAGAATCATGAAAATCGGGATTGAAAATATTCTGTCAGCTCAGTCTACATCTACAGACCTCGTCTTGCCTCACTTCAGCCGTGAATACTCTGTCACCTGTCAGTATGTAATCTGTTGGGACCGAGATTCAATAATATTCATGTTTTTATGCTTTGATGTGTTTCCTTCGGTATTTTCCACTCGATCGAAGTGGTTACTAAGAATGTGTAGGGGAGACCGGGGACGGTTGTGACACTTTTTCTTAAGAAGCGTATATCTCCGTAGGTTTGGGAAGCAGACGCTTCCAGAAAATTGAGATGAACAATTACATACAAGATCAACTGTGGTTTACAATAGGAAAACGCCATATATTCGTTGTAAGACGAGTGGATAGTGATAGTATGGGTAAAAATGGGTGAAAACTGCTTCGAGTGGTACCAAGTTAGTACATTTCATGTTTTTTCTTCAAAATGGCTGACCCAATCAAGCTGAAAGTTGCCAGAAATGTGTATCAAAATGTAATTCAACTTCACGCATTTTTTTTTTCTTTGGTCAATATATATTTTTTCCGCTGTGTTATTCTAATGAGTATTTTTGAAATTTCCAAAATTCATAAAAAAAAAGTTACCCCTCATAATACCACTAAACTATACAGATTTGAGTCAGATGAGGAACCATATTGAAAAAAATGTTTGAAGTTGATAGCTGTAGCCGTTTGATCTGTGGAGAACCGACAAGAAACATAAAAAAAAAGAAAGAAAACATAAAAACGAACACCAATTTGTTTCAGTATGTCAAGTTGAATCCTCGCTAAAGCTCGTCTAATATCTCACAAATTCACCAAATCGAGCTAAAAAATTGATGTTTGTGGCAATGTATGTTGTTACTATTGACCCCGTATACACGTGGGTCAGTTGTAACACCATGTACACATTACATTTTGTGTTGACTTTTGAGCTTGATTAACATCTTTTAATTACCTACATTCAATGCCACAATACAGGGAATATAGCATGTATGAATATAGAACACAAGAAACAATACAGGAAATGAAACCTCTTCCAATTATCCTCTCGATGTCTAGCCGGGGTATGTAGCGCGAATCTTGTCCGTGGCATGCTGCGAGGTTAGAGTTTGTTACAATTGTCCCTTGCCATTTAGTTTAACCAAGGTGCTACAACTGTCCCACAGCACCTAATTTCTTCAAGTGAATAATGTTACTCATCACATGTTGATTATCACTAGGAAAATGCCATATATGCGTTGTTAGACGAGCGAATAGTGATAGTATGGGTAAAAATGGGTGAAAACTGCTTCGAGTGGTACCAATTTAGCACATTTTATGTTTTTTTTTTTCAAAATGGCTGACCCGATCAAGCTGAAAATTTCCAGAAATGTGTATCAAAATGTAATTCAACTTCAAGCAAAATTTCATTTTCTTGGAGAATGAGAATATTTTTTTTTTCCGCCATGTTATTCTAATGGGTATTTTTGAAATTTCTAAAATTCATAAAAAAAAGTTACCTCCCGATAATGCCACTAAACTATACAGATCTATGTGAGATGAGGAACCATATTGAAGAAAGTTTGAAGTCGATAGCTGTAGCCGTTTGACCTGTGGAGAACCGACAAAAAAAACAGAAAAAAAAAAAAAATCAGTATGTCAAATTGAATCCTCGCTAAAGCTCGTCTAATAATGTATTACAGTTGATGGTATCAACCATTCAATACTGTATATATATATACACACAATCAGTAAGAGAATCGGATGGAATCCTAACAAATGCTAGCAGAAATCAAACTGTCTTGAGAATTGATCATAATGTGTCAGAACATACATTTTTCTTCCTGAAGCGCAGTCTTCACTGCACATACATGAAAATTACGTCAGACATAACGCCTTCTAGGACTGATTTGTTAGAATATCTAGCTCTAGTTTACGATCACAAATGTGAAACTAAAAGTCGTTGTTACAATCGTCCAGTGTAACATTTGTCCCTGGTCTCCCCTACGCTTGTTTCGTTCATATTCAGTAGAAATTCCGAAGTTTTCAGAAAAAAAATCTGCTTTCGAAAATGTTCCCTTCTTTATGACCTAATTTTGGAAGCATATGAATAATAAACCATGAATTGATTGAATTTCTTGTTCATTATTGTGACTCATAAAATCGTCGATAAATGCATTTAATGCACTTCTGTTGCTACAAAAACACTCGATCGGTCAATGTTATTATATGGCAGAGGAGACGGACGTGAAGTGCATTTAACACACTCGGAACTGCATCAGGGAACACCCGCTCGGTCATTGTTATTCTATAGAATAGGAAACGGTCGTAATATGCACCCCTTGCACTTTTGAATACGCACCAGAACACCCGATCGGTCAATGTTATGTTATAGGAGACGAGAGACGGACGTGAAATGCATGTAACACATTTCTAACTGCATCACAGAACACCCGGTCGTTAAATGTTATACCATGGAAGAAATACGGTCGTAAAGTGCATGTGTTGCACATGTGAGTGCATCACGGAACACCCGGTCGTTCAATGTTATGCTATAGGAGAGGAGACGGGCGCAAAGTGCATGCGTTGCACATGCAACTGCATCCTGTGTTAAAGCGCAGTGAACAAGTGATAAGCTGACAGGTGGTTCAACAAGCACTGACAGGTAGGGACACGAGATAGATGGTAGTGTTGAGGTGTGACATGGTTAGTTAGGTGAATCAGTTATATATATATATATATATATATATATATATATATATATATATATATATATATATATATATATATATATATGTATATGTATATATATATATGTATATATATATATGTATATATATATATATGTATATACATATATATATATATATATATATATATATATATATATATATATATATATATTATTGAGTTGAATAGTCAATCTCTGAATCATGTCCGATTGGGGCAGAATTCTTTCAGAATGATAATATTCTACCGCCCTTGGTAGCACAGTCAGCTGAGGCACGCTTCAGACACTGAAGTCATCGTTGGGCGTGGGTTCGAGTCCCACATAAGGCATGGGTTTTTGTAAACGTCCTTTCACCTATCATCACTTCATCGTTCCATTATCATCCGCTCATTCGTACCCCCGTATAACCTGAAGCTGGGCTTCCATACTAAACGGTATGCGATTCGGACACCGGAATCCGATTTCGTAATGCGATTTTCAGACTGCCATCTTAAGAGTAGATGTAGAGCCTCATGTGTTTAGAAATATAAATAACTTCAGAGCTGGAATAAAGAGATTGTACAATATGAATTAAGAAGAAACACACACAACTTCCGGTAATATCGCATTCCGAAATCGCAAAAAGTAGAGCCGAGCTCAATAATCGAGAATCGCATCGGACCCGTCCCTGATTGGTCCGATTTTCAACATCCGATATCGCAATCAGAATAACGCAGGTATGGAAGGCCCGCATAACTGTTGGTGGGGTCGTTAGGGAAACAGTAATCAATCGATAAATTGATAATATTCTTTCAATACAAGTTTCTGAACCAAGTTTCAATGGAAAGATAGTAAATATCCAGTATTAAGTTTGTTATGGATGATCAACATATTTGTGCTGTTTGAGAAAGGCTGGACTCGGAAGTTTCGAAACCACAGTGTGTGTATAGTTATAGATTACACTCTGCATAGATATCCCGCTTAGCTCCCAGCACATGCTGCTGAGAAACCACTAAGCTTAGTCCAATATCACAGCTGAGATGTGTGAACATATATATATATATATATATATATATATATATATATATATATATATATATATATATATATATATATATATATATATATATATATATTAGGCAAACCCACGTCTTACGGTGATTCCAGTTTCTACCACCAGAAATAGTTGACTGAGACACGAGGGCGGCTGATTTTCTTTCTCCATTTTTTTCTTGAACACTTCCTCTCTCTGTCTGACCCACCGCACACAGTTGTAGATTAACATGCCTTGTTAGGGGAGGGAAGATGAGCGAAATTCCACACACCTTGATGCCAATGAATCTAGTGAGCCGTGAATCGAACAATGCAATATTTTTCCGCTAATATTCAAATCTTCCCGATAGATAAGAAACATCACCATATTTTTCCCGGAACGGCTTTTCCGAATTGCACGCACATTTTTATCAATATGTATTATTTCTGTGTTTACATTAGATGGAAATTTGAATTTTATTGGAGACATTTTATTCTTCAATTTTTCAATTTCCATTCTAATCTTATGGGGTTTTTAAAAACTTCGAGATGATGTATCTCAAAAATCGTCCAACCCATTTGACCCCAAAACTACACAGTTCCAAGTTGAATAAGTTTGCATGCACAAAAAAAGTTTTATGTCGATCGGTCAAACCCTGCGACCTGTGCATTGTTTACAAACAAACAAACAAAAACGCACAGAAAAAGCTTCGTAAGAGTAATATAGAAATCTTCGCTAACGCTCATCTAATTGATGAATGTAGATTTGATTGTTATCATGTATCGTTGGCAACAATGGCAGCACAGTCTTTGTGTCCAGAGATTTATTTATATATATAAGTTATATATATATATATATATATATATATATATATATATATATATATATATATATAAATAAATAAATATATAATATATATATATATATATATACCGGTATATATATATATATATATATATATAAATAAATATATATAATTATATAAATAATGAATATATATAATATATATATATATATATATATATATATATATATATATATATATAAATATATATATTTATATATATATATATAATATATATATAAATATATATATATATTTATGTATATATATATATATATTTATACTGTTTAATAATGAGTAATCCATATTTCAATTGTGAACAAGGCTTTACATATTGCAACAGTTTATTCAACTATAACACTGCTATTATGCGTATAAACCACAGTCATCGATTATCCTACAAGCCGTGACTTCCCCTCCCCCCCCCTCCCCCTCTCACTCTCTAACCCAGTGACCGGGTGAACAAACACCTCCCCCCTCACTCTTCCCTCCCCTAACAAAGCATGCTAATCTACAACTGTGTGCAGTGGGTTAAACAGAGAGAGAAAGTGTTCAAGAAAAAAGAGGAGAAGAGAATCAGCCGCCCCGGTGGCTCAGTCAATTATCGCTAGAGATAGAAACTGGAGTCACCGTATGGCGTGGGTTCGACTCCCGCATGGGTTTTTGTAAATGTTATTTCACCTGGCATCACGTCATCGTTTCATGATCACCCGCTCATTCGTACCCCCGTATAACCTAGCTGTTGGTGGGGTCGTTAAGCAACATAACAAAATAAAACTTTTTAATGTACTTTGAAGATAAGTATAATCTGAGAGGGAACGAGGCGATTGGTTTGTTTGTTGGCGCGAGGAACCATTACACAGTTTTTTAGTGATTCTTGTAAACCTTTTTCGATGGATTTTTCTTTGAAATATGAGGTGGGATGTCAGTCCTGAAGGATTCCATTCGACTATTCAGAAACCGTTATCGTCTTTGTGATAATACGTCCAAACGATCCTACCCTGTCATCCTTGTTCTCAGCTAGAAAACAATCCTGTTTATGACAATTGAGTTTCATTCATTGATAATTAAAGGACGTCACAATCCTGAAACTAGATTTCAATGAATAATAACGATATTTATTCCCTCAATTTCAAAGATCAATAGAAATCATAGACTCAAATTTAGGAATGACATTTCATTTTCTGTCCTCCAGATACTATAAGTCATGACGTAGGCATTATCAATTCTAACAAAATCGAGTGTAGTCTACGTCAAGCCTCAGAAAAAAGCCTGGATGACTAATAAATGTATTACTAGGCAAACGCAGAATGTGCGTTGTGTGATGAGCGAGATGTCTGTATAAAGTACAATCTAAAACTCTACAAACCTCGATCATATGAAATATATTTCATTCGATACCAACGAGTCTAGGTAGCCGTGAATTAACAATGCAACATTTCTCTGCTATTATTTCTATCTATTCGATGAATGAAGAACATGTATTACATTATTTTCTTTGAAACGGCTGGTCCGAATTGGATACCAATTCTTAAACTATAATCATGTATCACTTCCGTTTTCACATTTGAGGAAAATTTGAATTATATAGGTGAGATTCTACTTTTCAATATTTTCCGGTCAGCCTAATCTTCTGGGTTTTTTAGAAACTTCCAGATGATGTTTCTCAAAAATGGTCCAACAGATTTGACCCAAAAAATATACAGTTCCAATCTATAATTTCTGAAATTGAGGTGATGATTCATAGTTTACTCTGAAATTGAGAGAATAAATATAGTCATCATTCATTAAAATCTTGCTTCAGGACTGTCATTGCCTTCAAAAGTTTTCGAAAAACATTCAAAATAATAAAGTTCAAGTTTCTCAGTTCAGTTCGAATTTCCAATTCATGTTTCAAGTTGGTAACGAAAATATTGAACCTTATTCCTTTAACAAACGAAGCGGAAACTTTGAGGGGAAGTTGATCTCCCCCTCTTTCCCCCTCCCCGACATCCCATCAACACGGTCCAATTCGCACCAGTCTGATAAGAATAAAAGAGAAGGATGGAGTGGGAAGAGGAAATACGATAAGGAGGAATAAAGAAGGTGGTGAAGAATTGGGAAACGCGTAGTTTGATTTAACTGTAGGTCATTTTATTCTATTGAAAAGAAAAACGAATGGAAAATAACTCATTTCCGGGAAAATCTATTTTCTCGCTTTTCTTCGTGATTTTTCTTTTGGGAATAAAACTAATTTCCTGACATTTCTAATGTATTATCAGCTGGATAAAACTCACACGATATCGTTATGCACAGTACGGGGCCTTTGTTTGGAGCATTATACACACTGCGGGGCCTCTGTTTGGAGCATTATACACATTACGGGGCCTCGGTTTGGAGCATTATACACACTGCGGGGCCTCTGTTTGGAGCATTATACACATTACGCGGCCTCTGTTTGAAGCATTATTAGATGAGCGTGGCGAAGATTTTCACTCACGTCTTACGGAGCTTTGTCTGTGCGTTTTTTTTCTTTTTTTTTTTTTGTAAACACTGCACAGGTCGTAGGGTTTGACCGATCGACATGAAACTTTTTTTATATGCAAACTTATCCAACTTAGAACTGTATAATTCTGAGGTCTAATCGGTTGGACCATTTTTAAGAAACATCATTTAGAAGTTTCTAAAACCCCATAAGATTTGGCTGGGAGGAAAAAATTGAAAAATAAAATCTCTTCATTATGATTCAAAATTTCCACAAATGTGAAAACAAGAATAATATACATGAATACAAATTTGGTTTGATATTCGGACTTGCCGTTTTGGAGAAAATAATATAATAAATGTATTTGATTCATCGAAGAGATGGAAATATTAGTTGAAAAATGTTGCATTGTCGAAGTCACGGCTTTCTAGATTCATTGACATCGGATGAAGTTCATTTCAAATGATCAAGGTTTGTAGAGTTTTCGATTATACTTTATATAGACATCTCGCTCATCGTACAACGCACATCCTGCGTTTGCCTGGTTTCATTTCTATTTATTCATTTCGATTTTCATCCAAGGACGTTACATTTTCAAATATTTCGTGATGAAATTATTAATTTTAATATAATATATAAGGATGGTCAAAATGTACATTTGTCGCATAGTAATTGAACATATAAAGAATTATAGACACATTTGAAATATATCGAATGACATGCATTGATATAACACATCTGAAAACGTAATAATTCTTACTTCGGAACAACATTTCACAAACACATTAAAATATATCAAATGAAATACATTGATTCACCATGTTGTATTAGACGAGCTTCAGCTAGGATTCAATTAGACAAACTGGAGGGTTATTCTATAACTCGAACACGAAACGAAATAAGGCAATCCTCAATTGGTCACAACTATTTCGTATACTTTATCATGTTGTATCATATGGGCTCTGACACTTTCGTCACGCATCCATTCCGTTCACTGGTATAGAATAAGAGCCCTGGAAAAAATGGTGCTCGTTTTTACGTTTTGTTTTTTTCATGTTTTTTTGTCGGTTCTCTACAGGTCAAATGGCTACAGCTATCAACTACAAACTTTGTTTCCTCATGGTTCCTCATCTTACTTAGATCTGTATAGTTTTGTGGCATTATAGGGGGGTAACTTTTATTTTTATGAATTTTAGACATTTCAAAAAAAACTCATTAGAATAACACGGCGGAAAAAAAGAGAATATTCTTATTCTGCGAAAAAATGAATTCGCGTGAAGTTGAATCACATTTTGATACATGCTTCTAAAAGGTTTCAGCTTGATCGGGTCAGCCATTTTGAAGAAAAAACATAAAATGTGCTGAATTGGTACCACTCGAATCAGATTATACCCATTTTTACCCATACTATTACTATCCGCTCGTCTAACAACGCACATATGACGTTTCCCTAGTACACAATACGGGGCCTCTGTTAACTCTGTTAAATAAACCCTTTTGAAAGATGTCATTGCGATTTCAATCATGACCCTCGTCCTGAAATGTTGTGACCCTGGTAAATCACACCTGAACTGTCACACACAACAAGGTCAAAGGTGAACATCAGAGGTCAAACAAACAAGGTCAAAGGTCACGGTCCACAACAAGGCAACTTAACACATAACTATCATCGATATGTTGTTGGCAATTTTTTTCTTTCTTTTGTCTTGATACATTCGGACTAGATTCACAATAACGAACGCAACTACGTATTTCAAAAGCATAGAGACTCTAAAATTTCATCAAATTGAAGACCCATTCACAATGCAACGCTAACATTAACATGAACACTAACATCAACATTACATTAACATGAAACAACTGACTGTTCATAATAGAAAAGGACATCAACGTTAACAATAACCAACAGCCAATCAGAAGTCTAGATTTTATGCGCCGATTCCACTGCCACCTCACACGACAACAAGCGTTCGAGTCTAGGCAGTCGTTTCACTGTCGCACTCGTTTTACTTTGCTACTAGTCGTTGTTATTCGGAAATTGAAGGATTCTGATTGGCCGATTCTTACGTTTCGACAACAACGTTAACATGAAAGCTTGGAGCTCGCAAGGTTTCATGTTCACGTTAATGTTAGCGTTATTGTTAGTGTTGGTTGTGAATGGACCAACGCCATCCCATAAAGCAAACATTTCTCGCGTTAATGTTAGCGTTACGCGTTATTAGCTTTAGGGTTTAAAATGTTGCGTTATTGTGGGGGTGGTTAAATGGACCAAAAGCCATCCCATAGGCGAAATTTCTCGCGTTGATTTTAGCGTTCGCGTTAATGTTCGTTATTTTTAGTTTTGGTTTGGAATGGCCAACGCCATCCCATAAACAAAATTTCCGCTTAATGTTGCGTTAAGCTTTTAATTTTACGTTACGCGTAATGTTAGCGTTTTTTTTTAGTGTTTTTTTTGGAATGGACCACCCCACCCCATAAAGAAAAACTTTTCTGCGTTAATTTTACGTTACCTTTAAATGTTGCGTTACGCGTTTAATGTAGCGTTATTGTTAGGGGTTGGTTTAAGGACCACGCCTCCCAAAAGGAAAACTTTCTCAATTTTATTTTATTGTTACCGTTAATTTTTGCGTTTTGTAGTTTTGGGTTTGGAAATGGACCCCCGACTCCCAAAAGGAAAATTTTTCCAAAGTTAAGTTAATTTAGCGTTATTGTTGCGTTATTTTAGTGGGTTGTGAGGACCAACGCCCCCCCAAAGGGCAACATTCTCATTTAAATGTTAGTTTTTACGCGTTAATGTTAGCGTTTTGTCATGTTTGGTTGAATCCAACGCCCCCATAAGCAAATATTTCTAAATTAAATTTTAATTTTACGTTTTTGGGTTTTGGTTTTAAATGGCCAAAACGACCCCCTGAGCAAAATTTTTCTGCTTAATTTTGGGTTTTTACGCTTTAAATGTTAGCGTTTTGTCAGTGTTGGTGTGAAGGGCCAACGACCCCCATAAGGCAAATTTTCTCGCTTTAAATGTTAATGTTAGCGTTTTTTTTAGCGTTTTGTTAGTGTTACGCTTTAAATGTTAGCGTTTTGTTAGTTTGGGTTTGGAGGACCAACCCATCCAATGAGCAAACATTTTCGGGAATGTTAGCGTTACCTTTAATGTTAGCGTTATTTTTAGTTTTTTGGTTTGTGAAGGCCAACGAATCCCATGAGGCAAATTTTTCCCCTGGGTTTAATGTTGTTTACGCTTAATGTTCGTTTTTGCAGGGGTTGTTGTGAATGGCCAAACGACCCCCTGGGGAAATATTTCTCAAGTTAATGTTTGTTACCGGTTTTGTTAGCGTTTTTGTTAGTGTTACCTTAATGTTAGCGTTATTTTTATGTTGGGGTTTGGGGATGGACCAACCCATCCAAGGGGAAAAACCTTTCTCGCGTTAATGTTCTTTACCTTTAAATTTTAGCTTTTTTGTTATTTTTGGTTTTGAATGCCCAAACGCCATCCCAAAAGGGAAAACTTTCTCAATTTAAATTTTTAGTGTTACGCGTTAATGTTAGCTTATTGTCATGTTGGTTTGAAGGGACCAACGCTCCAAAAGGCAATATTTCTAAAGTTAATTTTAATGTTGCGTTATTTTTATGTTGGTTGTAAATGGACCAACGACATCCCTGGGCAAATATTCTCGCTTTAAATTTGGGTTTTTACGCGTTTGTTGCGTTTTTGTTATTTTGGGTTTAATTTTAGCGTTTTTTTAGTTTGGGTTGGGGAGGACCAACCCCACCCAAAGAGGAAAAATTTCTCGCTTTTATTGTTAGTGTCACGCTTAAATTTAGCTTTATTTTAGTTTTGGTTGTGAATGGACCAACGCCATTAAAAGGCAAACTTTTCTCGCGTTTGTTGTGTTCGGGGAAATGTTAGCATTTTGTTAGTTTTTGGTGGAATGGACCAACCCTTTCCAAAGGGCAAACTTTCTCGCTTTAAAAGTTTGTTCCCGGCCCCTTTTACGTTTTTGTTAGTTTTGGTTGTGAATGGCCCAAACGCCCCCCCCTAGGCAAACATTTCTCACGTTGTATGTTACCTTTAATGTCAGCGTGTTGTTGGTTTTGGGTTGTAAAGGACCACCCCCATCCCAAAAAGGCAACATTTCTCGCTTTAATGTATGTAGCTTAAAATGTTGCGTGTTTGTGGTTTTGGTTGTGAATGGCCCAAACCCCCTCCCAACGGCAAAATTTCTCGCATTAATTTATGTCACGCTTAAATTTTAGCGTGATTTTTGGGTGTTGGTTGGAAGGGACCAACGCCCCCATGGGGAAAAACATTTCTCGCTTAATTTAGTGTCAGCGTTAATTTTACGTGTTTGTTGTGTTGGCTGGAAGGCACCCCCCTCCCAAAAGGAAACATTTTCCCGCTTAAAAGTTAGCGTTACCTTTTAATTAGGTTTTGTCAGTGTTGGCTTGAATGGACCCCGCCACCCCATAAGGCGAACTTTCTCGCTTTAAGTTATGCTGGGCTTTAATGTTACGTTATGTCATTTTGGGTTGTAAGGGCCCAACGCCATCCATAAGGCGAACAATTCTCACTTTATTTTAGCTTACGCGTTAAGTTAGCGTTATTGTTGGTTTTGGGTTTTGAAGGGCCCAAACCCACCCCTAAGGCAAACATTTCTCGCTTTGAGTTGCGTTATTTTAGGTTGGTTGGAATGGCAACGCCTTTCCAAAGGAAAACATTTCCCCTTTAAAGAAGTGTCACGCTTTAAATTTTCGTGTTTTTTGGGTGTTGGTTGTGAAGGACCAACGCCATCCCTAAGGCAAACTTTTTCCGCTTAAGTTGTGTTACCGTTAATGTTGCGTTATTGTTAGTTTGGTTTGTTTGGACCAACCCCATCCAAAGGAAAACATTTCTCACGTTAATTTTTAGTGTTCGCTTTAAATGTTAGCGTTTTTGTTAGGTTGGGTTTGGGAAATGGACCACCCCCCAAAAGGAAAAACATTTCCCCCCTTTAATGTAATTTTTACCTTTAAGTTACGTTTTTGTTAGTTTTGGGTTGTAAAGGGACCAACGCCCCCCAAGGGGCAAACATTTTCCGCGTTAATGTTAGGTTCGCGTCAAAGTGCTTTTATGTTATTTTGGGGGGAATGGAAACGCCATTCCTAGGAAAAATTTTCTCGCGTTGTGTTACGTTACGCAAGTTACGTTATTTTTAGTTTGGGTTTGGAAATGGACCAAGCCTTTCCCCAAGGGGCGAACATTTTTCGGTTTTTGTTTTTTGTCACGCGAATGTTAGCTTTATTGTTAGTGTTGGTTGGGAATGGACCAACGCCATCCCAAAAGGGAAAACTTTCACTTTAATTTTAGGCAGGGTTTTAATGCACGTGATTGTTGGTGTTGGTTGTAAAGGGAAACCAAGCCATCCCATAAGGCAACTTTTTCCCCGGAAATTGCGTTAGGGTTTAATGTTAGCGTTATTGTTTTTTGGTTGTAAAGGACCAACGCCACCCAAAAGGCGAAAAATTCCCGTCAATGTTAGTGTTCCTTTAAAGTAGCGTTTTGTCATGTTTTTTGTGATGGCCCAAACCCCATCCCCCCACAAACATTTTCCCTTTAAAATGTGTGTTCCCTTTTTTAGTTAGCGTTCTGCTGTTGGTTTTAATGAAAAAAACGTCACCCCAAAAGGCAAAATTCCTCCTTAATGTAATTTTACGCGTAATTTTCGTGATTGTTGGGTTTTGGGTTGTGAAGGCCCAAAACCCCCTTCTAACAAATTCCTCGCGTTAATTTTATGTCCGCTTATGTTGGGTTTTATTGTTGGTTGGTTGTAATGGCCCAAACGCCTCCTAAGGAAATTTCCACGGTAAGTTAGTGTTACCGTTAAAGTTACGTTTTGTAGGGGTTGTGAATGGCCCAACGCCTCCATGGGCAAACATTTCCGCGTTGATGTTATTTTACGCGTTAAGTTACGTGTTTTTGGGTTTTGGGTTTGGAATGGCCCAACCCTCCCAAAAGGCAAACTTTTTCTCGGTTAATGTTTTTACCGTTAATTTTGCGTTATTTTTTAGTTTTGGGTTGTGAAGGACCAACGCCCATCCCTAAGGCAACTTTTCTCGGTTAATTTTGGGTTACGCTTTAAAATTTGGTTTTGTTAGTTTTGGGTTTGGAAATAAACCAACCCCATCCCATGGGGCAAACTTTCTCGCTTTTAATGTTGGTACGCGTTAATGTTACGTTTTTTTAGTGGGTTGTGAAGGGCCCAAAAGCCTCCCTAAAAAAATTTCCCGCGTTAATTAGGTCACGCGTTAATTTTGGGTTTATTGTCTTTTAGTTTGAATGGCCCAACGCCATCCCAAAAGGGCAAAATTTCCGCGTTAAAATTTTTAGTGTCACGCGTTAAATGTTGCGTTTTTGTTGTGTTGGTTTAAAGGACCAACCCATCCATAGGCAACATTTCTCACGTTAATGTTAGCTTCGCGTTATTTCGTTTTTTTTTTGGTTGTAATGGACCAACGCCTCCCATAAGGCGAACAATTCCTACGTTCATGTTAGCGTTAGCTTTTAAGTTGTGCGTTATGGGTTTTATGTTTGGTTTGAATGGACAACTGCATCCCATAAGGCAAACAATTCTCACGTAAGTAAGTGTACGCGTTAATGTTAGCGTTATTGTTAGGTTTGTGAATGGACCACGCATCCCATAAGCAACATTTCTACGATTAATGTTAGTTACGCGTAATGTTGGCAGTTATTGTTAGTGTTGGTTGTGATGGACCACGCCATTCCATAAGACAAACATTTCTCGCGTTAATGTTGGTGTTACGCGGCAATGTTAGCGTTATTGTTATGTTTGTTTGTGAATGGACCAACGTCATCCCTTAAGGCAAACATTTCTTGCGTTAATGCTAGTGTTACGCGTTAATGTTGGCGTTATTGTTAGTGTTGGTTGTAAATGGACCAACGTCATCCCATAAGGCAAACATTTCTCGCGTTAATGTTAGTGTTACGCATTAATGTTAGCGTTATTGTTAGTGTTGGTTGTGAATGAACCAACGCCATCCCATAAGGCAAACATTCCTCACGGTTAATGTTGGTGTTACGCGTTAATGTTAGCGTTATTGTTAGTGTTGGTTGTGATGGACCAACGTCATCCATCAGGCAACATTTCTCGCGTTAATGCTAGTGTTACGCAATTATGTTAGCGTTATTGTTAGTGTTGGTTGTGAATGGACCAATGCCATCCCATAAGGCAAACATTTCTCGCGTTTATGTTAGTGTTACGCGTTAATGTTAGCGTTATTGTTAGTGTTGGTTGTAAATGGACCAACGTCATCCCATAAGGCAAACATTTCTCGCGTTTATGTTAGTGTTACGCGTTAATGTTAGCGTTATTGATAGTGTTGGTTGTGAATGAACCAACGCCATCCCATAAGGCAAACATTCCTCACGTTAATGTTGGTGTTACGCGTTAATGTTAGCGTTATTGTTAGTGTTGGTTGTGAATGGACCAACGTCATCCATCAAGGCAAACATTTCTCGCGTTAATGCTAGTGTTACGCAATTATGTTAGCGTTATTGTTAGTGTTGGTTGTGAATGGACCAATGCCATCCCATAAGGCAAACATTTCTCGCGTTAATGTTAGTGTCACGCGTTAATGTTAGCGTTATTGTCAGTGTTAGTTGTGAATGGACCAACGCCATCCCATAAGACAAACATTTCTCACGTTAATGTTAGTGTTACGCGTTAATGTTAGCGTTATTGTTAGTGTTGGTTGTGAATGGACCAACGCCATCCCATAAGGCAAACAATTCTCACGTTAATGTTAGCGTTACGCGTTAATGTCAGCGTTATTGTTAGTGTTGGTTGTGAATGGACCAACGCCATCCCATAAGGCAAACATTTCTCGCGTTAATGTTAGTGTCACGCGTTAATGTTAGCGTTATTGTTAGTGTTGGTTGTGAATGGACCAACGCCATCCCATAAGACAAACATTTCTCACGTTAATGTTAGTGTTACGCGTTAATGTTAGCGTTATTGTTAGTGTTGGTTGTGAATGGACCAACGCCATCCCATAAGGCAAACATTTCTCACGTTAATGTTAGTGTCACGCGTTAATGTTAGCGTTATTGTTAGTGTTGGTTGTGAATGGACCAACGCCATCCCATAAGACAAACATTTCTCGCGTTAATGCTAGTGTTACGCAATTATGTTAGCGTTATTGTTAGTGTTGGTTGTGAATGGACCAATGCCATCCCATAAGGCAAACATTTCTCGCGTTAATGTTAGCGTTACGCGTTAATGTTAGTGTTACGCGGCAATGTTAGCGTTATTGTTAGTGTTGGTTGTGAATGGACCAACGCCATCCCATAAGGCAAACATTTCTCGCGTTAATGTTAGCGTTACGCGTTAATGTTAGCGTTATTGTTAGTGTTGGTTGTGAATGGACCAACGCCATCCCATAAGGCGAACATTTCTCACGTTAATGTTAGCGTTACGCGTTAATGTTAGCGTTAATGTTAGCGTTATTGTTAGTGTTGGTTGTGAATGGACCAACGCCATCCCATAAGGCAAACATTTCTCACGTTAATGTTAGCGTTACGCGTTAATGTTAGCGTTATTGTTAGTGTTGGTTGTGAATGGACCAACGCCATCCCATAAGGCGAACAATTCTCACGTTAATGTTAGCGTTACGCGTTAATGTTAGCGTTATTGTTAGTGTTGGTTGTGAATGGACCAACGCCATTCCATAAGGCGAACATTTCTCACGTAATGTAAGTGTTACGCGTTAATGTTAGCGTTATTGTTAGTGTTGGTTGTGAATGGACCAACGCCATTCCATGAGGCAAACATTTCTCGCGTTAATGTTAGTGTTACGCATTAATGTTAGCGTCATTGTCAGTGTTGGTTGTGAATGGACCAACGCCATCCTATAAGGCAAACAATTCTCACGTAATGTAAGTGTTACGCGTTAATGTTAGCGTTATTGTTAGTGTTGGTTGTGAATGGACCAACGCCATCCCATAAGGCAAACATTTCTCACGTTAATGTTAGTGTTACGCGTTAATGTTGGCGTTATTGTTAGTGTTGGTTGTGAATGGACCAACGCCATTCCATAAGACAAACATTTCTCGCGTTAATGTTGGTGTTACGCGGCAATGTTAGCGTTATTGTTAGTGTTGGTTGTGAATGGACCAACGCCATTCCATGAGGCAAACATTTCTCGCGTTAATGTTAGTGTTACGCGTTAATGTTAGCGTCATTGTCAGTGTTGGTTGTGAATGGACCAACGCCATCCTATAAGGCAAACAATTCTCACGTAATGTAAGTGTTACGCGTTAATGTTAGCGTTATTGTTAGTGTTGGTTGTGAATGGACCAACGCCATCCCATAAGGCAAACATTTCTCACGTTAATGTTAGTGTTACGCGTTAATGTTGGCGTTATTGTTAGTGTTGGTTGTGAATGGACCAACGCCATTCCATAAGACAAACATTTCTCGCGTTAATGTTGGTGTTACGCGGCAATGTTAGCGTTATTGTTAGTGTTGGTTGTAAATGGACCAACGCCATCCCATAAGGCGAACAATTCTCACGTTAATGTTAGCGTTACGCGTTAATGTTAGCGTTATTGTTAGTGTTGGTTGTGAATGGACCAACGCCATTCCATAAGGCGAACATTTCTCACGTAATGTAAGTGTTACGCGTTAATGTTAGCGTTATTGTTAGTGTTGGTTGTGAATGGACCAACGCCATCCTATAAGGCAAACAATTCTCACGTAATGTAAGTGTTACGCGTTAATGTTAGCGTTATTGTTAGTGTTGGTTGTGAATGGACCAACGCCATCCCATAAGGCAAACATTTCTCACGTTAATGTTAGTGTTACGCGTTAATGTTGGCGTTATTGTTAGTGTTGGTTGTGAATGGACCAACGCCATTCCATAAGACAAACATTTCTCGCGTTAATGTTGGTGTTACGCGGCAATGTTAGCGTTATTGTTAGTGTTTGTTGTGAATGGACCAACGTCATCCCTTAAGGCAAACATTTCTTGCGTTAATGCTAGTGTTACGCGTTAATGTTGGCGTTATTGTTAGTGTTGGTTGTAAATGGACCAACGTCATCCCATAAGGCAAACATTTCTCGCGTTAATGTTAGTGTTACGCATTAATGTTAGCGTTATTGTTAGTGTTGGTTGTGAATGAACCAACGCCATCCCATAAGGCAAACATTCCTCACGTTAATGTTGGTGTTACGCGTTAATGTTAGCGTTATTGTTAGTGTTGGTTGTGAATGGACCAACGTCATCCATCAAGGCAAACATTTCTCGCGTTAATGCTAGTGTTACGCAATTATGTTAGCGTTATTGTTAGTGTTGGTTGTGAATGGACCAATGCCATCCCATAAGGCAAACATTTCTCGCGTTTATGTTAGTGTTACGCGTTAATGTTAGCGTTATTGTTAGTGTTGGTTGTAAATGGACCAACGTCATCCCATAAGGCAAACATTTCTCGCGTTTATGTTAGTGTTACGCATTAATGTTAGCGTTATTGTTAGTGTTGGTTGTGAATGGACCAACGCCATTCCATAAGACAAACATTTCTCACGTTAATGTTGGTGTTACGCGTTAATGTTAGCGTTATTGTTAGTGTTGGTTGTGAATGGACCAACGTCATCCATCAAGGCAAACATTTCTCGCGTTAATGCTAGTGTTACGCAATTATGTTAGCGTTATTGTTAGTGTTGGTTGTGAATGGACCAATGCCATCCCATAAGGCAAACATTTCTCGCGTTTATGTTAGTGTTACGCGTTAATGTTAGCGTTATTGTTAGTGTTGGTTGTAAATGGACCAACGTCATCCCATAAGGCAAACATTTCTCGCGTTTATGTTAGTGTTACGCATTGATGTTAGTGTTATTGTTAGTGTTGATTGTGAATGGACCAATGCCATTCCATAAGGCAAACATTTCTCGCGTTGATTTCAGTGTCACGCATTAAAGTCAGCGTTATTGTTAGTGTTGGTTGTGAATGGACCAACGCCATTCCATGAGGCAAACATTTCTTGCGTTAATGTCAGTGTTACGCGTTAATGTTAGCGTTATTGTTAGTGTTGGTTGTGAATGGACCAACGCCATTCCATAAGGCAAACATTTCTCGCGTTATTGTTAGTGTTACGCGTTAATGTTAGCGTTAATGTTAGCGTTGCATTGTGAATGGGCAAACGCCATTCCATAAGGTAAACATTTCTAGCGTTATTGTTAGTGGTCCGCGTTAATGTTAGCGTTATTGTTAGTGTTGGTTGTGAATGGACCAACGCCATTCCATAAGGTAAACATTTCTCGCGTTAATGTTAGTGTTACGCGTTAATGTTAGCGTTATTGTTACTGTTGTTGTGAATGGACCAACGACATTCCATAAGGCTAACATTTCTCGCGTTATTGTTAGTGTTACGCCTTAATGTTAGCGGTAATGTTAGTGTTGGTTGTGAATGGACCAACGCCATCCCATAAGGCAAACATTTCTCGCGTTGATGTTAGTGTTACGCGTTAATGTTAGCGTTATTGTTAGTGTTGGTTGTGAATGGACCAACGCCATTCCATAAGGCAAACATTTCTCGCGTTAATGTTGGTGTTACGCGTTAATGTTAGCGTTATTGTTAGTGTTGGTTGTGAATGGACCAACGCCATCCCATAAGGCAAACATTTCTCACGTTAATGTTAGTGTTACGCGTTAATGTTAGCGTTATTGTTAGTGTTGGTTGTGAATGGACCAACGCCATCCCATAAGGCAAATATTTCTCGCGTTAATGTTAGTGTTACGCGTTAATGTTAGCGTTATTGTTAGTGTTGGTTGTGAATGGACCAACGCCATCCCATAAGGCAAATATTTCTCGCGTTAATGTTAGTGTTACGCGTTAATGTTAGCGTTATTGTTAGTGTTGGTTGTGAATGGACCAACGCCATTCCATAAGGCAAACATTTCTCGCGTTAATGTTAGTGTTACGCGTTAATGTTAGCGTTATTGTTAGTGTTGGTTGTGAATGGACCAACGCCATCCCATAAGGCAAACATTTCTCACGTTAATGTTAGTGTTACGCGTTAATGTTAGCGTGATTGTTAGTGTTGGTTGTGAATGGACCAACGCCATCCCATAAGGCGAACATTTCTCGCGTTAATGTTAGTGTTACGCGTTAATGTTAGCGTTATTGTTAGTGTTGGTTGTGAATGGACCAACGCCATCCCATAAGGCAAATATTTCTCGCGTTAATGTTAGTGTTACGCGTTAATGTTAGCGTTATTGTTAGTGTTGGTTGTGAATGGACCAACGCCATCCCATAAGGCGAACATTTCTCGCGTTAATGTTAGTGTTACGCGTTAATGTTAGCGTTATTGTTAGTGTTGGTTGTGAATGGACCAACGCCATCCCATAAGGCAAACATTTCTCACGTTAATGTTAGTGTTACGCGTTAATGTTAGCGTGATTGTTAGTGTTGGTTGTGAATGGACCAACGCCATCCCATAAGGCAAACATTTCTCACGTTAATGTTAGTGTTACGCGTTAATGTTAGCGTGATTGTTAGTGTTGGTTGTGAATGGACCAACGCCATCCCATAAGGCGAACATTTCTCGCGTTAATGTTAGTGTTACGCGTTAATGTTAGCGTTACGCGTTAATGTTAGCGTTATTGTTAGTGTTGGTTGTGAATGAACCAACGCCATTCCATAAGGTAAACATTTCTCGCGTTGATGCAGTTTACGCGTTAGTTAGCGTATTTGTTAGTGTTTTGATGGCCACGCCATCCCAAGCAACTTTCTCACTTTTAGTTAGGTTACGCGTTATGTTAGCGTGATTGTTATGTGGTTGAGGACCAACCCATCCATAGCAACATTTTCACGTAATGTTATGTACGCTTAATGTTCGTTATTGTTAGTGTTGTTTAAATGGCCAAGCCATTTATAAGGTAAACATTCCGGTATTGTTATTTTACGCGTAATGTTAGCGTTATTGTGGTTGTGTGATGGACCAACGCCACCCTGAGGCAACATTCTACGTATGTTAGTTAGCGTTATTGTTAGTGTTGTTGTAATGGCACGCCATCCATAAGGTAAACTTTCTCGCGTTATGTAGTGTTCCGTTAATGTAGGTTTGTTGGTGGTTTGTGAGGCACGCCATCCCATAGGCAAACATTCTCGCTATGTTGTGTTACGCGTTAATGTTAGCGTTATGTTACGGTTGTTGAATGGACCAACGCCATCCCATAAGACAAATATTTCTCGCGTTAATGTTGTGTTACGCGTTAATGTTAGCGTTATTGTTAGTGTTGGTTGTGAATGGACCAACGCCATCCCATAAGGCGAACATTTCTCGCGTTAATGTTAGTGTTACGCGTTAATGTTAGCGTTATTGTTAGTGTCGGTTGTGAATGGACCATAACATTAACGCGAATTCAAATAATACAAGAATATCTAGAGTCATTTAGTTGTTCGATGATCTTGTTATCTAGTCAACAGGCATTAAGCCCTGGTAAAAGCTTGAAGAACTTTACCCTCACATGTATGGGTGCTTTCATATATGAGGAAATATATGTTTCACCCTTTTGGGGCCCCTTCTTCTCTTATTTAATTACAGAAATCATAGAAAGACAGTTGTGTGAAGCGAGGGGTTGATTCCTTGATGGAGGTGAACGAAGCGACAGCAAATATAATAACAAATGAAATGAAAAATACAACGAGAAAGAAAATGATGGATTCAACAGAATTTGTATGAATTGAGAGTCAGAAAGTGTTTGGAATTGAAGTAAATATCAACTAAAACAACCTCGAAAAAAATTGAGGATCCGAAATTGTCTGAATCAAAAACATATCGATGAGCCCGGATAAAAAATAACTGGGAGGAGAATTATCTATTTTTTTTTACATAATTTTCATTTTCTCTCCAGAATGTGAACCTAATATCTCTCCAATTGGATGCTGTAAGAATCATCAAATTAGGGAAGTGATTCTGATTACACTATTTTTTCCATTTGTCATTTTGTAGGCCTACTTCTCTAATTTTGATGTGATTCACTGTTGTGCTATTTATTTTAGTTATTTCAATTTTCATTCTATTTTTGGCACCTGAATCTCTGAAACTATTAGAAATAATAACTTTAAATTTCCACTTCGAGTAGATATAGGTAATTTCGTAGAGGTTTTATTGAATTTAGGTTGAAAAAATTTCGGTAATAAAGATGATTGTGTGACAAAAATATAGTATTTTTTTAATATTGATTACAACTAGGAAAACGCAGAACATGCGTTGTGAGATGAGCATAGAAGTATGGAAATCTGTGAATAAAAACTATTCTGTCAGCTCAATCTACATCTTCAGACCTTGGATAACTTCAAACGCTGAAAAACCTTACCTGCAACTTGTTGCTATTTATAGAGCAACCTGTCGCATATACACTTTGCATTACATGTTTTGATCCTGATATTTGATGAAATGTATACTTTCATTGCGTTTTCTTTCGTTATTGCTCTCCCGATTGTCGAGGAAAAATTTTAAATGTGTAATGTAATGTAATGTAAGGTAATGTAATGTAATGTGATGTAATGTGATGTCTTTATTTGTTCAATTTTTGTATAATATAATAACATTATGATATAAAATATAATATAATGAAGGATATATACAATAATTGTGCAAAGTAGGCGGGGTTCACTTTTTATAGTGGTCTTCCACCCAAACCTTAAAATATATTGACTAATAGATATTGCAAAAATAATATTGACTAAGAGAGTAGTAGGAATACGATAATGTTAGAATTTATAAGTCTAGAGCTATAGTGAGCTAAATTATTAAAGAATAGAAGTAAAATATTAGAGTACAATATTCAAATTTCAGATATTAAAGTTACAAGCTTGATTCTAGATATTCGTTACCTGAATATGGACATATTTGAATAAGAAAGTTTATGACAGCTGCTTTGAATGATTCATTTGTTTTGTTATGTTGAAGTTTACTCTTGATGTTTGCTGGTCGATGATTGTACATGACTAGACTGGAGTGGGCAGGGTTGTTCTTAAACAAACTTAATTTATGAGCCGTGATGTGGAAATTGTTTCTTTTTCTTGTGCCGTGATTATGTATGTCACAGTTAGCTGGGTGATGTTTGTTGTTATTTATTGCGTAAATGATTAGGTGGTAGATGTATAGAGCTGGCACTGTTAGGAGATTTAGTGATATAAAGATGGGCCTACATGATGTCCGAGTTGAGGCACCTGCAATCGCTCTTATCATTCTTTTCTGTAATATTAAAATTCTGGTAGCATCTGGAGAGCAGCCCCAAAAGATGATGCCGTATGATATTTTTGATAAGACAAGTCCGAAATATGCTGTCAGTATTGTTTTTTGGCTGACCATTTTGCGTAGATTGCGAAGAATGTATGGAGCAGCAGATATTTGTTTACACAGTTCTTGTATATGAGAGGACCAGCTTAGTGTTGCACTAATGGTAATGCCCAGAAATTTTATCTCCTGCACTTCCATTAGGCTTCTTTTCTGTAGTCTTATCAGTGGACTTCTGTCTTGTATACTTTGTGCAGTGTGGAAGTTTATATACGTGGACTTACTCTTGTTAATAATAAGGCCAGCGTTGTTGCAGAACTCTTCCATGTTCTTGACAGCATCATTAGCCAAACTTGTTAGTGACTCGAAGTTATCAGCGGCCAAGAGATGGCTGGTATCATCTGCATAGATGGCCACTGTGCCTTGGCCCAAATTATCTGGTAGGCTATTTACATATAATATATACAAGAGAGGACCTAAAACGGTGCCTTGGGGTACGCCAATGTCGGTGACACGTTCGTCCGATTTTATCCTGATATTTTCATGAGTGGCAAGTTCGACGCACTGTTTGCGTCCCTGCAGAAATGACTTGATCCATCCTAGAGCAACGCCAGTAATACCCATTTTGTTCAAAATGTTGGCAAGTGTATGATGATTCATACAGTCAAATGCCTTTGACATGTCATAAAAAAGGCCTATGGCTGAGTGTCTTTCATCTAGAGCTTCATAGATTGCATTTAGAAAAATATCGACGGCCTGAGAGGTTGATTTTCCCTTTTGGAAACCGAACTGATTTGGAGATATCAACTTATGCTTGTTCAGGAAGTGCACAAGACGTGTACTCATTGCCACTTCAAATACTTTAGAGAAGGCTGACGGTAGAGCTATGGGTCGATAATTTCCAGGTTCGGATTTATCACCCTTCTTAAATATTGGGATTACTTTTGCAGTTTTTAGAACCTGAGGAAACTTGCCTTCGGTGAAAGATGCATTGATGGCATCGGCTAGGGGTTGACAGATGTGAGTTGCACACTTATTCAGAAGGTTTGAGGGGACCTCGTCCAGACCTGTTGATGGTTTAGTGCATTTTGTGCTGAGAATGTTATAGATCTCTGCTGCATCTACTGGAAAGAGGAACATTTGTTTGGAACATGTGGGGCTTGCTATTTTCGGAAGACATGGGGTTGTTTTCAAGTCTTTCAGTAGGTTTGGAACTATCTCGCAGAAGTAGTTCTTTAGAATGTTTGCACAATCTTTTTGATCTGAATAAGAGGTCGAGTTCACTGTCAGTGTCAGTTCATGTCTTATAGCTGGAGGTTTAGAGGAGGATTTGATAATCTTCCATGCACCCGCGGAAGAATTACGGGATTCTGCAATTACTTGATCATTGTAAGTTCGCTTGGCGGTTTGTATTAGTTTCGAATAAATCTTCTTCTTCTCGTATGAAAGTATTTTCGTATCATGTACGAATTGGCAAGCTTTTGAAAAAAAAAAAAACGTTTTCCAAGTATTTTCCCCTGGGTTATTATCGTGGAGATTTTCCAAATTTCCAATTATTTGCCGGAAAAACCGTTGCACCGATTTTTCTGAACAACAATGCCAACCCCAATCCCAATACCAATACCAATATGTAGAAAAAGTGTCAAGTCGATTGATGTTTTTAAAAAATTACGAAAAAACAAACAACCATGACAACGGACCCAAATCTTTCCGGTATATCAAAAAAATAAATAAATAATACAATCATAAAAACGGAGCTCATTTTTTCGGAATTCAAAATGAAAGTCTTCGCTACGCTCATCTGAAAATTCAGTACATGTCCACAAAGTTCTCAAAGAACGACGCTAGGATATTTCAGCATGTTACCTCTATAGTTTTCCATAATTGATTGAAGACTATAGTTTTCTGTAGTATTGTACAGTTTACGAAAAAGTGCACTTTTGACATTGACAGTATAAGGCTTTGATTCAATGAAGCAAGTAAATCAACCTTGAATTATATTTTATCCGTAATAACATGATTGTGTTCGTCATGTGTGCTCAACTGTGTGGTTTCCTTGATCTGAAGTATTTTCAGTCCCAGCGTGTGTATCGGCGTGTGAGAGAGAGGAAATGAGTGAACAGTATGTGAGAGTGAGAGAGAGGATCGAGTCGAGCTGAGACTTATTAGGTTTAGAGAAGTGCGTGGGTCTGAAGGAGACAGGGACCTAAATAATTTACACATACAAGACTCGGAGAGTGTGTGTGTGAGAGAGAGAGATGCATATGGATGGACTGATATATAGAGTGAGATGGGTAGAGATGGTAGAGAGAGAAAGAGTGAGAGAGAGTGAGAGGGAAAGAGAAAGGGAGAGAGAGAGAGAGAGAGAGAGAGAGAGAGAGAGAGAGAGAGAGAGAGAGAGAGAGAGAGAGAGAGTGAGAGAGGAGAGAGAGAGAGTGAGAGAGAGAGAGAGAGAGAGAGAGAGAGAGAGAAAAGGAGAGGGAGAGAGAGAGTGGAGAAAAATAGGTATATATATATATATATATATATATATATATATATATATATATATATATATATATATATATATATAGAGAGAGAGAGAGAGGGACAGAGAGAGAGAGAGAGAGAGAAAGAAGAGAGAGTTGTATATAGATATACTGATATATAGAGTGAGATATATAGAGATTTGTAGAGAGAGAGGAAGAGAGAGAGATAGACTGACAGGCAGACTGAGATAGACAGAGAGAAGATAGAGATAGAGAGAAGATAGAGGAGAGATAGAGAGAGATAAGTCTATCAAGCCTGTCTGATCGCACTCTCACGCTGTATATACGGCTGAGGGAATAGCATTGATTAGTCCCTAAGCCTTCACTTTCTATAGACTAATACAAAACACAAACACAACGTCTACCCCTTCGAGATAAACTCGTTATATTCAGTATAGGCAACACGGCAGTACACGAGCCCCTTGGATATACACGCGTTATAGTCAGTATAGGCAACACAGTAGTACACGAGAATTCCACTTTTGTAAAGCACATATTTTGATTGGCCCACTTTCATCCATGAAATATGAACCTACAGGCCAAGATGCATTGAGGGTTGCGTTGGTTGAGTCAAGTTGATGACTTGCCAGACAACCCAGGCAAGCATCCGTCTTACTGTCGACAGAAGCACAATCGTCGAAACGATTCTGAGGGGTGATTGCCGGTACTACAGGTTAAGGGGTGTGGGGAGGGTAGAGACAAAGGAGTGGGGATAAATCTTGATTTAACGTTGGGTGAGCTGTCTTTGTATCTCTTTAGTCAATGATATTGCGTTATTAGTGAATCATTAATATGGCCAAATTTCAACTGAATAATTTCATGCTTGAATAAGTTCAATTATCCACTGCTGATTTTCATCGCTAACTGTCTTATTATTGATCTGTTGGAAATATCGTTCGTTTTCTGTAGATTAAGTTGTAATCAGATTTAAATGCAAGCCTATCGTACTATCGGAAATTCTGTAGAGCATATTCGGAAGCATTATTGTATTGGAGAAAATTATTGAAGTTTCAAATATTCGAATTGTTTCCAGTCTCTATAGGGCCAAATTAGTTATTGCCAGGGTGATTTCACCGACAGGGATGATCATGAATCTTGGAACGTGTGAGATACAAAATTAACGACATCTTAATTAATATATGTAAACTAGGGAAACGCAGTATGTGCGTTGTACGATGAGCGAGATGTCTATATAAAGTATAATCGAAAACTCTACAAACCTTGATCATTTGAAATGAACTTCATCCGATGTCAATGAATCTAGAAAGCCGTGACTCCGACAATGCAACATTTTTCAACTAATATTTCTATCTTTTCGATGAATAAAATACATTTATTATATTATTTTCTCCAAAACGTCTGGTCCGAATATCAAACCAAATTTTTATACATGTATATTATTCTTGTGTTCACATTTGTGGAAAATTTGAATCATATTGAAGAGATTTTTTTTTCAATTTTTTTCCGCCCAGCCAAATCTTATGGGGTTTTTAGAAACTTCTAAATGATGTTTCTCAAAAATGGTCCAACCGATTAGACCTCAAAACTATACAGTTCTAAGTTGGATAAGTTTGCATATAAAAAAAAAGTTTCATGTCGATCGGTCAAGCCCTGCGACCTGTGCAGTGAAAAAAAAAAAAAAAAAAAAAAAAAAAAAAAAAAAACGCACAGACAAAGCTCCGTAAGACTTGAGTGAAAATCTTCGCTACGCTCATCTAATAATTTTTTGAGACGTTATTTAGATAGGTTACGATGGGAAAATACCTGGAAACGAAACATTTTCAGAAACTCTTGACTCTTCTACTGAAATTTTCACGCATTTTCAGTGATCTTCTCAATAATTGAATGAGAAATTTCGGAGAAAACGCTCTGAAATGTATACGTTTTATTGGATATCAAGTTCAACAGGTTTATTTCAAAGTGGATATGGCCCGAGTTGCAGATAGGGTTTCCAAACATAGGCCTATGAAGTAATCCAACATTAAGCTTACAGATTTTTTTTAATTCTAGATTTCCATACTTTTAGGCTAATCTCAAAATGCATGTACTACGTTTTCCTCGTTTTGTAGAATATTAAATGACTCTTATCCGATCATCTTGAATATCATTCACCGACGCCAATAGATCGTAGTCATCAGTATACAGTACGTCGTTAAACCCAATGCAACACGAAACGAAACAACAGAATGCGCTCATAAATCCAATATGGCCGACAAAAATCACACAAAACCAAGTCAACAATATGATATTTTATTCAACGAAAATGTGCGCGCGCTTTATTTTGTGACTTTTCACTCGTTCTCTTTTCCAACACTAAAAGCGTATCTGAACTTTTTCTGTTGGATAGACTTTCACCAATAGTTTGATGCAATCAACAACAATTCTTTCTGTCCAGGTCTACCAAAGTGACAACAATGGATCCACCGCCCGCTCAACAGGAGCCAGTCACCCCCTGGATGCTACACGCCTTGCACCAACAACTATACCACTGCCAGTTGCTAAGCAACCAAAATCTCAACAAAGATGGCGTCGACTACAAAAATCTCCACAGAAAACTAACATTCGCAACTTTCAATCTGTCGCAAGACGAAGTAATCACTGACAAACAAAACAAACAAATGAACAAAATAATCGATTCGATCAAAAAAACAATCAAAACTTCACCGACGCGACAAAATAATATCTCATTTATATTCATTGTTATCAGAACAAACAAAAAACAATCTCAAGTTCCGTTGATTCGAATTTCGAATGAGGAAACTTCGATATATATCGATACGCGATCTCGAGTCTATAAAAATTGGAACGATTATTTGAAAAACAACAAACTACCGGCATGCACGATGTGTTATCCAGAGGAAGGGACTTATATAAAAACAAATTGTAAATTCGAATTCATGAAATCACCAACTTGTAAAATAATAAGAAAACTAGAGAAATGTGTATATTTTTCTAGTATTGTTGTTGGTACTGCTGCTGGTGTCGTTGGCTTGGCAGCAATGTGTCCGTTAGTGACAGTCACTGCGCCGGTCATCATAGGGGCCGTGTGTACGTCAATGGCGTCCGGCGGGTATCTAGCAGGCCGTGGGATACAAGGTCTTCTAGATCGCAGTCGACATGGACAGACGATAAAACCGAACAGTTCCGAAGCGCGCACGAATTGGTTCGGGATTGTCAGTTTTGTGTTCGAAGTGGGAGCAGGTAAGAGAGATTTATAACAATCGTTGTCATAGTAATGTGTATGTGTCAATTGGGTTTAGTTTTGTTCAAGTCGGGACTTCTTCTTGAACGTCCTCGATAAAAAACTTCAAGCTAAACACATTCTACTTGACATAATCAGGAAAACTATTTTAATTATTACTAAGAAAACGCAGAATGTGAGTTGTGAGATGAGCGTAGAAGTATGGAAATCTGAGAAAAATATATTCTGTCAGCTCAATCTATATCTACAGACCTTGGATTACTTCAAACGCTGAAAAACCTTACCTGAAACTTGTTGCTATGTATAGAGCAGCCTGTTGCATATACACTCTGCATTACATGTTTTGATCCTGATATTTGATGAAATGTACTTTTATTGCGTTTTCTTTGTTATATCTCATTCGATTGTTGTACGAATTATTGAAAATGTGTATGATAGTTGTTTTCACATAGTGTATGAATTTGAAAGCTTTTGAAAAATTTTCGTTCAGAAATATTTCCCCCCTGGGTTATTCTCATGGGGATTTTCCAAACTTTCCAAGGTTTTTCCGGATAAACCGTTCGACCGATTTTTCTGAAAAACAATCCCAACCCATTCTGGTGTCAGGCCAATATTCGAAGAAGGTTTGCAGTCGATTGGTTGATTTTCCTGATCTGTATGCCGCGTACAAAATTACAAAAAAAGAAACGAAGCATTTTTTTTCGGTATTTGAGATGGAAGTCTTCGCTACGCTCATCCAATGAAACATATTGTGAAGTGTAGGGCCAGGCCTTCAAGTGGATAACAAAGCATGTCTCCATGTATTCAGGTACTGCCGCCATCTTGAAAGCAGCCGCCACGCCTCTGCGCTACAACAAGCCACTGTCAGCTAGCGTCAAGGTCAGCTACCACGTGGTCCGTGCAAGCTCTCAGACCGTCAAGACACTCCGCCTCGCCGACTTCTTTGCCACGCACCGGCCCTGTGCCGTGTCCGGCGCCCAACACACAGATATGGCAACACTGCTGGAGGAGGTTTGGTTCTATGCGGACCTGGAGGGAGACGAGGAGGAGATGAGTGAGGAACAGAGAGGGAAGATGATGGTGGTGGTCTCGAGAGAGAGAGAGAGAGAGAGAGAGAGAGAGAGAGAGAGAGAGAGAGAGAGATAGTGAGAGTGACAGAGAGAGAGAAGGGATAGAGTGAGAGAAAAGAAGGGAGATAAAGGGGGAGAAGGTGAGAGGGAAGGGAGCGAGGGAGAGAGAACAATATATATATAGAGTCAGAAAGAGTGAGAGAAAGAGTGAGAGAGAGAGAGAGAGAGAGAGAGAGAGAGAGAATGAGAGTGAGAGAAAGAGTGAGAGAGAGAGAGAGAGAGAGAGAGAGAGAGAGAGAGAGAGAATGAGAGAGAGAGAATGAGAGAGATGGAGAGAGAGAGAGAGAGAGAGAGAGAGAGAGAGAGAGAGAGAGAGAGAGAGCTAGAGATAGAGAGATAGAGAGAGAGAGAGAGAGAGAGAGAGAGAGCGAGAGAGTAAGAGAGAGTGAGAGTGACAGAGAGAGGGAAGGGATAGAGTGTGAGAGAAGAAGGGTGATAAAGGGGCAGAAGGTGAGAGGGAAGGGAGCGATGGAGAGAGAGCAATATATATAGAGAGAGTGAGAAAGAGTGAGAGAGAGAGAGAGAGAGAGAGAGAGAGAGAGAGAGAGAGAGAGAGTAATGGAGGATAACGAGCAGGACAGTTTCTCGCTATAGAGACAGCGTTCAGAAAAGCACCACGACCAAATGGTACATCCCACTGGCTCAATATTGTTTAAAATCCTGTCCGAAATTTCGACCTCGATCCAGATGGAAATCATAGAGAAAAACCAGGAATAGTCTAGTGGAACTTAATCAAATCAAACTTGCGTGTACACTTTCAGTGTATATTTAAATACGTATCGGCTGAGAAGGCTTCACAATAAGAAATTAGCGCAAAAAAAGACAAAAAGAACTAAGAAACACTGAAAAAAGACCTATGATTTGCCAAAAATGTAAAACAATACTCTCCAAGGCAAAATAAACAACATGTTTTTCCAAGTCAGGGGGGCATGAAACGTATTAATATTCCATTTTTGAGTACTAAAAAGGGAAAGAAAAAAGGACATGCCTTAAACATCCTAGCCCTAGTAATGGCCATACTCTCATTATAATTATGTTAAGGTGTATCTGATTGAATATATATAATTATTTTCTGTTATTATTATTTGTTTATTCAATAAAAAGTTCGATTTATTCAGTCAGGAGAATCAAATGTGTTTTGTTTTATTCGATACCATGGTCACCGAAATATTGGTCAACCAAACTGTTTCCTGGAATCTAGATGTGTGTTCGTCTTTCCAATACAAGACAAAATAATAATTATAATAATAATATCCTTTATTGTCATTTTGAAAAATCCATTTTACATGAGTGTAAACACTCATGATGGGATGTGCAGACAGTTCAGCTAATGATAATCTTAATATGAAATAAAAATATGAACAGAAAAATTGGGATTTTTTTACAAAATATTACAAACTTCTGGTAGCTTCAATCTTTATATTCATTTTTATCGTTATATATTCAATCTTATTTACAATCTGTATGCATGGCCATTAAAATTAACACATCATCCTTCTATTGTTTGAGATCATCTCTTAAATATGCGTCTATGGAGTAATAAGCTTTTGTAATTAGAAGTGATTTCAGGCTTTTTATTATTAGATGAGCGTTAAATATTCAATATTTAATATTATTAAATTTAATATTAAATATTATATTATTAAATATAATATTAATATTGATATTAAATAATATAATATTAAATATTAAATATTTGAAATTGAATATTCAGATGAGCGTTAAATATAATATATTAAATATTACATTATTAGATGAGCGTTAGATAAAATCTCCACTCTACTCTTACAGAACTTTATCTGTCTGTTGTTTTTGTTTGTTTGTAAGCACTGCACAGGTCACATTGTTTGACTGATCGATATGAAAATTTGTAAATACGCAAACTTATCTAACTAGAACCCTATAGTTATGATGTCAAATCTGTTGAACCATCTTTGAGAAACATCAGTTAGAAGTTTCTAAAAACCTCATAAGATTATGCCAGGCATAAAAAATTCAGAAATAAAAACTCTTCAATATGATTTAAATTTTCCTCAAATGTAAACACAGAAACTGCTGATGCAAACAAGCTATCTCATTGGCTGTTTACTTCTTCTGAATTGTTATTGTGAATGGATACTGAATATTGCGTTGCTGCTGATGCCAAGTCTACTCCTAATTTCGGTTGTGAATCAGCCTTTAGTTTTTTTAGCTGATTGTCTGGAACTCGCGCATGCGTACTACTGCAAGATATTCGTGGCTACAAGTGCTGCCTTACATCTCGCTGGGGTATACAGAAGGCCGTGGCTTGAAGATAATGCTAATGAGCCACTTGGGTTCTGCGAGAAAAGATCTCCTCATTAAAATAGCACGTGTACTCAATAATTCAAGTCTTTACAAAAGGCGTGCTTTTCAACTTATAATGATCTGGCTGTTCTTACTTCATAATTCATACTTCATATTCGTACTTCGTACTTCATGTTTCATACTTCTCTCTTCAGACTGTGTGCTTCATGCTTTGAACGTCGTAGCATGAACAATAGATACGGTCATTAACAGTGGCGGCTGGTGACTTGAACAGTGGGGGAGCTATACAGGGAATGAAGAAATTTAATGAAAATAAACATGGAATAATAAATATTGTAAAATGAAATCAATCAAATTTCAGAAATGACGTAGAATATTTCCACCCAACTTTGCGGATATCTGTGTTTTTTGTAACATCAATGATGTCCAGTTTACCCTACAGTAACTTTTTATGTTTTTATTGATGAATTGGTCAAATCGGTTGGACCATTAGGACATTAAATTAATTAGCACAATTAGCATTTAAGGAGATTTGTCTGTTGGTTTTAGTTTTCAGTTTTAGTATTGAATAGCGTACGAAGATCTCTTCCAATCCGAGATTTTGTCTTTTTTTTCTGTTTGGTGTAATTTTACGCGGCATACAGGCCAGAAAAAAGATCAATCACTCGAAACTTTTTTTCAATGGTGTCACAGATGGTTGGGATGTTTCGAAGTCGGTACGTTTTCCGGAAAAAAATCCAAGTAGGAAATCCCATAAGATAAGCGAGCGAATATTTTCAATTCCAGTTTCCATTCTACCTCTCTACACGCACATCTGTTTCCTAGTAATGACTTAGCATTTTCAAAATGAACGCAATTTCATCGTTTCATGTACCCACATTTAGGACTCAAAATTCATTCATATTTGAACTCAAATTTCAAAAAATATACACATTTCCAGTGTCGCTTCCCCTTGAAGGGAGTGTGAAATAGTAGAGCGTGTGCCACGTAGCACAACATTTTCAAGAAGGATAAATTATTGGTTGGGCGCACCTCCACCTTGCACCCCTAATGGCCTCCCTGGCAATGTAAATTTTTTTTTGCCTCCCTGGCAAAATTTAGAAACTGCATATTTTTGTATAGGGCTAATATAGGTTATCATGCTTAGTTTTTGGAACGTATCCCTTCCCCCCCCCACCCCCCGGAAAATATTAAAGCTCTCCCGAAACAAAATCTCACAACACAATTCCCCGCAAACCCCTAAAGACCCCCGGCCCCTTAAGGCTCATTCATCAACTTTTTTTAGAAAAAAAAAGAAACAAAATTTCTGTAAAAAAATCATGTTTAAAATGGGCCCTTCGCAAGAAGTGAAAACCCCCATTTGTTGTTTTTTTTTATTCATTCTTCGCGAATGTGGGAAAAGAAAGAACGAAATTTTTCATTTGTTCTGTTATCCGCTGATGAACGTTTTTATTTTTTTCCCGGAAAAGGGCTTTTTTCTATGCTACCCAATGAAGATAGATTGTTCAATGACATATTATTCCGGGAAAATTCGGACAAAAGGGTGGTTTTCGTTTCCGTTTTATGCTGTTCAACGAAAAGGTTTAAAAACAAAGTTCCCATATAACCCGACTTCCGGTGGGTCGTGTTAAAAATTGGGAAACAAACAAACAAACAAAGGATTTTTTTTCAGATGAGGAGGGGAGGGCCCAGATATAAGTTTGCGTCTGCGACCTCAATGTCAGCAACAATGGGGTCTGTGGGTGCTGCCCCTTTTGGGTGGGTAATTAGCTCTATTGATGAGTGTTAGTGAAGATTTTCATGCTATCGTATGCTTTTTTTGGGTTTTTTGTTTTTTTTTTGGGTTTGAACACTGTACGGTCCAGGGGTTTTACTACATAAAAAACTTTTTCGTTACGCAAAATTTCCAAATTAGAACCCTTAGGTTTTTGGTCAAAACGTTTTTTTTTTTTTCTAAAAACCCAAAAACAAAAACCTTCCAAAAC
>OU015475.1:8420624-8443124 GCA_907164805.1 Brachyptera putata
CAAGGACGCGCCATGCGGCTCTCCACTGAGAGAATAGGATTCCTACCGTGGCGCATCCTGGTATCACTATGGTGCACTGAATAATTTTCAACATGACAACACTAAAATCAGCTTAGCATGATACACACTAATAGTGGCTCTCTTGATTTTTTGAATCCAATAGATATCGCGTTTCATTGAATTCTTTTAGTTCAACTTGACAAAACTTATTTATGAATTCAAATCACAGGTAATCTTGTTGCATGAAGAAACATTAATTTCAGCGGATTCGCATGGAAACATTGCTTGTTCACGAACATGTATGGTTAACTGAACCACCAACCATCTTACAGAAAAGGATGAAATTCACAAAAGACATACCCGTATTTTCACTGTTCGTGTCGCTTAAGTGCACAAGATACATTTCCATATTTCAAATATATTCATTTTCAATCATTATAATCATTGAAAACAACCAATAACGAGTGTATTTGTGAAATATCTGATATTTCTATATCGATGACGTTTTCTTGTGGTGGCTGCACGAATCCTATTCTCTCAGTGTGTCGACTGTAAATGCGTGCTTCTCCACTGAGACATGTCTTTTGCCACGTGTCTCCTCACTCGTGGAACCAAGTCCAGAACCGTCGCTGGTAAACGAAGGGCGTCCATTCGCACGACTCCAGGAGCCTGCTTCTCATCAGGCTCACGATATCTGGCTCTCCGTACAGTTCCTCCAGCTCCTGATTATTGTTGAACCGAAATACAAACGACCAATATATTATCATGGAGTTGTATACATGGAGGTCTATCTCAGCGACGAGCCGTGTACCAGATCACCTACTTCCGGTTACTTCGAAACGGCGGACATGTTCTTCTTTCAACTGCCAGTTGGAGCTACTCCCACATTGGTAATTCAGCACGGCCTTCTTTATTATCACAAATTATGTAATAATATAGAAGGCCTGAATTCAGACACTACAATTATAAAACAAGTTTCGTTCGGCCTACACCTGACAACAATCAGCTTGAGCAGGGAACATGGCTGCCGTTACCCACTATTAGTTGTGATCAAGTGGGTCGAGTTTTTAGCACGGAGTTATACCTCCAGTACAATACAACTCCATGATATTATCATCAATGGACCTTTTTTAACTTTCTCATTTTCTCATTATTATTTATAATTTCCATCATGCGATCCACAAGTTGAAGTGTCACTTTTCATCTTACGTATCATAATTCATTTTTTAATATTAGTAATGTTCATACATATATGCTCAGTTTCTGTTTTGTATCTTTTTATACTATTGTTTTCTCTTGTACCTGATTGTAAAATGTGTATTATTGTATTGTATGTAGACGGTTAGGTGGAAGAGCGGTGAACCAACCGAACCTCGCCCTTTTACATTTTTGTATAGTATAATATCTGTATGTTAATGTCAATAAAGTCGAGTCATATCATATCATATCATCGGATTCGCCACATCCCGTCATGTCGTCTTGCACCGGACCGAAGATTCTCCTCAGGATTTTCCTCTCAAAGATGAGGAGTTTGCTTCCGAACACTCCAGCACTCACATCCATACAATATAACTGGCTGGATCAGTGACTTGTAGAGCCTGATTCTGAAATGACGGGACAGGCTTCTTGATTTGAGCACGTGACTTGGACTGAAATAGCTGCGGTTATCCGCCTGAACATCGTTTTCATTCATCATATTTTTCAAATTATCTTCGATTTATAATTTTTGAACGTTATCGTAACTATTTTTTTTTAGACATCGAAACTTGATAGATACAAAATCATTGTTCCACTGTTAAGGCTGAGGATGAGAGTAGGATCGTTTGGACGGGGCACCACAAGGGCGATCTTACCATCCCATTTTATTATCATTTCAAATTGAAGTGATGAACTTTGACACCAGGTCAACGCGGTCTCAAAAAGAGAGAAATATTATAAAACATAATTATAAAACTAATTTTATAATTGGTTACATATTGAGTTTTATCTTGTGTAGGCCTACTTCGGAGTCGATAGAGATCTTAAAAAAATGAATGTATCAAAAAAATAGAGTAAAAGCTTAATCAATGTTTACATTCCAATGTTAATCCCACATATGTTTTCTCATTTCTTCTACAGTTGTCCGCCATATTGGACTATTACGTAACCCAGCTGTGACGTATGAATCGAGTGGTTAATTGTTGTGGTACGGCTGTGTTTCACAAACCTTGTCAAGCGTTCGAAATTTGAAATTAATCCAGCGTGTCGGAGATCCTGTAGGAAAAAAGAAGTTTTTGAATTTCGAATGATTTTATAAGTTCTCGTAAAGGGAGGATATTATTACGGAGTTATGAATAAATATAGGGAGGAAAAGCTGGGATAAAAGCGGGAGGGTTTATCATTTCTATCCCCCCAGTGGGCGCGCCCTCAAAAATTACGCCAGTGGTCGCGTGGGGTATCCTGGTACCCCACGCGACCACTGGCGTAGTATCAACAAATTTCGAGATATTTTTTTTTTAAATCTTATTTTCACTCAGAAACATATATTTTGTACTAACTTTAATCAACTCTGATTCAGAAAAAAATATTTATGAGGATTTAACGCACACATTGCTGTTCAAGAACAAAAATTCACGCTCATTAAACCTCAATGTTCATTTATTTTTTCAAAAATTATACACATTCACAAAAAGTAAATGCACATGTATTTTCATCACGTTCAATATTGAAACAATGAGAATATAGAAAAATATTTCGATATACTTAGAATTAATACACTTTTTGGCAACTTCACTAATTGCATATAATTTTTTGTCTAAATTTCCAGCGAGAAGATAAATTTGCAGATATGTGAAATATTTGTCAAGCGTTCGAAATTTGAAATTAATCCAGCGTGTCGGAGATCCTGTAGGAAAAAAGAAGTTTTTGAATTTCGAATGATTTTATAAGTTCTCGTAAAGGGAGGATATTATTACGGAGTTATGAATAAATATAGGGAGGAAAAGCTGGGATAAAAGCGGGAAGGTTTATTATTTCTAATGAATACGAAGTCTCTGAACCTTTGAACGAAGTTTCAGATGGAGTTGTGTTGCAGTAATGGAGAGCTCTAAGTGGCTGTGTTATGAGCGCTGTTGACTTTCAGTAGTTCGATAATTACTCACTAGGACGTTCTTCTTACTCTGGATGGATGATTATCAAGTTTTTTTTTTTTTTATTCATGTCGTTTGATCTCATGAGATCTATTGACTCGGAGCATTCCGTGGGTTTTTTCGTAGGAAATCTTAAAAAAATATATTCTTCATCACCATATTCGTAATTTCGAAGAAATTCGAGAAACTGAATAATTTGGAAATATGAAATGAAAACAAATGTTGAATATTAAAAAATTGAATATTATCACCAATTAGATACATACGTTTGGAAGTGCTAGAAGTTATGAGAAAAATATTCAATTACACATTTCTATATTATACATTTTCAATAACATGTATTACATTATTTTCTTAGAAACGGCTGCTCCGAATTTTTAGTTATGAGTATAATATTTTTCCGTTTCTACATTTGAGGAAAATTTGAATCAAATTGAAGAGATTTTATTTCTCAATTTTTTCTGCCCGGCTCAATCTTATGGGGTTTTTAGAAACTTCTAGATGATGTTTCTCAAAAAAGGTCACACCGATTTGACCCAAAAAACTATCGAGTTTCAAGTTGGATAAGTTTGCGTATGAAAAAAAGTTTCATGTTGATCGGTCGAACCTTGCGACCACAAACAAACAACAGAAACCCCCCCCAAAAAACAGACAGACAAAGCTCCGTAAGAGTTGCATGGAAATCTTCGCTAACACTCATCTAAAAAGTGACCAGCAAGGCTGTTTGTAAATAGCCACTTCTCTGGAGATGATCACCATGAGACAAGTACAAGTTGCGTGTTCGACGTAAACAGCTATAGTCATGTGTTGATCGTTGTCTGTGAATCCCCGCCACGCGGCACAGCCAAGCCGATGACGCAACGAGTCTCAGTCGATTAGACCATCAATACGGTCGAGTTGCTCCGTCTCCTAATCCACCCCTGATACCTTTAGTGGGGCTTCAAGGGGGGGAAGGGGGGAGATTAGGACGGTGTTTAGGGGTGAGATAAGGTGGGTTATTTGTGCCATTGTTTTCTTGGGAAAAGAAGGAAAATGCTATAGTTTTAAGATACTTTCAATGTAGTTTCAAGGGTGAGGTGAGGTGGTGTAGGAGTGTCATTGTTTTCTTGGGAAAACGAGGAAAATGCTATAGTTTTAAGATACTTTCAATGTAGTTTCGAAAGGTGAGGTGAGGTGGTGTAGGAGTGTAATTGTTTTCTGGGGAAAAAAAAAGGAAAATGCTATAGTTTCAAGATACTTTCAATGTAGTTTCAAGGGTGAGGTGAGGTGGTGTAGGAGTGTCATTGTTTGCTGGGAAAAACAAGGAAAATGCTATAGTTTTAAGATACTTTCAATGTAGTTTCGAAAGGTGAGGTGAGGTGGTGAAGGAACTGGTAGCTCAGACTCCTCAAACACAAAATGAAATAACCCTTCATCACGTCTTTCCATCATCTTGAATATCGACGCCAATAGATTGTAGTCATCAGTACAACACTTTGTAGAACCCAATATAAATATAATTAAATACATATATGATTTCCACTCCATTGAGCCACTGTTCTCGATACATCGTTTTGACTAACAGTTTTCATATGGGCCTATACAAATACAAGGAAAACGCCATATATGCGTTGTTAGACGAGCGGATAGTAATAGTATGGGGAAAAATGGGAAAAAACTGCTACGAGGGGTACCAATTTAGCACATTCTATGTTTTTTCTTCAAAATGGCTGACCCGATCATGCTGAAAATGTCCAGAAATGTGTATCAAAATGTAATTCAACTTCACGAAAAATTCATTTTTAGAATAATGAAAATATATTTCTTTCTCGCTGTGTTATTCTAATGGTTATTTTTGAAATTTCTAAATTTCATAAAAAAAAAGTTACCACCCGATGATGCCACAAAACTATACAGATCTAAGTTAGATGAACAACCATATTAATCAAAAGTTTGAAGTTGATAGCTGTAGCCGTTTGACCTGTGGAGAACCGACAAAAATACATAAAAAAAAAAAAAAAAAAAAAAAAAAAAAAAAAAAAAAACAGAAACGAACACCAATTTTTCTCAGTACGTCAAATTGAACCCTCGCTAAAGCTCGTCTTATAAGCCTACGATATTGAAAAAGATACAAAATTGAGACTCAATCATTTCAATTCATCGAAAATATACTATATTGGAACGATCATTAAAACTTCATTTTACAGAAAATGTACCTCATCAGAATATCAAGACTCTTTAAGGGATAGAATGTTCATCAAATAGAATGTAAAATGCTCGCAATTCACCGATTCGAAGTGTATAGTTCACTCAAGTGTTCGTCAACAGCAAACTAGGAAGTTCAGAGGAAATAAACAGTCCCGCCACTCGTTGGAATAAGTTTAAAATCAACATAATATTCGTATTCATTCCTTCTGTTTAACGAGAGGTCAAGAGTCAATCAAATACCTTCTCATCTTCAGCAAACAAATACTGAGGGTAGATAATGAAAAGTCTCTAAACAAATGGGGATATATATGGAAAAAAAATGATTTTACTCACAACCTGACATTAAAATTGTTCTCCATGATTCGAGTGAAGAGTCGATTTCGCGGAATATATATAATGTATACATGTGAATATTTTTATATATATATATATATATATATATATATATATATATATTAACTTTAAATTCAGGATTGCACCGCTTACCGTTGGAAGATGGCAGTGTAGGCTGAGTCCTACACTTTGCCACATTTTCTCGGCGTTTCGAGTAGATTACTCCACTCATCTTCTAGAGACAACTGTTGTGAACGACTTCAAAACGCTAACGCACTTCCAACGGTAAGCGGTGCAATCCTGAATTCAAAGTTAATATATATATATATATATATATATATATATTAACTTTGAATTCAGGATTGCACCGCTTACCGTTGGAAGATGGCAGTGTAGGCCGAATCCTACACTTTGTCACATTTTCTCGACGTTTCGAGTAGATTGCACTTTACTCATCTTCTGGAGACGACTGTTTTGGACGAGTTCAAAACGCTAACGCACTTCCAACGGTAAGCGGTGCAATCCTGAATTCAAAGTTAATATCACATATGTCCGCGAAAACCTGAGAAATAACACACACACATATATATATATATATATATATATATATATATGTATATTTTTTTTATGTGAACGAAGGTTTGCAGGGCCTCTGGTAGAAAGGAACGATGACTGCGGTGATTTGCCCTCTTGGAATGAGATGTAGTGGTCCTAAGAAGGACCTGTGTTTTCGACGTTTCGGAAGTAGTTGTACTTCCATCTTCAGGAGTCGGTCTGGTCTGCTGAACCAGTCCACTGTGCTGTGATCTCTCTCTCTCTCTCTCTCTCCATATATATATATATATATATATATATATATATATATATATATATATATATATATATATATATATATATATAAAAATATATATATATTTGTATATATATATATATATATATATATATATATATATATATATATATATATGTATATATATATATATATATATATATATATATACATATTATATTTTTTAATATGAAATATAGGGGACTTGATCCGAATTGTCATCAAATAGAACGACGTTATTGATATTCACTCCCTCCATCTCATACTATTTTCAATGTATAGAGATTTTAATCGGAACATATGCTCTCATAATCAATTTCAAAATCCACCTCAAACCCCCCACCATCCGCAACCATCACTCAAAACTTCTCTACCGTCTCCGCCCAGCATGTTATCGTGTACCACCGCAAGACAGCGCTTCGATCACTAACTTCCACAAGACACCGGACATGACGTGGCAGGCAAATTGTTTCACTTCCGCTACAAACAACACTGTTTTACACTTATCAATTACTCCTGCCTGGTAATTACCCCCCCTCCCCTGATACAGCTACCCCTTACCCTGTAAGTCACGCGAGCCGGGGTTATGTTGTGTCAGACGGATGCGGGGTGATTGATAGGTGATAAGAAGAGGGGGAGGAGAGAGGGGTATTAATTAAATTGTGGAGATAGTAAACAGGAAATGTAAGTGATTAATTTGATGGATGAGCGATGTATAAAGGTGTTAAAATGATGGTTGAATAATTAATGTGGGGTTATTTTATGATCTCTGATTTGGGGATGGAAATCAGGGCACTTTAGCGACTGGCACTCAAAATAACTCATCAATAAATAATGATAAATCACAATAATATGAAATATGAACAATTTGAACTACATTGGAGAGTATTTATTTTTTCATTTTTTTTCACAGTCTGATCTCATGGAGTTTTTGGAAACTTTGAGATGATGTTTCTCAAAAATGGTCCAACCGCTTTGACACCAAAACCATACAGTTCTAAGTTGGATAGGTTTGCGTATACGAAGCAAGTTTCCTGTCGATCGGTCAAACCCTGCGACCTGTGTAGTGCTTACAAACAAAAAAAACACAGACAAAGCTTTAGAAGAGTAGGATGGAAATCCTCGCTTACGCTCATCTAATTAAATACATATCCGGAAGATCATCAAGATCTAGATGAGAGATGCATACTGACCGAATCTCTCATCCCTTATATTGAGTTCAACGACGCACTGTTATGATAGCGAAGATCCATTTGAGACGAATAGATGATTAATTTGATGATAGGATGATGAGACGAAGGTTCTTGGGTAATGGGAAGGATAGTGGGAAGGAAGCGGTCATGGCCGACTTATTGTAGGAACCATCCCGGCATTAGCCTAGACTACAGAGGGAAACCATGAAAAACCCTTGTAAAGATGGTCAGTTGCGGGGATTGAACTGGGTTCGAATTTCCCTCGCCTCCCGGATCACATGAAGCGAGCTCATTAACCACTGCGCTACATTTCCCTGTATCTCTCATCCCATGATCATCGTTTGATACAACGTTTTCCCGGAGTCTATACAAAACAAAGCACAAACTATCCTATCCAGAGATCACATAGCTTTTCATGTCCATTGAATTTCCCCTCCCCCTCCCTCCCCTCCCCACCCCTCCCACCACCAAACAACACACAACACACACAGCTAATCGAATGAACCGCTGCACTGCTAATCACACGTGTTGTTACGCCCCACCTAGTCAAGTAGTCCCTGTTAATGCGATCACGACCGCATCACCGCGCGCATGAATACATCAGCGTCACGCGAGGATCGCTACAATGGTGACAGCTTTGGCGGGATGGCGGTAATGAAATAATACATTATAGCCGGGGGTGGGTGGTGGTGGGGGGATCATACATGCATTTAGGGGATGAAACAGGCGAAAAGCAGGGATATGTGGATTATTTTATTTTGAGGCTTCAGAGAAACGGCTGAATATGTGTACAAGAATATATATATATATATATATATATATATATATATATATATATATATATATATATATATATATATATATATATTAAATATATATATATATTATATATATATACATATATATACATATATATATATAAATTCATTGAAAGGTGGATATAATTATCACTAGGGAATACCGCCTCGTCAGGTAACCAAATCCCGGACCTTATGCTTGATACATATATGCTCTTTCCATCTGAGCTACCGAGTGTATCTGTCATTGATATTAATGTGAGTGTAATGGTACAGTTGGGGGTTGAGAGGTAGAGATATTTTCCACCTGTTCAAGATCTCAGTTACCAGTTACCAAATATACACTTTTCTCCGGAGTGACTTTATAGGAGTAGGCGTGAATGTGAGTATATAGCTTTCTGTTAAAACGTATTGTATTGTATTGTATTCAGTCTTCATTGATGCAATGGATGTACAATATAGTAATATATAACTAGTAACTAATATGATAGTAAATATACAATTAATGGTACACATATATATATATATATATATATATATATATATATATAAATATATATATATATATATATATATATATATATATATATATTATTATGACTGAACATTACCTCCTCGTCAGGTAACCAAATCCCGGACCTTATGTTTGATACACATATGCTCTTACAGACTGAGCTAACAGGAGGGGTATCTTCCAATATTATTATTGGGAGTGTATTGGTACAGATGGAGGTTGAGGGGTAGAGATACGTTCTACCAATTCAAGAACTCAGTTATCATGCATCAGTTATGATGCACTAAGGGCATTCACGACCAATTAACACTATTCTTCGGATTAAATCTTATAGTAGGCGGGAATGTGAGTACATGGCTTTCCGTTGGAACGTTTCGTATTGTATTGTATTCAGTCTTTATTGTTGCTATGAATGTATAATATAGTGATATATGACTAGTAAAATTGATAATATGATAGTAAATATACAATTAATGCTTGAAACACTAGAAAATGTGATTTTCCACCCGAACACTTTTTAGAACTAGTGAAAATAATAATAGCTCAATGTTTATCTCAACTCTGATAAAAATAATAATAGGATACACCAAAATATAATATTGAGATCGTATATTGGTACAGCACGTGATGTTGATAGGACGGATATTAAGTTGCTGGAGGCTTTCACGACCCGAATATGAGGTATTGGATATTGAGTTTTTTCAAAACCGATTTGACCCCAAAACTATACAGTTCCGAGTTGGATGAGTTTGCGCATAAAAAAAAAGTTTCATGTCAATCGGTCAAACCCTGCGACCTGTGCAGTGCCCACAAACAAACCAAAAAAGAAAAAAAAAGACAATTAGCTCGGTAAGAGTTGCATGGAAACT
Organism: Brachyptera putata; assembly: GCA_907164805.1. Taxonomy (NCBI): domain Eukaryota; kingdom Metazoa; phylum Arthropoda; class Insecta; order Plecoptera; family Taeniopterygidae; genus Brachyptera; species Brachyptera putata. The sequence goes on from OU015475.1 coordinate 8,430,475, forward strand.
CTTCGCTAACCTCATCTCATAAATTCAAAAAATCACCATTTCCCAATCCCAATCACCAGAGAAATGAAATATATCACTCACAATAGCCTGGTCGTCTATCTGGTCGTGTAATTGTTCGTTGGTTTGTTTTGTTGTTGTTCAACTGTCGATAATTAGCTATTAGTCGAGTTAATGGACTCGACTGATGGACAGTGTTGTTATTAGCCAATGAGGTGTGAGGCCGCGCTGATTGGTTAGGGTGTTGGAGGTACTGATTAGTGACGGTGGAGCGCACTTCATCTAGTTCTATTATTCATAACTAGGAAAACGCCATATATGCGTTGTTAGACGAGCGAATAGTAATAGTATGGGTGTAAATGAGTGAAAACTGCTTCGAGTGGTACCAATTCAGCACATTTTATGTGCTTTCTTCGAAATGGCTGACCCGATCAAACTGAAATTTTTTAGAAATGTGTATCAAAATGTGATTCGACTTCACGCAAAATTTCATTTTTTTGAAGAATAAAAATGTTTCTTCTTTTTCCGCTACCGGTATCTGATTTTAAAGGGTGTTTTTGAAATTTCTAAAATTCATAAAAAAAAAGTTACCCCCGATAATGCCACAAAACAATACAGATCTAAGTTAGATGAGGAACCATATTGAAAAAAAGTTTGAAGTTGATAGCTGTAGCCGTTTGACCTGTGGAGAATCGACAAAAAAACATGAAAAAAACAAAAAAAATGAAAGAATAACAAATAAAAACGAACACCAATTTTTCTCAGCATGTCAAATTGAATCCTTGCTAAAGCTCGTCTAATAATTTGACAAACGCAGAATGTGCGTTGTGTGATGAGCGAGATATCTAGAAAGTAAAATCTAAAACTCTATATACCTTGATCATATAAAATGAACTTCATTCGATACCAACGGATCTAGGTAGCCGTGAATTAACAATGACAACATTTGTCTGCTATTATTTCTATTTATTCGATGAATGAAGAACATGTTTCACATTGTGTTCATCGGATCGGCTGATTCGAATTGCATGCAAATTTTTGATTATATTTATAATTTCAGTGTTCACATTTGGGGAAAATTTGAATTATTTCGGAGAGATTATATTTTTTAATTTTTTCATGCCCGGTCCAATCTTATGTTTTTCTTAGAAACTTCTAGATGACATTTCTCAAAAATGGTTCAACCGATTTGACCCAAAAACTATAGGGTTCTAAGTTGGATAAGTTCGCGTATAAAAAAAGTATCGTGTCGATAGATCAAACCCTGCGACCTGTGCAGAGCTTACAAACAACAAAAACGGACAGACAAAGCTTCATGAGAGTAGGATGGAAATATTCGCTAACGCTCATCTAATAATGTGGATAACTGAATTATTGGTTGTGTTTTCCTCTATTCCTCATTATATTCCGAAATGATATTCATTTTTGACATTCTGCTGTTAGTATATTGATTCCTCCCGTCTATCTCTCAAATGTTGCTTTCATAGGTGATTATAAAGATAGAAAAATTAACCTCCACTAATTTATAACATGTTCTAAAACCAGTGTAATTGGATGAAAAGTCCACACCCAGAACGCAATTTTGCAATTATATTTCATGTTTTCCGAACATGAAAAAATGAAATCAGATTCAAAATTATATAATACATTAATGAATGCAAGAAACCCGCGTAAGACAATGTCTTGTGTGCGGGCTGTCTAATAATAAAAGAAAATGACCCCTTGAATATATGCAACTTGTTTCACGCCGCTGTGTAGCTGTAAGCATGCTCGACGGTCGTTGGAATTACACACAATAATTGAGTATTACTAATTAATTAAGATGCATTATTGATAGAGGCAACGCCCCTGTCCCCCTCCCCCTCCCTCCTTGTTGCTAGGGGTGACACACTCTGGGGAAATCATTATGTACACATGAATACTGGATGTAATGACAATTAACTGTATTTGGACTTACACTGTTTGTTGATGTGCCCATATACAAGACAAGTGAACAGTTATAAATATCATTTCATGAATAATAATATATGATGATAATAATGTTTATTTAGTATTTATGCTATATCTATTTACATGACATAAAAACATTGCATTATATTATTTCACATACATGAATAATGTACTAACCTCAAATGTCCGTGATGCGAAAACAACAATGACATCGTGTTAATGGAAATAATGGATACATTCAATTAACATGAATACACATACATGTATGTACTATGTTATGAAAGGGACAAATGAAGGGTACAAGGGAATAACGATTCAAGTCACATTTTGTAAAAAAATGAGTTAGATACGCCATCTAACAGTGTTTTCCACAAGCTTTCTGAATATACATCGAGATTTTAGATGACAATGATACAAGTCCACGAAGAATGGAGTTGAAATATCGATCTCTATAGAAAAACCCATGGTTTTGAACTTAGAATTGTATTTATCTCAGAACCCACAATGTGTGACTTGTATCATTATTTCCCTGTACCCTTCATTTGTTTTTGATGAATTATTAGAGAAATGACTGAATGTGAACAATCAATTCGTCTTCATTAGAAACCAGAGAGTATTGGTCATTTCTTTCTATCTTCTTATTATCAAGATTATGGTGTTTGTGATGGACAATAGAACGCGAAAACATTGCATGAATTCATGAAACTATTTGTTTGTCCAGTTGACAGAAAAGGGCTCTCAGGGTAAATTGTTCCTCTTCATCAATAATACTATGGATAACACTATGAGGAATATTGTTTTCTTCTTGGAAGAATTCCTCGCGGGAATGAGTCCATTTTCACTACATTTTTGACAACAATCGGTTTTCTTCATGAAAATTGAGATGTCGATCCAAAAAATCCGGAAAATCACAAAATCAAGAAAATAATAATAAAAAATATCGGAGAGAAAAACGAAAGAAAACTGAATGAAATAAGATTTTTTGAAAAAATCATGAGGAATGAAAACGATCACGCCATGGATGGAAAGATAGAAAACATGAAAATATAAAATGAAGAAAATTTCGAGAAATCACAAAAATCAAGGAAAATAAAAACCATCACAAAACAAAACCAAAAATCAGAACGTTAGGAGAATCAAAAAAATTGAAGAACAATAGAAACAAAACGAATAAAAAAATCACGGAAAATCAAAAAAAATCACAAATAATCAATATTGTCAGGAAAAATCATTAAAAAAAATCAGGTGTACAGTTAAATGTCAAGTTGTTGACCCCTCGTTTGGAACCTTCTAGTGTGGTAACATACTTTCAGCTCCCTGATTCAACAAATTGTATCAAATATTCTCTCTCACCTCAAATCTATGCTTCAAAACCACGTTAGCTATCCTATAGAATCCAGCCAGCCGGCCCCAGTTTTATGTACAGGATGACGTCACGCTACCACTGCTCACCGCTGTCACATGCGTATGGGCAGACCTTACTTACTAAGAATATATTGAGACTATGACTACGTATATCACACAGTCGGGAAACGGTTTAGTCAAACCGGTTCAGGCTGAAACGGTTTACAGATGGTGATATACGTGTCAGTTTCGATGTTAAAAACTTTAGTTCCAATCCAGTTCGGCAAGTGGATTGGAGAACTCGATACGATTGATATACACGTCAAACCGATTCAGGGTAACCTTGAACGCGAGCGATAAATCGATCCTTGATGAATTCCAGCTTCGTTGTCGATTATATACCGACTTACGTCACCAATATCCAATATATACCAATATACTACCAACTTACGACTTACGTAAATATTAAAATGGCTGGTGCTGAAACGTTTTGACCGCGGTTTTGCCAAAGTATTTCTGAATTATTGTGATATACACTCATTCGTTGGACCGTTTCAGCTTGAACCGGTTTGCCTGAACCGTTTCCCGACCGTGTGATATACGTAGTTATAGATTGAATTCGGATGGTTAATTATTTATCTCACCACTCGTGGAATCCACATTCAGTGAGTTGAACAACTCCTCTTCGAATATCATTGTGATAAAGAACAATAACTCTCTCTCTCTCTCTCTCTCTCTCTCTCTCTCTCTCTCTTACTCTCTCTCTGTCTCTCATTATCATCTCTCTCTCTTCCTCCTGTATTTCCACTCTACTTGATTGCACCATACCAGAGCCTATAGAACACCACCAGGTATCTGTTAATTTACTAATGGATTACTGTATTTACCTACAAATAGTCCTCGTCAGTAAAACAATCAAGAGCAATAACTCTCTCGGTCGATAAACAAAACGCCGTATTGAATTGTTCCTCACATTATAGGCGTATATTACTAGGCAAACGCGGAATGTGCGTTGTAAGATGAGCGAAACTCTACACACCTTAATCATATAAAATCAACTTTATCCGATGCCAATGGATCTAGGAAGCCGTGAATTTAACTATTGAATATATTTCCACTAATATTTATATTTTTTCCATTATTAAGAGAATGTATTTAAAGATTTTCTTTGAAACTGCTGGTTCGAATTACACGTCAATTTTTAATAATGTATATTATTTTTGTGTTCACATTTGAGGAAAATTTGGATTATATTGGAGAGATTCTATTTTTCAATTTATTCCGCCCAGCCTAATCTTATGAGGTTTTTAGAAACTATGAAATAATGTTTCTCAAAAATGGTCATTTCGATTAGACCCCAAAACTTCACAGTTCTAAGTTGGATAGGTTTGCGTATGAAAAAAATTTTCATGTCAATCGGTCAAACCCTGCGACCTGTGCAGTGCCCACAAACAAACAAAAAAAAAAAACACAGACAAAGCTCGGTAAAAGTTGCATGGAACGCTCATCTGATAATAATCGAAAACTCTCCATACCTTGATCATATTAAATACACCTCATCCGATACCAACGAACCTAGGGAGCCCTGAATCTATCACTGCCACATTTTTCTGCTATTATTTATATCTATTCGATGTATTTTTCCGAAACATTTTTTTTTTGTACAGTTGAATTTCCGGGCAGATGATTTCCAGCACAGTTGGAACCTTCCCCTATGTGGTCAACTTCCAATCACAATTAACTCACACCAGCCCACACCGCTCTACGACTATAGCGTTCCCCTAATGATAACAGATGCAATTAATATAATTCAGTTTCCTTCAAATGCTGGCAACAGTGCTCCTTTAATTACAGTAATGGTGGCGGAGTGATTCGACAACAGATAGGCAACCCGTCGTGCACGTATGCCTCCGCGAGACAATGTAGTCCCCGATGATTTAAACACAATGGGTGGGAGATGAAGGGGGGGGGGGGTCGCCCCCCATTGGTTCGGTTAATTAAAATAAGTGTTATGAAGAGAAAAGGCGAGAATTTTAGAAGAAAGTTTTCATGTTTTTGTTTGTCATTTTATTTGTTTGTAATCCACAGGTAGCTTGTGGGAATGGACATATGTGTTTGTACTCTTCCTTATTGCTTGGTTTAAATTGAAATATAAATAAGTAAGTCCTACTTATTATTCATGAAGATTTTTCTCAGAGCCAAAGAACATGATGGTGAATTCATTGAATTTAAAATATACTAGGAAAACGCCATGCGTTGTTAGACGAGCAAATAGTGATAGTATGGGTTCGAATGGGTGAAAACTGCTTCGAGTGGTACCAATTGAGCACATTCCATGTTTTTTCTTCAAAATCGCTGACCCGATCAAACTGAAAATGTTCAGTTATGTGTTTCAAAATGTAATTCAACTTCACACAAAATTTCATTCTGGGAAAATGAAAATATTTCCTTTTTTTTTCCCGTCATGTTATTTCAATAGGTATTTTTGAAATTTCTGAAATTCATTAAAAAAAGTTACCCCCCGATAATGCCACAAAACTATACAGATCTAAGTTAGATGAGGAACCGTATTGAAAAAAAGTTTGAAGTTGATAGCTGTAGCCGTTTGACCTGTGGAGAACCAACAAAAAAACATATATAAAAAATAAAGAAAAAATAAATACGAACACCAATTTTTTTCATTATGTCAAATTGAATCCTCGCTGAAGCTCGTCTAATTATGATATTATGACCGCTCTCTTCCCACTATTCTACTGCAAAGATCTAATGGGGTCGGATGGATGATTAATGAGATGATGGGATGATGAGATGAAGGTTCTTGGGTAATGAGAAGGATAGTGGGAAAGAAGCGGTCATGGCCGACTTATTGTAATAATAATAATAATAATAATAATAATAATAATAATTTTATTTACAGTATACATGTTTACATGTTATGTTTCGTCATATTTTCACAGTACAACAAGAAGCCATGATTACTGTACTCTCACATAAAAATGTGTTGTATAATAATATTCTTTTTCGATGAGATAACATTTCACTTTTGATTTAAAAGTATGTATATTATTGATGCTCTGCAATTCTTTTGGCAGGTTATTGTAAAATCTAACACCATTGTGGTTGAGTCCGGTTTTATAAAGAACAGTACGGTGATAGTCAATTTGGGGGTCATTTTTCCCCCGCGTGCTGTGCGAGTGATTTATCTCTTCATTGAATAAATTAAAATTGGATTTGACAAACGTCACAATATCTAAAATGTAAATGCTGGTCAATGTTATATATTAAAACTCTTAAAAACACCTCTACAACTTTCATATCTCTTTCTACTCGACAGGATTCTTAATGCATATTTTTGTAGTCTGAAAAGTTTGTCTACGTCCTTCCTTGCTGCGCCTCCCCAAAAAACTATTTCATACCGTAAAATAGATTCAAATGTCGCAATATAGAACATTCTTAGTTCCTAAGTTCCAATGACATTCTTAAGTGCTCGCAGTTTGAAAACGACCCTTCTCAGTTTAGAGCACATTTGATTAATATGTACAGTCCATTTCAGATCCTTGTCTATCAAAAATCACAGGAATTTCGTCAGTTCCTGCACTTCAAGTCTGACGTCTTGGTTTAGGATCACCGGTTCCCAGTTTCTTCTCCCTGAGAAATCCATAACCACGGTCTTGCTGTTGTTTACCGTTAGTTGGTTGTCGTAGAACCACGAGTTGAGGTGGCGCACTGTCGTGTTCACTTTGTTCTGTATCTCAACAGGGTCCGCTCCATTAACAGAATGCTGGTGTCATCAGCATATTGTGTGATGTGCACATTTTCCTCTAGGATGGACAAGTCATTCATATAGATTAGGAACAGCAATGGTCCGAGAATGGAACCTTGTGGCACTCCGATATCTGGTGGTTTCAATGATGATACACCGTTATTATTCGCTCGCGCTATCTGTACACATTGAGCTCGTTGCCCCAAATAACCATCCCGGCATTAGCCTAGACTACAGAGTGGTACCAGAGTGGTGCTTCGAGTGGTACCAATTTAGTACATTTTATGTTTTTTTCTTCAAAATGGCTGACCCGATCAAGCTGAAAATTTTTAGAAATGTGTACCAGAATGTAGTTCAACTTCAAACGAAATTCATTTTTTTGGAAAATAAAAATATTTTCTTTTTTTTCCGCCATGTTATTCTAATGGGAATTTTTGAAATGTCTTGAATTCATAAAAAAAAAGTTACTCCCCGATAATGCCACGAAACTATACAGATCTAAGTTAGATGAGGAACCATATTGAAAAGAAGTTTGAAGTTGATAGCTGTAGCCGTTTGACCTGTGGATAACCGACAAAAAAACATAAAAAAAAAAAACGGACACCAATTTTTTTCAGTATGTCGAATTGAATCCTCGCTAAAGCTCGTCTAATTACTATTGAAGAATATATAACACACTCTTAATTTCGGTTGTGAATGGGCCTCAAGTATCCAGATAATTCCTGATACCCTGGCACCGGTAATTCTACTCAGCTATCAGGCGAGCAGAAAGACATAAGAGGCTTACAAGTGTTCCAAGAATCACGTCGCTGCTGTTGCTGTTGTTCGTCAAGGAGCGGGGATTACTAGAAAGGTGGGGGGATAAAATAATATTGGAGGTAAAGTAGAGTTTTGGAGCAAGAAAAATGGTAAGCTGCGTTATTTTTTCGTGTACACTTCAATGAATATGTGCCTACAGAAGTTGTAGACAAGCTCTCTTCATTTTGATGGTGCTTAACGGTCCCATCATCGTCCAGACTATAGGGGTTACGAATGTGAGGGTGATGATAAAAAGATGATAAGTGAAAGGATATATATATATATATATATATATATATATATATATATATATATATATATATATATATATATATATACTGGTATATAATATTGTATATATATATATATATATATATATATATATATATATATATATGTATATATATATATATATATATGAACGAGCTATGTGTACAAATGTTCGGATTAGAAGTACGAACCCTCTCACACAATGTGGAAACTAGGGTAGTGCAGCTATTCCTCGTCAGGCCACCCCCTCGATCTCGCAAAGAACGAGACCGGAAGTAATAAATCAACGTGACGATAAATAAACCGGAAGTTAATGGGTTTTGAAACTACGTGTCACTTCCGTTCGATGCTAATTTCACACACTTTAATTCATACACACATTTAACATGCATGATATTGCCGGGTCACCATTTTGATATTTTCCTCGTGACTTGGCTGCCGTCGTTAGCTCAGTCAGCTGAGGCGCGCTTTAGAGACTGACGTGACCGTTGAGCGTGGGTTCGAGTCCCGCTTAAGGCATGGGATTTTGTGAACATTCTTTCACTTTATCACTTTTTTTTTTAACTTTCACGTTATCACACTTTCATTCGTACCCCCGTATAACATAGCTGTTGGTGGGGTCGATGAGCACTTTAATGAATGAATATATATGATATATATATATATATATATATATATATATATATATATATATATATATATATATATATATATATATATATATATACATGTATATATTTATATATATATACCTATATGTATATATTTATATATATATATACATATTATATATATATATATATATATATATATATATATGTATATATATATGTATATAACTAGATTCAGGATAATTGTTCACTTGTTGAGGCTGTTGGAAACAAGGTAGGATCGTCCGGATGGGCACCACGTGGACGATCGATTAAAAATTTGGTTATTTTCCGTAGTACTGAATGAGGTAACAATCTTTCCATTCGAATTATGTGAACATCTGAACATGAATAAAGATAGAAATATAGTCACTCCCCCTTTATCAGTACGAGTACGTTCCAAGGTATAGTACCTCAACCAATGATCAAAACTGTATTCAACCCTTGTTTATTGGTTGATATAGTTGTCATATTCAGCACCCTTTCTATCCCCACTATCTTACTCCACCATATTCTCTTTCTCTCTTCCGCTCCCATCCAACAATGCAATGGACGTAACCTCTCCCAAACTTCCAGAACAAATATGAAAGATTGACATAGCCAGAAAATAATTGAACGAGCTTCAGCGAGGATGCAATTTGACATACTGAAAAAATTGGTGCTCGTTTTTCCTTTTTTATGTAGGTTTGTGGCATCATCAGGTGGTAACTTTCATTTGTATGAATTCTGAGAAAGTCCAAGATACTTATTAGAATAACACACCGAGAAAAAAAAGAGAATATTTTCATTTTCCCAAAAAATGAAATTTTGCGTGAATGAATTACAGTTTGATACACATTTCTGGAAATTTTCAGCTTAATCCGGTCAGCCATTTTGAAGAAAAAACATAAAATGTGCTAAATTGGTAACACTCGATCGAAGCAGTTTTTACCCATTATTACCCATACTATTACTATTCACTCGTCTATCAACGCATATATGGCGTTTTCCTAGTTGATAGCCTTGTCATTCTCTGCACCCATTTCATCCCCACTATCTCACTTCACCATATTCTCTTTCTCTCTTTCTCTCTCATCCAACAATAACAATGGACGTAAAATCTCAACCTTCCAAAACAAATCTGAAACATCGAAATAGCCAGAAAATAATTTATCGCATCTTCACGACGTCTCTCGTTATGTTTATTTGTTTACTGTTTTCAAATAAACAAATCGTTTCAATAACTCATACAACGAAACAACATCAACAACAACTTAATATATTGGGTTAGTTCAAACAGTTTAGGGTGGTTTAAGATCTGTTTACAGCAGAGTCGATAAAGTAGCATGGACTACGGTGAGTAGAACTGCTTTATTGACTCTGGTATACAGTAAACAAGGTATGTTTTTATTCGACAGTGAAAGTAGTGGACACGCTGTCAGTGTTAAAAACTGGAACTTGTGTGAAGTCAAGTAGAATATGGCGCGCGCACTTCGACATTGTCATTTATTAGACGAGCTTTAGCGAGGATTCAATTTGACATACTGAAAAAAATTGGTGTTCGTTTTTATGTTTTTTTTTATGTTTTTTTGTCGGTTTTCCACAGGTCAAACGGCTACAGCAATCGACTGCAAACTTCTTTCCAATATGGTTCCTCATCAAACTTAGATCTGTATAGTTTTGTGGCATTATCGGGTGGTAATTTTTTTTTATGAATTTTAGAAATTTCAAAAATACCCATTAGAGGAAAAAAGAAAACACAGCGGAAAAAAGAGGATATTTTTATTTTCCAAAAAAATGAAATTTTGCATGAAGTTGAATAACATTCTGATACACATTTCTGGAAATGTGTACCAGGAAAATGTGAAATGGAAATATGTAAAAAAAAAAAAAAAAATTCTTTTCAGTATGTCAAATTGAATTATCGCTAAAGCTCGTCTAATAATTCGGTCATGACCGCTTCCTTCCCACTATCCTTCCCATCACCCAAGAACCTTCATCTCATCACCCCACCATCTCATTAATCATCCATCTAACGCCATTATCATAACAGTACGTCGTTAAACCCAATATAAAATGAAAAATCATCATTTTCTCCGAAACGGCTGGTCACAGTTAAATTCGTATACTAAATCTATCAAGTAAGTTGAATATTCGTGTCTATATCGGATTCGGATTTCTCTATCTTAAAAATATTTCTTTCAAAATGAATTTCCTTGTATTCCCGTATCGTGAATCCTAGTATAGTGGGAAAATAGAACGAAAAACATTTCACTGCCTTCTAAATCATCTAAAAACCAACCATTATTGACATTAAATCCATATCATTGTTGTCTAAAACAAATTCATTGGTAAACTTTACGACATCGCTCCATTCGATTCGTTTTATGGGGAACAATTCCTTCTATCCGAATTGTTGCCAAAAATCAAGAGTCTAGTTTCTTAGTGAGATAGTTTTATAGCTGAATGTATGTTTTTATTTGTTTCTTGTTATTTGTTAGGCAATCTTCCCTGTCAGTTGTTGTCGTCGGATCCTGATAAAGAGCTTGGCTATTGACATATAATTCTTTTAGAGGACCAACTTGAGATGCTGGAATATGGAACTATGAGAGATAAAATGTTTACAAAATGGCCGATAATGGAAACAGATTTCAGAGAAGTGGTTATAAGTTGGCAAACCTTGTTTGTAAGTTGACTTGGGTGGATTATTTGTGTAAAGGAAACGAGAAGGGCAACTACCAATATGATAGAAACAAATATAACAGATTCATTTTATAGATGTGATTTTATGAGCGTATTTTGATTTATCTGGACTAACTTATACCAATACAAAAAGCGACTACATCTTTCAGAAGCGGTAAATCCTGAATGGTGGAAATATATTATGTGATTGTTGGAGTTTTTATAAAACAAGGAAAACGCCATATGCGTTGTTAGACGAGCGAATAGTATAGGTAAAAATGAGAAAAACTTCATCGAGTGGTACCAATTTAGCACATTTTATGTTTTTTCTTCAAAATGGCTGACCCGATCAATCTGAAATTTTCCAGAACTGTGTATCGAAATGAAATTCAATTTCACGCAAATTTTTGGGGAAATTAAAAATAATTCTTTTTTTTCCGCCATGTTATTCTAACGGGTATTTTTGAAATTTCTTGAATTCACAAAATAAAAGGTTACCCCACGATAATACCACGAAACTATACAGATCTGAGTTAGATGAGGAACCATATTGAAAGAAGTTTGAAGTTGATAGCTGTAGCCGTTTGACCTGTGGAGAACCGACAAAAAAAAACATGGAAAAAAAACGAACACCAATTTTTTTCAGTATGTCAAATTGAACCTCGCTAAAGCTCGTCTTATAACTACCTATAATATATATATATATATATATATATATATATATATATATATATATATATAATATTTATACGTCTTATAACTAACTAACTACCGCCGGACAATAGATGAGCAAACTACAAAGATCCCCGACAGTTACTCCAGAATGGGAAGACATACTATACCGTCACGTATAGGGTGAGGGTCTATCTTAATTTCGATCTAAAGTTCGAGATAATAATTCCTTCATCTAGAAGAATATCACTAGATGGTTTTATTGGAATCAGATATTTGAAGAAAGTTCAAGTAACTTGGAAGAATTTAAAAAAAGTTTCTATCGTAATTTCCCAGTCTAGACTTGAGATTCATGTGAGAATGAAGTCCAGAGAAAATAGGTTAAACCTTAACAGATTTATACAGTGGCTAACATTGTACGTATGTTATCTGAACTACTAGAGAAGTACCTACTTAACTGTTACTTTGATACCCGTTGTAAGCGCTGCAATCGACTGATAATGAGGTCAAGGGTCAAACTGTTCAACAATACGCTCAATGACACC
>OU015475.1:8445624-8454907 GCA_907164805.1 Brachyptera putata
ACAATGTTGGTTTGTTAGTTTTATTGAGCTTTGTTCGGTTGGTAATGGTATTGTTATTTATTGGATGAGTGTTACTGGAAAGTCGTATTTAATTGCGCGACACTAAGGGTGGATGGAAGAAAGAAGTTTAAACCCCGGTCTACTTGAGACGCCGTCTAAGTACAAAATAGCATTGCCTCTGCAATGTCATCCTGTACTTAGACGGCGTCTAAAGTAGACCGGGGTTGAACTTCGTTCTTGCAATCCACCCTACGTTTTCAGCTTGCTCTTCATGCTCAAGTATTTTTTTTCAATGCTCCTTAACGATCCCACCAACTGCTGGGTTATACGGGGATACGAATGCTCAGATGGTAAAGAAACGATTAATTCTTGATTGGTGGAAGGACGATCACCACAAAAAACTCATGCCTTATGCGGGATTCGAACCCACGCCCTACGATGACTTCAGTGTCTGAAGCGTGCCTCAGCTGACTGAGCTAACGAGGGCGTCTGTAGCATTTGAATGATCAATCCAGATAGATTTGGATGATAATTATAGGCCTATTATTGTCTACACATCATTTCTCATTCCAGTTTTCATCTTATTATCAATTATTGCTACATATTCTTCCGAAAAGAGAAAGAAACAAAATCAGAAATTCAATTCAATATTGGAAAACTCAAGGATTAAAGTGATAATGGTGATGATCATTATCATGATACAATAACAATTACAATGATATTTGACTAAAATTAATTATTTATAATTATTTAATTGTATAGTCATCTTCCTCAATTCATATCAATTAATTTCATGATATTCTTCCTCGAAAAGATGATAATGAATAATAAAATGAAGAGAAATGGAAGACCAATGAAATAATTGAAGATGTTTTTTCCATCAAATGTAAATGCTGGTATTCCTGAGGGGGTACATGCACGCTGCTTATTTAAATACAGACATTAATATTTACAATTTTTTCCTATGTCGACAAATCAGTGTAGGCTTAATTGAAAGAAGAGTTTATCAACTCGAGGGAAATTTGATGTTCTTCTATTATAATAACATTTTATATTTTATATTAATGATTCAATCTGTTCCAAAAATGAATAACAAGAATGTGATGAAAAGCATTCACGTATTATCTTGAAACTGGTTGAATTCACACAAATATAATGTCATAATTAATAAAGAGCATGAAATTATCTTGGAGATGTTAGCTTTTCAATAAATTAAGATGGTTTTTCAGAGTGGATACAAATAGTGAAGATAAATTTCCCGATTTGTGTTCTCGCATCCCCTTGAAAATTCCTAAAATTATTACCTGACATTCTATTGTTATCCAAATATGTTTCCTTCAATCATTTAAAATATTTCAAAAGATATTTGATGGAACGAAATATTAAAAATCAGCTTCATTGACGTTAAAACTGCCTGGTGTTATTGTTCTATTGAACAGCCGTCACTATTGGACGAGTCACAGACAGACTCCTCTGAAAACGCTGACACAAGAAACTGCTGACAAACGATGTCATGTGGGAACAGCAGTGCTGCATGGAGAGTATGTAAATATTATACCGCATTGGAAACCAGAAGAGGTACACACATGGAGTGGGATCTGGTTCAGTGTTCAATACACTCATATGGTATATATATATAAATCTTTATTGAAAAAGTCTGTCTTATATACATAAGATTGTTAAAAAAACACAGAATAAAAATCAATTAATTAAAATATCAAAAATAACCATAATAAAATATTTGAAAGATTAATAAAATAACAATAGGATGAGTGAAAAAACATTAGTTAATTAAATCTAAGAATAGTTATAGTAAAAAATGGAAAAATAATAATGATGACTTGAAAAAAGAAAGAAGTGAATAAATACGGCTAACAAAAATGGAAAAAGTGAATGAATACGGCTAACAATATTTAAATAAAAACAAAGAAAAGAAAAGTGAAATGACAAGAAAAAAAATCAATGCTGAAGGCTATGAAGATGATGTCTTAAAATTTGTAAAGATCCTCTATGGGAGAGTAAAACAATGTTATAATTAAATAAATTTGTTGTTGAGTTTGAATTTTTTACAAAATTGTATGAAGAAATTATGAATCGTGCCTCGAGCAGCCACCACTATAGTATATGTTAGGTATATGTTTTGTATCAAATATTGATATAGAGTGATATCAGGTATATATATACATATTATATTTATATATATATATATATATATATATATATATATATATATATATATATATATATATATTATATTATATATATATATATATATTCATATATATATATATATATATATATATATATATATATATATATATATATATATATATATATATATATATATATATATATATATATATATATATATATATATATATATATATATATGAGATGTTTTAGCCATGTCATAAAAGAGACGTTTCTAAGCCCTCTATGAGGCTTATAGCCCCAGGATGTGTCGTCACTCTAAGTATAGCCATGATATAAGAGATAAATATCTCTGTACCTCAGTGGGAGAGTAGCGGACTGGTAATAAGGAGGTCCCAGGTTCGAGTCTCGGTCGATACGTATCTTTTATGACATGGCTAAAACATCCCCCATATCTCGATATTGAATCGTGTCCAGGAAGTACAATGAATAAAATCACAATAAATCAAGATCACAATATATATAATATATATATATATATATATATATATATATATATATATATATATATATATATACATGAGCACATAAGTGTGCGTATAATCCTTCCCATACAGTAACATTGTTCACCCGAAATAAACAATATCCCAACACTAGCAACACTTCCAACCCCTCCCCCACCCCCTCCCAATCACCCCCTAATAACTATTCTAATCCCAATCAATACACACACACACACACACATTGAGCATGAAGGGTTAACCTCCTCCCACCCCTGTCCGCTCCACGCGGCGCATGCGCGCTCCACGCTACTTGTAGAGCCACCGAGACACGTCCACCGGGCCCGTCGAGGAGTCAGTACCGATCCAGCTGCCAGCCGGGCTAGGCGGGAGTCATTGGCACGCTCATCCGTATTGTATTATATCACACCCTGATAACAATTTGACCGTTGGTTATATTCAAATATATATATAAATAAGTGTTCCGATATCATATATATAATTATATATATATATTCATAAATTTTGATTGTTTTTTGTTCGTTCAATTTCGATTTCAGAACATTTTTTTTTTATTCGTTTATATATTTATATATATTAAATACTATAATTATGTAATTGATAACATATTGGACGGTGAGTAACGATGAATATAATGGATTATTTGGATAATAAAAGTGATTTTTGAGATGGTTTCGTCAGGTCGATCGAACAGATGTTAGCGATAGAGTCGTGAAATCGGGTGATAAAGTCCAGGAAAGTGCTGATAAAGTGCTTGCTTTTTAAAGGCTGTCTGTGAATAATTCAGCTCCTGATGTAAATAAGTGTTGACTGCTGTGTTTGATGTTCGCCTGATACTCGGTATATGGATTAACAGTGCTTTCATGTCATTGGATTTCTTGCTAAGGTAAGATAATAACATATTGATGGATGGAATTGAGGAATGAATTCGAATGTTTTTTTTATTCGATGATTCTGGTTTAAACTTATCGTTTTCTGTTCGATTTTATATCTGGTTATAATACGGAAATTGTTATTCTATTGATGAACACACATCCACAACTAACTTGTCCCTATGGAGTTGAAATATTATATTTCATAACACATTTTAACAATTGGAAATAGCATTTTCATAAAATCAGTGATGATTAAATACTCATTCAAATGATTGTGTGGGAAAGAAGTGTGTTCCAATTTTGAGTTCAGTTCGTTCATAGTAGTTATATATATATATATATATATATATATATATATATATATATATATATATATATATATATATATATATATATATATATATTCATGGATCTTGCCTATAGTCGATAATTTTGTGAATAATATATACTTATTATACCTACTCATTCATTGTTATATGTATGGCAAAAACCTCGGTCTTAGTAGCTCAATCTATCAAGGCAAAGCATACAAATTAAAGTTACGTTGGTCGTGGGTTCGAGACCTGCATAAGACATTAGCTTCTGTGAAACGTACGGTCACTTCATCGCCCTACTATACTCATTCGTACCTCCAGATAACCGAGCAATTGGTGGGGTCATTAGACGAACTTCATCATTCAATAGCAAACATTCAGCCGATTTTGTTGTTGTTTCAGCTTCAAAATAAAGTCTATATTATTATTATTATTATCATTTTATTATTATTCAGTATATTTCGCATCTTGGAATCATATCATCTATCTGCTAATAATTTTATTTCCTTCAACGTGGAAACGACTATAATTTGACATGTGTCTTATGTGAATTTATTCTTTGAATTGTTAAATTTTCTTTTGCACTCAATCTACATGCATATTATGATTTGCAAACATCAATATTCAATTTTGCCTCTCGGTAGGTACGCAGATATAAAGTTTATATGATTTGATAAATCTATTCAATCCACAGATAAGCCTTTTTTAAGGCTTTGTGGGGAAAAGTGAGAAAATAATTCTTAGCTTCATGGATTGCAGATGAGTAGAAGTTCACCGAAGATCAAGTCCTCAAACTCAATGATAGAAGATCGCTCAGAACGATTGAGAGGTGAAATCACACTGCACTCAACTGGGAAAACGCCATATATGCGTTGTTAGACGAGCGGATAGTAATAGTATGGGTAAAAATGGGTAAAAACTGCTCCAAGTGGTACCAATTTAGCACATTTTATGTTTTTTATTCAAAATTGCTGACCCGATCAAGCTGAAATTTTCTAGAAATGTGTATCAAAATGTAATTCAACTTCACGCGAAATTTCATTTTTTTGGAAAATATATTTTTTTTCCGCCATGTTATTTTAATGAGAATTTTTGAAATTTCTTAAAATTGTATTATAAATGAGTGCCAATGAATGAAAAAAAAAAATATATATTTATATATTATCATCATCAGTATTATTAGTATTGACATTCTCATTCTTATTACTAGACAAAATACCATTCACAACTCTATTGGCATGAAATTAATACAAATTTGAATAGAATAAATTCAATTGATGTACCATATTGGAGAGAGAAGCTTGCACAAGTTCTGAAATACCGTTTTCTGTTAATCCAATAACTGTTTAATTCTGATCAATGTCAGCACGCTGGCTGCTTTGAATAACTATGATGAAGTATTGATACTTTTGTTCGAATTGTAGTGGAAATATCTGCAATAAATCTGAACTATAATTGGGACCTTTTGCTAGGCGAATGCAATATATGCGTTGTGAGATAAGCGAGATATCTATATGAAGTATAATCGAAAACTCTACACACCTTGATCATATAAAATGAACTTCATTCGATACCAACGAATTTAGAGAGCCGTGAATTAACAATGCAATATTTTTCTGCTATTATTTCTATCTATTCGATGAATAAAAAACATGTATTCCATTATTTTCTTCGGAAACGTCTGATCCGAATTGCATACAAATTATCAATTATGTGTATAATTTCCGTGTTTACTTTCGAGGAAAATTTGAATTATATTGGAGAGATTTTATTTTTCAATTTTTTTCTGCCCGGCCTGATCTAATGGGATTTTTAGAAACTTCTAGATGTCGTTTCTCAAAAATGGTCCAACAGATTTGACCCAAAAACTATACAGTTCTAAGTTGGATAAGTTTGCGTATACAAAAAAATTTCATGTCGATTGGTCAAATCCTGCGACCTGTGCAGTGTTTAAAAACAAACAAACAAACAAAACAAACAGACTAATAAACCTCCGTGAGAGTTGCATGGAAATCTCTGCTAACGCCCATTTAATAAACCTATAGGTTATGGGTTATGAATCTCTACGCATCGATTATAGGCTTATGTGTAGGCAGTGTTGAATCCAGGCATACCTGCGGGGGGGCTTTTCCCCCCCGCGGCTCGTCGTTTGCACCCCCGAGATAAGAACATTAAGCACTATAGTGTATTTTCTGAGAAACTTGTATTTTGGGTTTTAAAAATATTTGTGAAAATTAAAAAGTATCAGGAATTTACTATTTATTACTAAGGGAGAAAAAATCTAGATGTTATTTATTTGTATTGTTATTTGCTATTCTGGCCGTGAATCCTGGTTAGTGACACCTCAAATGTCAGAAGTGGCTGGAGTGGAGTCTATTTCATATGGATCAGTCGAGTGTACACTACCGGTACCCGTTATATTGTAATTACCTCTTATCACATCATTGTGAATTAGTAGCATAATCGTTTCATAATAAACTGACTTGAAAATTAAAAAAGTGCGTATTTTAATTTATATATATATATATATATATATATATATATATATATATATATATATATATGTGCCCAAGGTAATCATGCTTAATTTTGGTACCCCCGGAACACAAAAGCTCCCCCGCAACAAAATCTCTGAATTCAACACTGTGTGTAGGAGAGAAAATCGAGAAGAACCGACGCAACCCGCAATACATGAGTGTGGCACCTCCACCAAAACAACCGACCGAATGACCAAATAGTGTGAACATATGCGATTTTCTCTCAAGTAGGAAGTGTAACTTTAGCGTGGATGCTGTGAAGTGGATGTAGTTCTTACAAAGAAGTACAAGGGGAGGGGTGAGAATGGAAGTGGAAAAAGTGGATAGAGAAGTAGGTAAATATGGATTCATTCAAAGAACGACGCAGGAATGGAATGAATTGGAAGAAGATTTAAAGAATATAACGAAGATCGGTGATTTTATAGGAGTGCTAAGAGAAAATGACAAAGTTTAATTTGATTGCGTATGTTTGATTGTAATTTCATTAGGTACAGTAATCATTACCACCTTTTTTAAAAACAATCTATAATGAGTAGATTTTTTTTTCTATGTTGCTTAACGACCCCACCAACAGCTAGGTTATACGGGAGTACGAATGAGAGGATGACAATGAAACGATGAAGTGATGATAGGTGAAAGGACGTTCACAAAAACGCATGCCTTATGCGGGACTCGAACCCACGCCCAACGGTGACTTCAGTAACTACCGCTAGCGATAGTTAACTGAGCCACCGGGGTGGCAGAATAAATAACTAGTGTGATGCTTTTTTCGATTTGTCGAGATATCGGCCTCAAAGACGGCTTCAATGTATACAGAAGGAAAATGCTGTACAAAAATTACTTCAACACATTCTTCCACTTTTCTGTTCTTCGCATTGAAGGATTATTTTTAGATGAGTGCAAAGTTTCTCAAAAACCTGGGTGGAAAATTTGAAAATTGAGATATCTGAAAAAAAATCGAATTTTCACCGAATGTGAAATTTATATGTTTGTATGCAATTCAGATGAGTCTTTTGAAGAAAATAGTCTAAAAAATGTTTCATTTTCATTAAATAGACAGCTAAAGGATAGCAGGTTCATGTTGGCGGAATTAACGGCCTTCTAAAACTCTATTTGTTGAAATACGTTCAGGACAAGTTTAAATCCACAAAATCTACGATCCAAATCCAGAAATATTGTTACAAAAGTTTAAAGAGGATGCGTACAAATTCCAATACCGTTTTATAGTTTTAATTTCAATGTTTTTCACGTTTTCTATTCAAGTTTATTTTTATATTTCTTCCCTTTTCCATTCTCATATTTCAAATCGGATCAGATTTGATTTTTCCCATAGCTATTGAAGTGAGTATATTTTATTCATGCCCAGTTTCACGTATTAATATTTGTGTTAGTTAGTGAATAGTTAGTGGGTCAGATCACCCTTGGTCACATAAGTTGTGTGGTAAGTCATTTATATTCAAAGTGAAACAAGGGAAAATGACAGACTTTTTTTCAAATAACAAATGTTTTGTACATCTTTATGACACAAGAAGCTCTAACTCTTCTGGTTTTCACTTGAGAGGTGATAAAAAAAGTAAAAGAAGTGAATCGTTATTCTATAAAGATATCCGGCAATACAATGAGTTGCCTATATTCATTAAAGAGGCAACAAATGACAAAATGTTCAAACGTGAATATTTAAGGTAGGCCTATCTAAACTAACTTATACACTAGAAGACTAGTTGAAGGATAAGTTATAATATACGATTGTGCTTAAATTATTCTTATTTTGATTTCCATAAAATCAATGTATACCATATCACTGTGATTATATTAATGTATTACTGTATGTATTTACTGTAAATGTAACTAGTTCAAGTAGCTAATGAAGAGAGTTTAATGAAATAATATGTTATTTTCATACATCTAACCACTAGTTAGCGGGTAGCCGATTAAATAGTTCGATATGAAAGAGATAGTCACGCCACACGCAATTGGGGCCATGGACTCAGATTCTGACCGTGGAATTATTTCCCTTGGAAGAAGAGAGTGAGTACACCTTCTTTATATTATGATGGTCTGTTGGTATCACTGAAAACAAACTATGGACTCCGAAACTGAGAAACAGCTATACTAACAAAAGTGTTCGTGTCAAAGAAGGTTTCAATAAATTATGTGATGTAATCATCCCAGGCGAACGCAGAATGCGCGTTGTGTGATGAGCGAGATGTCTATGTAAAGAACAATCGAAAACTCTACAAACCTTGACCATATGAAACATATTCCATTCGGATACTATGAATCTGGAGAGCCGTGAATCAATCCCTGCCACATGTTTCTGCTATTATTTCTATCTATTCGATGAATAAAGAACATGTATAACATTATTTTCTTCGAAACGGCTGGTCCAAATTGCATACAGATTTGTAATAATGTATATCATTTCCGTGTTCACATACTGAGGAAAATTTGAATTATATTGAAGAGATTTTTTATTTTTCAAATTTTACCGCCCAGACTGATCTCACGAGGTTTTTAGAAACTTTGAAATGATGTTTCACAAAAATGGTTTGAACGGTTCGACCCAAAAACTATACAGTTCCAAGTTGGATAAGTTTGCGTATACAAAAAGAGTTTCATGTCGATCAGTCGAAGCCTGCGACCTGTGCAGTGCTTACAAACAAAAAAGCACAGAGAAAAAGCTCCATGAGAGTGGCATGGAGGTATTCGCTATCGCTCATCCAATGCAAGTACTTGGATCACATTTATCGTACCGATAGATATGCAACAGCAATCGAGAACTACTTAACCAGCTTTACAATTGAAGCCGAACAAATGCAGTTACCGCGATATAAACTACGATATCTTCTCCCACGCATAGCTTACGATAGATTCATTAACAAATT
>OU015475.1:8455130-8470130 GCA_907164805.1 Brachyptera putata
TCTTGGCAGGCCGAGTAAATTGAATCATATAATAATAAAATCTGGGATTTTAACCATTTACCAAAGCCCCGCAGTGAAGTTTTGGAAATATGGTATTTGCCAAGTGATTGTTGCGATCTACAAGCAGTTTTGAGGGTAATAGTTGAACCATTATGGACATTTCCGAAGTTATTCTCGTGATATCTCCCAGCAAAATATTCAAAGGGTACAGGGAAATAATGATACAAGTAACACATTGTGAGTTCTGAGATAAATACAATTCTAAGTTCAAAACCATGGGTTTTTCTATAGAGGTCGATATTTCAACTCCATTTTTCGTGGACTTGTATCATTGTTATCCAAACTCTTGATGCATATTCAGAAAGCTTGCAAAAAACACTGTTAGATGGCGTATCTAACTCATTTTTTTTTTTTACAAAATGTGAATTGTATCGTTATTCCCGTGTACCCTTCATTTTTATTGTGTGTTACTCGTAGGTCAACATATGTATTTTTTTTAAAAAAGAGGATAAATTATTGGTGGGGCGCAAATGACGATTGGTGGGGCGGACCCCCTATCGGCGGATCTGGCTATCGGAGCTAACCAGGCCTAGGACGTTATTTCCTATGGCAGTCACGGTTAAGTACTCTATCCCACTTGCATTCCTTGTTTTTATACCGATCACTTACTTATGTCACTTACTTATTCGATTATGAATTCATTCTCAAATATTATTACGACCCTTCTTATAAAACATTGAATGATCATGAAGCAAACACTAGATATAGGCTCCTTGGAAATTATAATATTCCTACTTATATAAATAAATATGGTAAACGTCGTCTCGAATACGCTGTACTTTCCAAATTTAATCAAATTCCTCCAAGTTTACGTAATTTAGATTCTTATAAAAATGTCAAATCAGAAATCAAAACATGGCTAGTCAATAAAATAATTCAGGTTTTATTAATTCCATATTCCTATAGAAGACCTAAAATTGAACCATTTTGTTATAATTTCGTGTAGATTTTTGTTTCAATACATTTTTTTTCATACCGATCATAAAACCCAACATGAAACATACAATCCTGTCAGATTCCAGCCAATACTGCTCCGAACATATTGAATCTAACCCCGCACTCTACTCGGGAAGTTCCACCTCGGGCATTCTCGTTACGCCTCCGAATAAAGATTGCTGGCGAATTCTTGACTACTAGAAGCTATTGTAACGCCTACTAAAACATTGGCTGTGGATACGATACGAGGCCGTTAAGATTGCCGGCGCTGATACGCGAATAGTGGCGATATGTTGACGGGTAATTGGTTAATTGGCACGTTGTTCTCGATATATCGCTGTAGGAACAATAAAGTACATCGTAAAACTCTTGGGCTCATATATATATATATATATACATATAGGCTATATATATATATATATATATATATATACACATATATATATATATATAATATATATATACATATATATATATATATATATATATATATATATATATATATATATATATATATATATATATATATATATATAGCCTATATGTATATATATATATGTATATATATATATATGGATATATATATATGTATATATATATATATATATATATATATATATATATATATATATATATATATATATATATATACCATATATATATATATTAACATATCACATATAACTGTGTTATTTCTATTTTCTCATTGAATGTTCTCAGCAATAAGTTTTGATTTTCGAATTCTGCATAAAATATTGTGAAGTATCAATTCTGTATTTTTTTTGAATTTTCAGCTCATGCTTATGAAGAGGGGCGCTAAAGAGCTTATACGAGAATAAAATTGACTCGTTGATGGGAAATGGTCTTCGAGGTACTTCTGAATCGATGATTATAAAATGTAGTTGAGGTTCAGATAAATGTGGACACCCAAGCACATGTCTCACAACCGAGTCGACTTTATTCCGGTATACGCTCTTCAATATGGTCCGTGAACCTAGCCCCTCCAATGTCAGCACATATTCTGAAGGTATAGGCATAAAATCTAGATGCCTAGCACAAAATCTGGGTGAAGTTTCAGAATTTGTGCTGACATTGGAGGGGCTAGGTTCACGGACCTTCAAGGCCCTCCATATAGATGACCCATATCACATTCCCATATAAACATGGGCGTCGGTAAGGGGGGGGGGGGAGGCAAGGGGTTGCATTCCCCCCCCCCCCCTGGGACAAGGCAGACATTTATTTGAAAAATTGAAATTGTTTTTTCTCAAACAATGATGTTTTTCGAAACTTTGTAAGTACCGACTGTACCGGTGACATGTTGTTACGCGGGTGGTCATGAGTCTGATGTGACTGGGGTGGGCAGGCCTCGCCGACTGACGAATATCATTTATTGGGTATTCTTATTTCCTCGACATTTTGATATTGGGTATCATACAGACCAATCAGATTCTAATAACTCATTTTGACTATTTTGTATGATGAAATATTTGAAAAGATGAATACGGTCAACTACTCGCATAGAATTCAACCAATTCAACATTATCTGTCTTCTCTCTCTATAAAAATGAATAGCTAATTAAATAATCACAAAACATCCCAAAAATGGAATTTCAAAAAATCCTCTTGGAGAGCCCTCTCCCCCCCTCCCAATGGGACTTGTGCATTTTTGAATTCGGGGATATATCCCCCCCCCCCTTAAATTTCTTCCTGCCGACGCCCCTGCATATAAACATGAACCCCCGACGCTGCACCACTGCCAGTTAGTGGCTAGTTTGAACAGTTTTAACAAGAGCAGTAACTGTTATTCCCCTCCATATCAAGATGTAGAATAAAACAATAAACTTTGGAGCGGAGAAAAAGTGTAACTGTCTTGAAACATGCTCTCGGATCACGTGACTGCAATTAGTGTGTGAGTCGATTGCTGATTGGAGGATCGAGATTTACATCAGTTGAAGAGGAAAACGAGTCGGTTCAACTCGTCGGTAAACGACTTGGCTTTTTAGACGAGCTTTAGCGAGGATTCAATTTGACATACTGAAAAAAATTGGTGTACGTTTTTTTTTTTTTATGTTTTTTTGTCGTTTTGCCACAGGTCAAACGGCTACAGCTATCAACTTCAAACTTTTTTTCAATATGGTTCCTCATCTAACTTAGATCTGTATAGTTTTGTGGCATTATCGGGGGGTAACTTTTTTTCTTATGAATTTTAGAAATTTCAAAAGCACTCATTAGAATAACATGGCGGAAAAAAAAAAAAAAAAAAATCCCGAGAAAATGAAATTTTGCGTGAAGTTTAATTACATTTTGATACACATTTCTAGAAAATTTCAGCTTGATCGGGTGAGTCATTTCAGAGAAAAAAAATAAAATGTGCTAAATTAGTACCACTCGAAGCAGTTCTTAAACATTTCTACCCATACTATTACTATCCGCTCGTCTAACAACGCATGTGGCGTTTTCCTAGTGATTAAGAATAATCTTTCTACAGTTTGATTCATGTTTTAATGTTCAACGATTAGTATTGACAGATACGTATTAAAGTTTTAGTAATTTTGCATAGTTTCAGTTAGTTTTATATTGGTGATAATTTTGAATGTGAGACTACGTACATATGTACATGCTAATAAACAGTCAACGACTTTGCTTTTGATAAAGAATCACCAGCACATGCAGCGCAGTGGTTAACGCACTTGCTTCATGCGATCCGGGAGGCGAGGGGAATTACAACCCAGTTCGATCCCCGCCGCCGATCATCTTTACAGGGGTTTTTGATGGTTTTCCTCTGTGGTCTGGGCTAATGCCGGAATGGTTCCTACAATAAGTCGGCCATGACCGCTTCCTTCCCACTATCCTCCTCATTACCCAAAAACATTCATCCCATCATGATTAGAAAAATGATTCAAAAATAAATGATCAGAAATAAATCGGGGGTTAGATTTGGAGCATTTTACTCATAATGAAGCCACTAAGTAATATTATTATAGTAATGCTAGTAATAACTTACACCGTGAGTAATATCTATGAGTTTTTTACTTTTGGTCTGCCCAGATCTACCCCCATGAGCCAGCGCTGAGAATGTTATTCAGGATTATAAAAAATACGTGTTGGATCTTGGATCAGTTTTGAATTACTTTGTCGAGGGGGTGCTCGCACGGTGCTCATAAAAATAGAGAAAATCATCTTTACTTTGTTTTTCTTCATCACGAACAAGTGTGTTTGAATACAAAGTATATCAGACCCAAGATAATTTTATGCTGTTTAATCATTATGACATTCTATTTCTGTGAATCCAATCAGTTTTAAGATAATACGTCAATAAATATCAAGAATATGATGAAATTCATTGACGTATTATCTCAAAACTGCTTGAATTCACAGAAATAGAATGTCATAATAATTGAAGAGCATAAAATTATCTTGGGTCTGATATACTTTGTATTCAAACACACTTGTTCGTGATGAAGAAAAACAAATAGTAAAGATGAATTTCTCTATTTTTATAAGCACCATGGTTGAAGCCTTGAAGATGGATCCTATATTCAGATACTCAGATCTACTCCATTCAATTAAAAGATAATTATCAACTAAACTTCCAAGCTCTTTTAATCACCTTCAAACATTTTACCATCTTCAAAAAGTCCATAAACCCGTACATTGCATCAACTCCCCATAAATCAAGCCCTAACAACACGGTACAATAATTAGCTGTACAATATGCAACAAAATCAACACAGTGCTCGTATTTACCACCTAGCTTGTAGTCACGCTATGTCGACGATGTGTTCGCACTTTGATCTTCTCAGCGGATAATTGCTTACGTCACGCCATTGCATGACCTCGGCTGGACTACGTGAGGTACATGCATGGTGACGTCATTAATATAGGGTAATTACAGTGCTGGGTGAGTTTATTAAGACAAGAGTGGTTATACGGTTTAATTGGGGTTTTGATATAGGAGATGGTGAGATGAATAAATTTGAGAGAGTGTGGTCGTAAAGTGAAGCAATTTATTAATCTCGGAAGATTAGTAAATAGTTCATTATGAAGGAACGTGAAATGATATCGTCGAATGTACGATTCCACCTCACATGAAACTATTTCACATGAGATTATTTATTAGACGAGCTTTAGCGAGGATTCAATTTGACATACTGAAAATAATTGGTGTTCGTTATGTTTTTTTTTATGTTTTTTTTCGGTTCTCCACAGGTCAAACGGCTACAGCTATCAACTTCAAACCTATTTTTAATATGGTTCCTCATCTAACTTGGATCTGTATAGTTTTGTGGCATTATCGGGGGGTAACTTTTTTTTTTTAGAATTCTAGAAATTTCAAAAATACCTATTAGAATAACATGGCGGGAGAAAAAAATATTTTCTCAAGAAAATGAAATTTTGCGTGAAGTTGAATTACATTTTGATACACATTTCTAAAAATTTCCAGCTTGATCGGGTCAGCCATTTTGGAGAAAAAAAAATAAAATGTGCTGAATTGGTACCACTCGAAGCAGTTTTTACCCATGTTCACCCATACTATTACTATCCGCTCGTCTAACAACGCATATGGCGTTTTCCTAGTCAAAAATGAAATCATTAACCGTTTATCAGATCTTGGTCAAATCTGATAGATCAAAGGATGACCTTGCAGTGGTAGATGTTAACATGGACATGGTGATGCATGGCACTGAGATTATAAGCTATGATTCATACAGGTACAGATGATTCAGGATCGTGAAATGAAGTAATTTCCCAAAAGATAACTTGAAATTTCCATTTATCATAGATACATCGAATATATCATCGAATTTCACATTATTATCTTTCAATCCTCTCGCCCTAATAGTTCAGCCAACCCAAACTATAACTTCATACTCTTCATTTTCATTTAGTATTCATGGTGTTTATGTTTTTATTGTCTTGTGTATGTTTTCTGCTTGATTTATACATGTGAATAAAATGATTTAAAATTGAAATTCCTAATGTGGAATAAGCAGTGAATCTTCTGGAATGAGTCTACATAATCAGATGCAGGCACGTACTGGCCATAAGGCCACACCGGCCATTGGACGGTGGCCCCTCACTGTTACATATTCGAGAAATTCAGTGTAGTTCCCAAAACTCGTAGAATCGAATTGAAAAACATAAAATTTAAAAAAAAAATCCTGCGGGGCTTAATTCTCTCCTCCCTTGCTATGTATGCACTGCACACTTAGTTTTGGGGTCTCACTATTGAGTCCTTGCCCGGAGCGCTAAAATGACACAAAACGACCATGCAGTGGGCAAATATCGGTTGGGCACCTTTAGTTCGATGAGAAAAGACATTTTTTGCATCCTGAAACACGTTGAACCATTATTTTAAAAGTGTATAATTTCGAAAAATTCCCGGCGGGGCCAGAAGGGGGCTTGTAGACATCATGTAGGCAAAGGTTTATGCATGACGCCCTTTCAAAACTATTGCCCCCCCTGACCTAATATTCTAGCTACGCCACTGCTATGTTCAAAATGCTTCGATAAAAACTATTAATTATTGATAAAGAAAAAATCTTCTGTTTTCCTTGTCTTGGATTTGGTTTTATATAATCAATTAGTAATTAAATGGTCACCATAAAGTGGGCCGTTGATCTCCGTGCTGGCCGGTGGGCCTATTAGTTGCCACGTCCCTGATCAGATCTCGATGACATTTCAATCTATCAGAGAAGTACTAGATGAAGTTCAACCAGTAAATCTTCTCATCTTGATGTACCCAACAAAAAAGAAAAACTCTATCATGAACACATTGATTTAATTGGAAAGATATATATTCAGATGAAGAAGCGATACTGCCTACAAAAGCTCACCGTGACCGATTCAATGAGGACAATTTCGGATGGAAAATTCATCTAAAAAAATCAACCTTCCCCCGAATGTGAATACAAAATTGATACATGATATTGCTAATTTGTTTGCAATTAAGACGAGTTGTTTCGAAGAAAATAATTCCAAACATGTTTTCTACTCATCAAATGAATATGAATGTATGCAGAAATGTTGGCAAAATACACGGCTTCCTAGATTCGATGGTGACCGAATGAGGTGAATTCCATATGTGTGGAGTTGTGTAGAGTTTATATGATCATACCTTACATAGTTATCTTGATAATCTTACAACGCTCATGTGGAGATTGTCCAAATGAAACTAAAAAGGTAGTAATAGATGATGTTATATTTAACCTGTATTATAGGTTACTAGGAAAACGCCATATATGCGTTGTTAGACGAGCGAATAGTAATAGTATGGGTACGAATGGGTAAAAACTGCTTCGAGTGGTACCAATTTAGCACATTTCATGTTTTTCCTTCAAAATGGCTGACCCGATCAAGCTGATTTTTTTTAGAAATGTGTCTCAAAATGTGATTCAACTTCACCAAAAAATTCATTTCTTCGGAAAATGAAAATATTTTCTTTTTTCCGCCATGTTATTCTAATAGGTATTTTTGAAATTTCTTGAATTTATAGAAAAAAAGGTTACCCCCCGATAATGCCACAAAACTATACAGATCTAAGTTAGATGAGGAACCATAATGAGAAGAAGTTTGAAGTTGATAGATGTAGCCGTTTGACCTGTGGAGAACCGACAAAAAAACATTGAAAAAAATAAATAAATAAATAAAAACGAACACCATTTTTTTCCAGTAAGTCAAATTGAATCCTCGCTAAAGCTCGTCTAAATAGTTCCCCCAACAAAAAAACAGAACCATAACCAAATCACATCATTCCAATTGAAAATTACATCAACATTCTATAAAACTATACATCACTACCTAATCCACTAAAAAGCTTCCACCTCTATCACTGACCCAACTAATAAACCAACACGTTATAATGAATGTACATCACTTATAATTAACAATGTGCCACTCGTTTACAATATCACAATAAACTAATTAACATAAACCGTTTCGAGTAATCGATTTATGACGTCATTGAGCGGTTTTAATGAGTTTTGCTCGCTATATTTGCATAGAAGAGGTGTTGATAATGAGCAATGTGACGTCATGGACGGTCACGTGGTGATAGAGAGTTATGGTAGGGGGGATTAGAGGGGGGGGGGGGGCAGGGAGGGGGGGGGGTGGTTTTACATGTTCCAAGAAGAATTAGTTATTATAGGGTTGAAGGCGCGTCGATAGCGAGGTCATTTAGCGCCTATGTTCATGTCCGTGTACTTTGCCGTAGTTGTCAACATTTGTGGATGTTTCAAACATAATTTGGAAGTAGCCGGATAGAAAGAGCTGGAAGAGTAAGATGACATGATATAAAACAAAAGAGAAGAATATCCCACACACACACACACACACACACATATGTATATATATATATATGTGCTGGTGAAGGTTTTGAGGGCCATGGGTGATGGTAATGTCACACTTTGCGGATTGCCCTTTCTGGAAACAGTTGGCGGTTCTGAAAAGAACCTTGTCTCTCGACGTTTCGGACAGCTGCGGCTGACCATCTTCTTGGAGTCGTCTCGTTGAGTAACTGGAATCGAATCCAGTTCCTGAACGAGACGACTCCATGAAGATATATATATATATATATATATTATATATATACATATATTATATATATATATATATATATATATATATATATATATATATTATATATTTTATATATAAACTATTTCAACAACTTTCTAATTAACCACCAGTAGGTTATTATAATGATTTGATTCAAAACTATACAAAAATCGTATCATTATATATATATATATATATATATATATATATATATATATACATATATATATATATATATATATATATATATATATATATATATATATATATATATATATATATATATATATATATATATATATATATATATATATATATATATATATGTTCAAATCTTGCGCAATTGACGGTGAGAATGGAAGAATGGGAGGATAGGTTCTATCCTCCCATTCTTCCCATCGATTGGGCAAGATTCTCAATTTCTTATACCGAAAACAGTAAAATATAGTATTACATTCGGAGAAAAAAAAATCAAAAATATTACGTTCCAGACAGTCAAGGGTCATTGACCTCGATACGAAACACACATCCTCAAAGTGGAAGCGAAATCTAATATCTTTAACCTCTACCGAAGTGTAACGATCGTCCGTTCCGCCCATGCCACAGCACTAACCACTGGTGTGTCGAGCCAGCAGCTTAAGGGTGATATTCGCTTGAAATGGTGGCTTGAAAGCCGTTTCATGTGGTTTTATGACTGTCGGATAAACCCATCCCCAACAGAACACTGGTTTTATGGTTGCTGGGTTTATTGGCGGGAAAATGACGATGACTTGATGGAAGGAGAAAAAATATAGGAATAATACATAGGCATATACATAATATTATGGTCCATTATATTTGAGCCTTCCCGGTGGCTAAGTCAATTATCGCTAACGGTAGTAATTGAAGTCACCGTTGGGCGTGGGTTCGAGTCCCGCATAAGGCATGGGTTTTGGTAAACGTCATTTCACTCATCATCACTCCATAGCTTCATTATCATCCGCTCTTTCATGCCCCCGTATAACCTACCTGTTGGTGGGGTCGTTAAGCAACATTGAAAAAAAAAGGAAAAAAAAAGATTAATAAAAAGCATTTTCAAATAATTCCCTTCAAGACGGTTTCTCCGATTTCCATGAATATTTTCGATGATTTGTAGGCCCCTATCGTTGATGTGTTTATATAGAACACAAATTTGAATCTTGATCTGAGAATATTGAATCATTGAATCATTATGTTCCATTCAAAGCCTTAACTGGAGAACAATGATTTTGTATCAAGTTTCGATGTTATTAAAAAAAAAGACAATTTATCTCTTAACATTATTCCCGCTGTTCTATCACATATATGAGTTTTTCAAAAACTTTGTAATGATCTCAACAATGGTCCAACCGAATGTATTCAAAAACTGCATAGTTCTGACTTGGATGAGTCGGCATTTACAGAAAAAGTTTCACGTTGACCAGTCGAACACTGCGACCTGTGCAGTACGTCAAACACAAAAGGACAAAATACCGTATATATAGGATGGAAGTCTTCGATATCGCTCATCCAATAATTCATCATACCTTAAGAAGCTAATGAAATTTAAGAAGGCCTTAAAGTATTTTATTATATCGTTTTCGTATAAAAAATCTTTATTCCCAAAAGTCCAACGTCCAAAGACATTAGAAACAAGATAAATGTAAGACATCAACAACTTCAACCCTATCTTTTCATTGGTCTACGTCAATTCCAAAGACAATAACAGTCTCCAAAAGACATTCCACTTTCCCAAGATAAGAGAAAACAGGCTGGCTATTTCACCCGTCCAATTATCAAACTATAAAACCAACAACAACAACAAGAATAACCCCCTCCCCCCTCCCCCCCGCCCCATTACCCCTTAATGCCATCTGAGAACAGCCCTTAAACTTGCGACAAAACGTAGAGGGATGTTTTCTTGTTTCAAATAGTATATTAAAAAAGTTTTCCAATTTTCATCTTGTTGGCAGCATAGCTATCACGGGCAACGTAATGTCTATAAGTTTATAAGGGAGGTGATACGATGTTGGCCGAGGTTGGCCGAGGTTAGCCGAAGCGGATTTTTTTCTCTTCTGTGTTATAGGGAATGGTCTCTGCTAGTTTCATTCTGATATTTGATTGTGAGAATCACCAAATGTATTCATAAATGTTAGTCCGCATAAAAGAGCACCACGTTCTTACGAAAAGTTATTTTCTTTTTCATGCAGAATGTTTCAATATTTCATTCGACTTTGAGTCTCTATACTTATATATTATATTTATTGATGTACGGTATACGTGATCTATTTGATATTTTTGAGAATAAAATGTCACATTTATCATCAATATACAAATTGAATCTTGTCACTTTATGAGTAATCAGACGAGCTTTAGCGAGGATTCAATTTGACGTACTGAAAAAAATTTGTGTCCGTTTTTATGTGTTTTTTTTATGTTTATTCTTGTCGGTTCTCCACAGGTCAAACAAACTTTTTTTTTAATGGTTTCTCATCTGACTCAGATCTGTATAGTTTCGTGGAATTATCGGGGGGTAACTTTTATTCTTATGAATTTCAGAAATTTCAAAAATACTGTTTAGAATAAAACAGCGGAAAAAAATATATATATTTACGAAAAAAATAAAATTTTGCGTGAATTTGAACTACAAATCGATACACATTTTCTGGAATTTTCAGTTTGATCAGCTCAGCCAATTTGAAGAAAACAAATAAAATGTGTTAAATTGGTACCACTCGAAGCAGTTTTCACCCATTTTCACCCATACTATTACTATTCGCTCGTCTAACAACGCATATATGGCGTTTTCCTAGTCTACAGTAACGCAAACATGATAGCTTGGCTCTTGCTAGCACTCATGTTCGCTTCCATGTTAGCGTTATATTCAGTGTTGGTTGTGAACCGACCAAGAACACCTCATTAGACGAGCTTTAGCGAGGATTCAATTTGACATGCTGAAACAAATTGGTGTTCGTTTTTATGTTTTTTTTTTTTTCGTTTGTTCATTTTTATGTTTTTTTGTCGGTTCGCCACAGATCAAACGGCTACAGCTATCAACTTCAAACTTTTTTTCAATATGGTTCCTCATCTAACTTAGATCTGTATAGTTTTGTGGCATTATCGGGGGCTAACTTTTTTTTTTATGAATTTTAGAAATTTCAAAAATACCCAATTAGAATAGCATGGCGGAAAAAAAAGAAAATATTTTTTTTCCCCAGAAAAATGAAATTTTGCGTGAAGTTGAATTACATTTTGATACATATTTCTAAAAATTGTCAGCTTGATCGGGTGAGCCATTTTGAAGAAAAAAAAAAAAATGTGCTAAATTGGTACCACTCGAAGTAGTTCTTAAACATTACTACCTATACTATTACTATCCGCTCGTCTGACAACGCATATGGCGTTTTCCTAGTTATATAAACATTCTTCTGCGTTAACGTGTTCGTTGCATCGTGAATGAGCCTCAAAAACGTTACTCAAAACCGAGTTTGAAACCACCCCTGGCAACATTAATTAAATAATTCAGTTTCCGCTAGTCTTCAATGTCACTTATAGGCCTACATTAGTCCATTAGGAAACGTACTACAATATCCATTCTTGTTACTACCAACATTAAATCACCAAAACAGCTATGTTAGCCCGGTGATTTATTAATGTCAAGACAGTTTAACATTGTGATTAGTAGAGTAGAACACATAAAGATGTTTAGCGGTATTTAATGAATCGTTTGCTGCAGATGGTAGTACTGGGAGAGGGACAAGTCAGTAGTATAATCTGGAGGTTATTTCACGTGTAGGGAACTACTGTATTTGGGGACGAGTGGGGGTGAGGTGAAAAAATTGGTGTTCGTTTTTATTTTATTTTTTTCGGTTCTCCACAGGTCAAACGGCTATAGCTATCAAGTTCAAACTTTTTTTCAATATGGTTCCTCATCTAACTTAGATCTGTAAAGTTTTGTGGCATTATCGGGTAGTAACTTTTTTTTTCCTGAAATTTAGAAATTTCAAAAATACCCATTAAAATAACACAGCCCCAAAAAAAGGAAATATTTTCATTTTCCAAAAAAATGAAATTTTGTGTGAAGTTGAATTACATTTTGATACTCATTTTAAAAATTTCAGCTTGATCGGGTCAGCCATTTTGAAGAAAACACATAAAATGTGCTAAAGTGTTACCACTCGAAGCAGTTTTTACACATTTTACCCATA
Organism: Brachyptera putata; assembly: GCA_907164805.1. NCBI lineage: Eukaryota > Metazoa > Arthropoda > Insecta > Plecoptera > Taeniopterygidae > Brachyptera > Brachyptera putata. The sequence continues at coordinate 8,467,889 of OU015475.1, forward strand.
CTATTACTATTCGCTCGTCTAACAACGCATATATGGCGTTTTCCTGGTATAGGCATCATTACAGTGCATCATTAGACCAGATTAATTTATTATTGTAAGCTAAAGACCCCACCTTAACTGAGTGATACGGGATTATGAATGAAACAGGTGATAATGAAACCATGGCGTATACTGTGAAAGGACATCACAAAAGCCGTTGCATTGCAGTTCATTCGGGATTCGATCCCAAGCCCTACGGTGACTTCAGTTTCTCAAGCAGTGCCTCAGTTGACTGAGCCACAGAAGAATCTCGTCAGATCAATATAACGACAATAAGTTAGATAAAGTCCAAGTCTGAGTTGTGACGAGGGGAAAGAGCGAGATGAAGATATATTGGTACATGGGAGAGGAAGAGAAGAAGCTCTAGTAAAGTAGGACAGGAAAGGGGGAACAGTCTTTTAATTGGATGAATATAAATGCTATTTGCACAAGTTTCAAGTTCTTTGACATCGAGTATGAATTCATTATAAAGTTCTCCATCATTTACCAGACGTCATAACTTATTGAGGGTAACTTCTTCTCAACGCGCTCGGAAGTTTTATCATTTTCGGATCATTATTATCATGATGATTCTCGAGCCTATACTAATGGTTCAATGCACTTGAATGTACACGCGATGATTCATCAAATGAAAGAGCGAGAATCGTAGGGAATGAGTAACTGAAGAATTTAAACCTGAATTTCTCAATATTCTGAGTTATTAGACGAGCTTTAGCGAGGATTCAATTTGATATACCGGTTCTGGAAAAAATTGGTGTTCGTTTTCATTATTTTTTTTATGTTTTGTGTCGGTTCTCCATAGATCAAACGGCTACAGCTATCAACTTCGAACTTTATTTCGTTATGGTTCCTCATCTAACTTAGATCTGTATAGTTTTGTGGCATTATCGGGCGGTAACTTTTATTTATGAATTTTAGAAATTTAAAAAAACCCATTAGATTGACACAGCGGAGAAAAGAAAATATTTTCCAAAGGAAGAAAATTTTGCGTGAAGTTGAATTACATTCTGATACACATTGCTGAAAATTTTCTTCTTGATCGGGTCAAACTAGATGAAGAAAAAACATTAAATGTGCTAAATTGGTACCACTCGAAGCAGTTTTTACCCATTTTCACCCATACTACACGTATTACTATCCGCTCGTCTAACAACGCATATACGGCGTTTTCCTAGTTTTAGAAAATGAGATCAATTGAACGGAAGTACTAGATAATAGAAGTGGAAGTTTACTTTTTGATAAGTTCCACTTCACATGGAATGTTTTCCTTCGCTAGCCATGTGAGTAATATTATCCCACTTAGAACTGTATAGTTTTGGGGTCAAATCGGTTGAACCATTTTTGAGATACATCATATCAAAGTTTCTAAAAATTCCAGAAGATTGGGCAGAGCGGAAAAATCGAAAAATAAAATCTCTCAAATATGATTCAAATATTTCTCAAATGTGAACACGGAAATAATACACACTATTGAAATTTGTATGCAATTCGGACCAGCCGTTTTCAAGAAAATAATGTAATACATGTTCTTTATTGATCGAAAGTAGAAATATACAGTCTAAATTAGCTTCATTATTTTAGTCTCAATTCAGCTTCATCTTCAAAATTTTATTTTTTTGTATGTTCTTATCAATTTTAATTTTAATTTCAATTGTTATTCTGTGTCCAACAAGGCAACCCAATGTACATAGGCAGAGATCCGAATGAAGATTTTTATAACTATCTAACCCTGTTTCCAAATATAACTTTGGGTCAGGGGGTGGGTGTTCCCACCAGCACTAGGGCCGCAGGATTCCCAGAAACCGGCTGGCCACGCCTGGCGTTTCATCCTCATCTTCCTCCTCTTCTTCTTCTACTTCTGGTTGCTCCAACAATTCCTTCCACCTTGTTCTGTTCTCCCAATGTCCCTACGTCTCTAACTCACTCCACCTTCCTCCCCTCTTCAGTACATCCTCCTCGATCAGTCCACTCCACCGCTCTCTCGGTCGCCCCACTCTCCGTGTTCCCACTGCAGCCGCCTCGAATACCCGCCTTGGTATTCTCTCGGTTCCCATCCTCTTCATGTGACCGAACCACCTTAGCCTAGCTCTCTCTTCCCAGTTTGAATCCTAATCGCTCTATCCCTAGCTCACTTCTTATCTGCCTACTCCGAACTTTATCCATTATTGTAACTCCATTCACACTCCTCAAAAACTTCATCTCA
>OU015475.1:8475130-8500130 GCA_907164805.1 Brachyptera putata
GATCTATAAGATATACTAAAGTACAGATATGCAAATGTGTGGCAGATGCACAATACAATACTGTATACTCTTTATTGTCTCCTGAAGGTAGTTAGCTTCAAACTTCCATATCAGTCCACGTCTCAATCATTACATTACTTCTATCCACAATTTTCCATTCTTTTTTATCATCTGTACTTGCATACTATTCTCATTGGCTGCGTTCCGAAACCTCCAGAATCTATACTGCAAATGTACTGGATGAATCACTCAGATTACTCCGAGTAATTTACTGAGCGTTCCGGAACCCACCGCGCCAGTAAATTCTGCGTACTGGAAACTATGGAACTATTTGTCCCAGTAAACCCAGTAAAGTAATGGCGCCCTCCAATGAATGATGCTAGATTGCGTTAGTTAGTTCACTGACAAATCGACGTGTAAATATTGTTGTGAATAAGGCTGAGAAACTTCATCTGGATGGATACTAGTTGATTTGAAATGTATAAGGATGATTTGAATAGGATTTTTTCACACGTTGTTTCATAACCCATCATATTATTGGAAAATTATTCATCCATCTTTTTACTTTCGAATTGTACTGGGTGCGTTCCGTCATTGAGGCCTGCTGGAATCAGATAATTCTACTGGCAAGTACTCTACTACAAGTAAGGCCATTAGGTTTCTGAATGCACCCATATTCTTCTAATAATATGCTCCCTTGTAAGCTGTAAGTTCTGAAACTTGTCTGTACATCTCATCCTAATGTATACCAACCCTCACACAATAAGTGAAAGGATTTCAAAAAAAAATGAAAGACATTAGATTATGTTTTGTGCTTTCCCGTCCGCGACTTCACAATCCCATATAGGCCCCAACGCAAGAGCTACATTCGCTTTAATTGCAAAACAAACAATGCCATATGAAATTTTTATCTGAGTGGGACGCAATATGAACCTTCTCCAACTAGACCTGAGCAGAATAGACGGATAAAACCTTCAAGAAGACACAACCCTAACCCTAACCTTATAGCTTCCCCGTGCCCTAAGCAATTATCCGTTATGAAAATTCTCACGGCAATATAACTTCATATAAATTGTTCAGTTTTTCAGAACTCAATGAAGGATACTAGAACATTATCAGGAATATCGTTTCATGAAAACAAAAAGTTTCCCTACAGCGAGATTTTAACTGGCGATCTCCTTTGAAAGTCTCACCTATAGAGCCACCGCGACATGTAAATTAGTTGACTTATCAACCGATATAAGCGAGAAATACGAGAAAATACACCTCTGTTTGGGATTGGGATTGTAAAGTCGCCTACCATCCGAACGATCCTACCATGTGCCATAACATTATTCAGAGAACAATGACTCTGCCCCACATTCAACATGATTATTAAACATAATTTGAAAAGCTTTCAGTGAACGACTATAATTATTTTATACATAAAAACCAACTGAACGACATTAGAGCCATTAAATTTCCCTCATTCCTCTGAAACACGAGACAAAATGATATTTATATCAACACGAAATGAAGGTTACGATCGACTGTCCCAACATCACCACACTAATAACGCCCGGGTGGTTCGAGCCTTCATCTTTCTTGTGTAACTTCCATCCACGAGAGAAGAATGTTCCGATCGACCGTTCCTTCGGTCACACACGAGTAACGCACGGGTGGTTCGAGTCGTCACATCTTATCGAACAAGTTGTAAACGTTGACAATTAAATGAGATAGTTTTATTAAAAGCTGAACGACGTTTGTGTGGAGTGTGTTGGTGAACCTGGGTGGGTTATTGAAATATCGCGTGCTCGTTGGCTGTTAGAACATCGTGTTAGACAGGGAGAGGGGGAGAGGGGGAGAGAGGAGAGGAGAAAGAGAGAGAGAAAAGAGGGGAAGAGAGAGAAGAAAAAGGATAGAGGGGAAGAGAGAGAGAGGAGAGAGGGAGAGGGAGGGGGGAAGAGGGGAGAGGGAGAGAGAGAGGGATAGAGGAGAGAGAGAGAGGAGAAAGGAGAGGAAGAGAAGAGATAGAGAGAGAGAGGAGAGAGAGAGGGAAGAGAGAGAGGATAAAGAGAGATAAGATAGACAAGAAAGAAAGAGAGAGATAGAATATTGACAAGATGATAGAGGTTGAAACCAACAAAGACAGAGTAAGAGAGGGATAGAAGGGACAAAGGATAAAACAAATTAGAATCTGGTAATGAATTCAACTCTTTTTGTTTGTTTCATGATTGGTACGAGTGTTTTCGAACAATACTTCTTGCCGATCAGTGAACCCGTCACACTAGTGACTCAAGTGAAGAAGAAGTACAGACGTCCCCCGTATAACCTAGCTGTTGGTGGGGTCGTTTAGCAAACAATAACCAAGTACAGACGGAATATGATGCCACAAATAACGGTAGTGATCAAGTAGTTTTGAGAACGCTGTATAACTCTATTCACGATTATCGTATATGAAAAACCAATAAGTTTCTGGATGATGGTACTGCCTCTACTATCGTGAACTCAGAGCCTCATTGAGGTAGCTAGCCTAAAGGAGTATAGTGTGAAGGAAAATAAGTTGGAGTGAAAATTGAGTTTATACTTAGTTATCATGGACTTCTCAAACCCTCACCAAGTGCTGTTTTCCGAATGTAATGCTCTGGGGGAGCATCCCTGTGCAAGATTAACCCAGTTTTAACTCAAACCTGTGCTAAACATGTATTGAAAAAGCAGTAATAACCCTCTAAAACCGGATTCAATTTTACTGGAATGCACCCTCTGGTGAGAAAAAACACCAGCTTTTCTAGGAAACTAGAAATGTGGTACGGTTGATTCATTTCAATTCATTTATTTATACAACTGCTGTTTCACACGCATGCGCGGTGGCAGTTTTCAAATTTATTAGACGAGCTTCAGCGAGGATTCAATTTGACATATTGAAAAAAATTGGCGTTCGTTTTTTTTTAATGTTTTTTTGTCGGTTCAAACGTCAAACGACAGGTCAAACGGCTATAGCTATCAACTTCAATATTTTCTCCAATATGGTTCCTCATCTAACTTAGATATGTATAGTTTTGTGGCATTATCGGGGCGTCACTTTTTTCTTATTGAATTTAAGAAATCTCAAGGAAAACCATTAGAATAACATGACTGAAAAAAAAAGAAAATATTCTCATTTTCCAAAAGAATTAAATTTTGCGTGAAGTTGAATTACATTTTGATACACATTTCTGAAAAATTTCTGCTTGATCGGGTCAGCCATTTTGAAGAAAAAACATAACATGTGCTAAATTGGTACCACTCGAAGCAGTCTTTACCCACTTTCACCCATACTATTTCTATCCTCTCGTCTAACAACGCATATGGCGTTCTCCTAGTAAATCAACATTCATTTTTACCCATACTTTGATGTGGACGCAACGGTTGATAATTTGTCGATTGATGATAGCAATTATTGATTGTTTGCTTAACAACCGTTGGATAAATCCAGATTAAGATTCTCAAACCCTAAATAACATGCAGCATACTCGATTGAATGTTTCTCTGTGTAACTTCCTTGGTCGAGGCATAACTAAACCTCACAATTGATCTAAAGTACATCAACATTGTTATCAAATGTCTTACCTTATTATAATTCTGCAGATAAATCCTCAGCTTCGACGCGTGCACAATCAGATCGTACACAATACACACCGGCAACACTGTAATACCGATCTCCTTGCACAATAACGCACACACCGCGAATACGATACAACCAATCAGAAACAACCATTGTTTGTGAGATTTCACCAACAAACTCTTCAACCTTTCTAACCAATTCTGACACATTTCACAATTCTCAATCCATACTTCCTTATCTTTATTCCTCTCACACCTTACAGTACAGTTCCTTTTATAATACTTATTCTCACTGCCCGTTTGAGTGCTATTAAAATCACTGCTTCTTTGATGATCATTGTCACTGCCCCTCTGAATTTTATCGAAATCTCCGCTTCTAGGATTACTACTGTCACTGCCTCTTTGAATTTTATTATTATTCTTCACATAATAACTACTATCATTATTATTAGTCCTATGTTGACACGTCACACAATTCTCCTCTCCTCTTCTTCCCCTCTTCAAATCTCTGTGTTTCACATGTGAGATATAACAGAGGAAGGATATAATGAAGAAGATACACGAAGTGATGTCAGCTCTGCCGACAATGCCGGCCACAGCTTCAGTGTGTATCGGATGAGCCGCGAATAGCAGACCGACCACGAGTGTGGAAAATGACGAGGGCACGAAGCATCTGCTGAGGCGGACAACCAGTGCCGTGGCGAGACAGTGCAGGAGGATGTTGACGAGATGGAAGTGTTGAGCTCGGTAGCCGCCGATCAAGTAGTTGAGGCGGAATGTTAGTACGACTAGAGGGCGGTAGGAGCCGTGGCTGCCGGTGTGAGAGAGCGGGGTGCCCCAGAAGTCGTTGGTGAGGAGACGGCTGAGAGGGGTGGTGGGGAGGAGGTCTTGGTTGGAGAGGATGGCGCGTCTGAAATGAGAAAGAAGATGTATTGTTAGTTGTGTGATTGAAAGATGGAGATATATTTATCAATTAGTATGTGAATAAACGTCATGAGATGATAATGTAGGGGCTCAATTCTGGGTTTCCTCATGTAGTGGCCTTGGAGAGAGATACACAGGGAAAGTCCCTTGCAGGAGTTGGACAAGGGAATCCTGCAAGGGACTCCCCATTATCTAGGGCCAGTATATAGAGACCAGGAAGGCAACCAACAGTCGGTTGCCAGTCATCATGTAAGAATCATATTCAACTGGGACAATCGGATGTCCCCATTTACCTTCATGTATTTTATCAATCAGTGTGAATGAATATCAATTATACAGTGCTACCTTTCAGTATCAGTGACAACCTAACCTCACACCTCATCACCAAAACCCCACAATACAATAACATTATAGCAAAAAGTCAGTATTTTTTCTTGGGGGAGATCGTTCCAGAGACGAATGGATCTACCAAGAGAAGATTGGAGGCCTATTCTGGTGTTATGTTTTGTAAAGTTTATCTTGAGAACGCTTTTTGACGCTTTGTGCCGATTTTACATCAGTTGGGTGCTGAACATCTTCGCTAAATCGGAGGCTGTAACAAATATTTGACCTCACTCATCCCTCATGAACTGTCCTCATATTGTCTGAGGATTGAAAGCGTATTGAATAAAACAAAACTAATTGAATGGCTTATAATTTGAAGAATCCATTCCAGCACGGCACTTCCACCCATGTATAAGATGGGCCTAAAGCAAGTTTAGCCATACGAGTCGGTTTAACCAGTTTCTTTTTCCTAGTTCACTAGAACTAGTCATTAGTGTTGTCTTAGTTCGACTTCCTCTCAACAGAAACAAAAAGCGTTCTTGTTATTTACATTATAATTTGTAAGAGATGAAATTCGGTGGAATGACAAACAGAATAATACCACCGATTAGTCATGTTAGCATATATCTGAGAGTATGTGAGAACAAACGACATGATCAACCATGGTGATAATAATTGCAAACGGTCAGTTACAGTTACTTCAACGTTGATGATTAAGGCACTGAATACATAAATTCGAATTAATATAGTATTTCATGGATAACTAGGAAAACGCCATATATGCGTTGTTAGACGAGCGGATAGTAATAGTATGGGTGAAAACTGCTTCGAGTAGTACCGATTGAGCACATTTCATGTTTTTTCTTCAAAATGGTTGACCCAATTAAGCTGAAAATTGTCAGAAATGTGTACCAAAATGTGATTGAACTTCAGCCAAAATTTCATTTTATGGGAAAATAAACATATTTCCTATTTTTTCCGCTGTGTTATTCTGATGGGTATTTTAAAAATTTCTAAAATTCATAAAAAAAGTTACCACCCAATAATGCCACACAACTATACAGATCTAAGTTAGATGAGGTACCATGATGAAAAAAAGTTCGAAGTTGATAGCTGTAGCCGTTTGACCTGTGGAGATCCGACAAAAAAACGTAAGAACGAACACCAATTTTTTTCAGTATGTCAAATTGAATCCTTGCCAAATCTCGTCTAATTGTGTGATCAAATGTGTGTTGTATTTTGATTACATTCAATTTGGTATACGCAGAATTGTCAAGTCATGCATATGAATTCAATAAGTATAAAATATCTCATCCATCATACTACAAATTCTTCGTCATGATCATATAATAAATGGAATTTGAGTTTGAACAATGTATACGGTGCTTTGACTCACTTGATGCCAGGTATTCATTTAGTTTAATCGCTCGCTTGATTCAAGTATTTTAATGCACAATTATTGCATGTCAGCTCCAAGTGGAGAACAAGGGAGTGAGCGAGAAAGAAAGAAAGAGAGAGAGAGAGAGAGAGAGAGAGAGAGAGAGAGAGAGAGAGAAAGCAAATTAATTCTTGAATAAACCACAAATTAAGTTCTTTGGAATGAATATCAAACAAAGAGCGTAGAAAACGTTCGAATTTCTGAAGAAGCAATTAATTTCTTTGCGTCGTCCCGTCTCGACGCATGACGACTCTGAACCCATGATCGTTACATGTTAATGATGGGATAGAGACTGACGATCGAAGCGTCGTTGGAAGTGTTGAATTAGACTATTACCAGTAAAATGAATATATATTTGGAGATGAAATGTTTTGAATGAATCAAGAAATTAACATTTAGAACATTTAAGATCATGAAACTAATTATAGCCAGGGAAATTTCCTCTTTTTGAATTTTCAGTTGCAGTAAAAGCTCTTGTTCAGCACAAATGAGAGAGTTGTTCAATGTCCTGCAACTTGATGGTTAATTATTTAAAATTTTCCAAATTCATGACTTTTCAATTATTTATTTAGGGGACCCAGACTTTGTTTGCTTGACAATGTTAATCCAATCCGCTGAATATTTCTTTTTCCAAGAGACAGTTTGATAGGATCTGATAATCTTTTCACATGTTACTTATAGCCTACTTCACGGGAATTCCTTAATTTGTATTTCGATTTCCTGATTTTTTAAAATAACCCCATCATTTTTTAGGGATTCACTACAATTCGTAACATGAAAATATTTTTGAAAACGTGAAATACTTTCTTTATCAAAATATCCCCGTGTTGAAGTTGGTGTACGTAATACATGTGTGAACATGCTCTACGATCAATATTTTTTTTTTCATCCAGTCAATCAATAGAAAAATACAATTCGATTGTTGCAAACAACATTCTGAAAAAACTGTGATTCAAACAAGAAATGCTTTTTCTTTCCGCACCTCATTTTGGGAATCATCATTTTGAATCTAGATTTTCACAAACATCAATAACACCGGGGGAAATGAACAGATGTATTATCTATGTTAATGAAGAAGAATCTTCTCGTAGCTTTTCGTATTATGCTTCCAAATCTTCACTGCCTTTTCCTGAGTGATCGTTATTAGATGAGCGTAGCGAAGATTTCCATGCAACTCTTATGAAGCTTTGTCTGTTTTTTTTTCTGCTTGTAAGCACTGCACAGGTCGACATGAAACTTTTTCTGCATACGCAAACTTATCCGACTTGAAACTGTATAATTTTTGGGTCAAATCTGTTGAACCATTTTTCAAAAACATCATCTCAGTTTCCAAAAACCCTATAAGATTGGGCTGGGGAAAAAATTGAAAAAATAAAATCTCAACAATATGATTCAAAATTCTTCAAATGTAAACATGGTAGTGATAGGTACACATAATTGAGAATGTATATGCAATGCAGACCAGCCGTTTCGAAGAAAACAGTGTAATTCACGTTCTTTATTCATCGAATAGATAGAAATGATAGCAGACAAATGTTGCAGTGATATATTCACGGCTCGCTAGATTCGTTGATATCGAATGAAGACGTATATTCCATATGATCAATGTGTGTAGAGTTTTGGACTTTACTCTATAGGATCTCGCTCCACGTACAACGCACATTCTGCGTTTGCCTAGTAGTATCCATTGAACACATAAATATTGTTCACATCATTTGATTGGTTGAAGTTGCATCACCAAGAACCCAAGTCACATATTTTTCAACGAATGAAAACAAGCGTTTTAATGAAGCTATTAGCAATTATTAGCTGTATAAAAATTTTAATGAATTACTTGATTTATCTTTGCATTGCGTTTTGTTCCCGAGTGTTTGTTGCCGAATGAAAGGGTTATGGACGGAAGGGAACGGGATAGAGAGAGAGACAGAGAGAGAGAGAGAGGAAATGGGGGGCAGAGGCGTAAGGGGTAGTGAGGGAGAGAAAGGTTAGAGAATGATGAATAATTCGCATACCGCACGTATAAGAACAAAAGAAACTCTATTTGAGTATAACATGAACCTCTCTGCCTCTGTCTCTCTCTTTCTCTCTCTCTCTCTCTCTGTGTGTCTCTCTCTTCCACTCGCTCTCGCCCATTCTATTTCGCCTAATAACCCTTCCATTCGTGTCAGTGAATATATATATATATATATATATATATATATATATATATATATATATATATATATATATATATATATATATATATATATATATATATATAAGAGCAGAACACACAGAGAGAGAGAGAGAGAGAGAGAGAGAGAGAGAGAGAGAGAGAGAGAGAGAGAGAGAGAGAGAGAGAGAGAGCTCTACGCAGGGAAATGAAGTGGTGTTTCCGGTCTTCAAATGAAGATTCAATTAGGAGACCGGATTCTGGAAGTGTTGACAATATTGAAGTGTTATTAGTATAATCAAACGATGTATTAAAGTGAGAAGAAAGGGTTGACCTTTGGAAGCTCCTTACGTCAGGTTTGAGAGGAGTAACAAATTATTGGAAATTGTTTTCATCTAAATGGTTTGGGTTCATTTCGAACATCACAAACATAGTAGAACTTGGCTCTAGAGATTGTTCCACGACGGAAGATGATGATGAGGACGATGAAACGCCAGAAAGAAGATCTAATCATTCCATTCATTTCCATTCGTTATATATTTCATTCACACACAAAAAAATACAAAAATACAAAAATACAAAACAACAAGATAAAGATAAACATTTAGATGTGTGAAGCCATTGAAAAGTGACATTGATAAATAATAAATTCAGCCAGCACAGAACATGAGAAGCATGAACATGTAAGAACATGTAAGAATGAACATGTAAGAATGATAATAACAAAAAATAATAATAGTATGAGTGAAGTATTGCGTGGAGTATCGAAATATTTTTATAAAATAACAAATCTTCCATCATATAATATAAAGAAAAATTAAATTAAATATTCAAATTTAATTAAATTTTTACCAGTACTCAAAATTAGTGAATTTTCTAACCTCGACCAGTACGTTGAGAATAAATGTATAACAATAATACAGTATCGATAAGTACCTCAACTTGAAAAGAAATGAAAAAATAAAATTGAAAAATATAAAAATATAAATAAGCATAATAGTAAGAATAATAGTAGAGACTCTGCGTGTTATGGGATACCCTAATTAAACTTCACATGAATTGATACAAAAATATCGAAATCATCACGGCGGATGGAACAAATGTGAATATGTGCAACGTGTTTGTCTTAATAGTAATACGGGAATCAGGAGTTAAGTTATTGTAGTCTGATTTATGTTAGACACTCTTTATTATCGTCGTACCCTTCAGTCTGTATCGGTTCCAGGGACTCACTCGTCTCACCGATACAGCACTGTTCAAGTACCAAAATACAACTGCCGAGCCGGGCTCTAGTACAACACCCATCCTGCCACTCTCTACCCCCACCACAAGCTGTGGGGGTACCTGCGTGCGCAGCCTGTTACATATGAATCATTTCATCAAGAGTGCACGGAAGTCAATTCAGTGAAGTATCAGTTTTCTGGTGGTAATTTTCGAATGGTATGAGATATCAATAGCAGAATAGCAGAATAGCAGAATATCAATTAAGAGGAAACTGAGGTAAGTTCAAACCCTTCGATATGGTTTGACTCATATTTTGTCAATCAATTTCGTATGATTATTGAATGTGTACATTCAATGTTCACCAAATTGTCTTTATTCAATGTTCTTTATCCCATCTCTATCATTCTTTATCATCATCCTTCATCAGTATTATTATTGATTTTTAAATGTCACTGATTATTATTTAGTTGATCTTGAAAAAAAATTGTATCTGTATTATTTATTATATTTGTATCACTTGCTATTCACCCCATCTTGCGTTTATTTATGTAATTTTCTGATAGCGCCTTTCCCACACATGCCTGGCTTATGTGGGTTTTATTATTTTCAATAGTACTCATATGCAAATAATGTAGAGTCATTTACCTGACCTTTCTTTGCAGACTATTAATGAAACTTTTGTATTATAAATATTTATGTTTTTTCATGATTGTAATTCAGATTGTATTTAGAAAAAACATTTTGTACTGTTTATCATCAATGACATGATGATAATTGGATAGTTTTTTCTCTTCCCATTTTGGAGTAATAAAATTATTCTTGATTTTTTCTGAATCAGAATGTTGATATCTTATAATGTCTGGAAGTTATTACAAAATCACTGATATTGCTGCATGTTGACTTCCATGCAATGTTCACAAACTCTTAATATTGCACATTGATGATTTCAGGAACGTTATTCTATAACTCAAATATAGAAATGAAAGCTTTGTCACTTCTCTTTGCTCCAAACTGTTCGCTTCGAAAGAAACGGAAGTCAAGCAACAGAGGTAGATGGGTAGAAGAAAACAATTTTTAATCCAACCATCCCTTATTATACTGAGAACTTTAATGCTGCGAATATCACCGTGGTTGGGTTGTTAATTGGAGCAAGGGGTACGATCACCTCATTTTTTTGTAGACTTTCGTAAATAATTTTCAATTGGAAAAGATATAATAGAACATATACGTTTATTCGCTTCGAGGATCAATTACAATATTACGAAACCATTTATACGGCCAACATATCATTTAATTTTCTATTCATACTTTAGTGCTATCAATTAATATTCGCGTTTGTTCTTTTGTTTCACCCTTATTACGTTTACATTATTGATTCTTTCTCTAATTTTCTTTAAAATAATGCATTGTTTTCATACATTCTGTTGTAACAGTCACCAACTGTTTTATAAAATTAATTATAGTTATCCTAGTATTTATATTCATTCACGTATTTGTTATCTTCATTTCTCATATTTCATGTCCCCTTAGCTTTGCCTTTTATCAAAATCAAAACCTCTTTGCAAGTAGGTCACTGATCGCCTTCAGCCTAGAGTCCTCCCTTCTTAGAGCCAATAGAATAGTCTCGATTTCGCGGGTCTTCTATCCGAAAATCACAACATTTATTTTTACTTGTTCATATTTTTAGTCTTAAGCCACCCCCCTTATAATAGTTTATGAATAAGCGTGCTCTTCAAGCTCACCAAGGAAGTTTTTACTGAATTTGACAACTGTGACAACGCATCACCCACGATGTAGCAGTAACTGTGAGTGTGTTTAATTATTATTATTAGTCATTATTATTATATTATGTTTTAAGTTAACGTTCATATTCAAATAAAATAATGTTACTTTGATGTTCTCTCTATATATTTCCGTATATCCGCTTCACAGCAAACGAACCCTCCCTCAAACCAGTCCTTGTTGGATTATTCTCAGGTTAAACTCCTGAGTGGTGACAGCGTTCTTATTAATAAGCAAAGGCCAAGTGTTATACTGTTCTTCTGTGTCCGTGTGGCAACCGTTCTGGCGGCAGTGTTTTATGAATGGAAACCTTCTCTCTACACTTCAAGAAAGTGTGGCATATCAGCTGTCACTTTCTTCGAACTCCCAGCTCATATTCTGTTATAGAATAATGGCCCCGAAATGAAACACAACCTCTCCAAAAGAGAGGAATTTTTTACTCCCTCAATCTCCCGAATTTATCGATTATAGCTAAATTACTGAATAATTCAAGATGAAGCTCATAGAGTGAGAGAGAAAGAGATACATGTATAACAAAAGGTTATTGAATTTCACCGACTACAGATCCATGCTTTTGTGAGGGAAATTCCTACTGATATTTGGTTCACATGCTAAACTATAACCATGAGTCCATAACTTCATACCATTGTATAGTTCATGAACAATAGTCGGTAATACAAGCGGAAGCAGCTTTGAACTTTCGTAACCCATTATTGACTAGGTTACTATAGTTATTGAAGAGTTTAAGTTTGGCTCTTTGCACACTCAGAAAATTTGTCCAGTTCCTTCCACACTGGCGAGGTCACACTGTTTGACTGATCACATGCCACTTTCTGATACATGGCATTTTTAAACCTAGAATCGTAAGATTTTTGGCGATTTGAAAAAAGTTAAATTCAAGTGGGCACAAAAAGTATCTGAAAATCCCTCGGAAAATTCGAAATGGAAAATTTGGATTTTTTTCCCTTTTTTTGAATTAAATTTTTTTACGGAAATTTAAAAGGAAGAAAAATACCTCATAACAAATTCACTCGATCGATTGTCTGGGAATAATATAAGTTCTTATTTCCCCCAAATAATTTGTACCGTACGTGCATTTAGTGAACGTTCAAGGACCCATGGTGGTACAAAAGAAATCGTCTTTTTCAAATGACGTCATCAAACTTCCGACTTTTCTTGGAATCATGAGTAATCATGATGATCACTGAATATAAAGGTATTAAATGATCAATACAGAATTATTTTAAAACTCATGAGATATAGTATGAGAGTATAAATTATGGGACGAACACTGCGTCGTGAAAACCCAAAATAATACATCGAAATGCATGTACAGAAGATTAGATTGTTTCCCCATGGAAATTTTCTCCAAAAAAATCTAATCCATTGAATACGATGTACAAATTGGATTATGACTTGTTTTGTATATATGTTTTATGTTATTGTTTTGTATATAATATGTTTTTACAGGATTATTCATAAACCAAGGTTGGTAGTGTCGGGTTACGCAAAAAAACAGTTTATATTTTTTCCGGAATTCGCAACTGAAATTTTTCGCGGCGAAGAGTGTGGTACGCAGCGAGACCTGGTGTCAAAGTTCATGGGCTTTTTAAATTTGAAAATAATAAGGGGTGGTGAGATACCCTTGTGGTGCCCCGTCCAAAACGATCCTCTCTAATCCTTAGCCTTAATAGGGGGAACCAAAGATTTGTAACAAGTATCGATGTTATTAAGAGAAAATATATTAGTTCGTTGAGTAACGAAGATTAAAAACACACAGTTATTTACGAACTAGTGAACTACCCAACCATTCTGATTGGTTTAATACCAAGGGACATTGCGCTCTCCTCAATAGTGAGTGACGTCACTTAACAAACCTCCTGGCAGACCATCATTCCCGGATATGTAGGGTTACTCAGTGAAAAAGATATCAGTTGTATGAAGCTGTCTTTCTCATCACGAAGCTTACTGTATTTAGGCAGTGAAAATCATGGGAAAAGTCGCTGGAACTTCTCGGAAATGGACGAGAAAGTAGGAACTGAACTTGAATGATTCAAAAGAGTGGTGAGTGAGATGGAGATGGAGAGTTGGGATTAGTGAAGGAGTTATAAGTTAGGTTAAGGGAATTTAATCGGAACAGTTTCCATGAAATGATTCAATTCAACTTCAAGTGTTCGTAGAATTCAAGACACATATAACAATCAACAATATACGTACCATGACGGTGCGAATCTGCCACGTCGCTTACTGGTTTTTTTCTATCTGTAGTTTGATACGTAGCGAAGTTTCCCATCCGAGTTGTTGTGTGTGTGTTTTTTTTTTTTTTTTTTTAAGACTGCGGAGGTGCAGGGTTCGACCGATCGGACATGAAAATTTTTTGACCCAAAGCCCCAATTTAAACAATTTTAGAACCCAAAGTTTTGATTGGTCAAAAAATGGTGAAAAAAAAATTTTTAACAGTACATTTAAATTATTGTTATCTGTATTTATTCATTCAGATTGTTATCTCATTTCTCATATTTATGTCCCTAGCTTTGCCTTTATCAAATCAAAACCCTTAGCAGTAGGCACTGTCCCTTCGCTAGAGTCCCCTTCTTAAGCATAGAAGTCCGATTCGGGGTTTCATCGAAAACAAACCCTATTTTACTGTCATTTTTAGTCTTAAGACCCCCTCAGATGTTTAAATAAGGTGCCTTCGTCACCAAGGAAAGTTTACTGAATTTACACTGTGACGAGCATCACCCACGTGTAGCGTAACTGTGAGTGTTTTACTTATTATTATTAGTCATTTTTATTATATATTATTTAATACGTTCTATTCAAATAAATAAGTTACTTTAATGTTCTCTTATATTTTCCGTATACCCGCTTTACGCAAACGAACCTCCTCAAACCAGTCTGTGATTATTCTTCAGGTTAAATCCTGAGTGGAAACAGCGTTCTTATTAATAAGCAAAGGCAAGTGTTATTGTTCTTCTGTTGTCCGTGTGGAAAACGGGTTTGGCGCCGGCAGTGTTTTATGAATGGAACCTTCCTCTACACTTCAAGAAAGTGTGGCATATCAGCTGGTCACTTTCTTCGAACTTCAATCTCATATTCAGTTATAGAATAATGGCCCCGAAATTAAACACAATCTCTCCAAAAGAGAGGAATTTTCGACTCCCTCAATCTCCGAATTTATCGATTACAGTTAAATTACTGAATAATTTAAGATGAAACTCACAGAGTGAGAGAGAAAGAGATACATGTATAACAAAAGGTTATTGAATTTCACCGACTACAGATCCATGCTTTTGTGAGGGAAATTCCTACTGATATTTGGTTCACATGCTAAAACTATAACCATGAGTCCATAACTTCATACCATTGTACTAGTTCATGAACAATAGTGGGTTTAATACAAGTCGGTAAAGCAGTTAAATTTTTCGTAAGCTATTATTGACTAGGTTACTATAGTTATGAATGAGTTTAAGTTTGGCTCTTGCCACACTCATGGAAAATTTGTCCAGTTCTTCACATCACTGCGCAGGTCACACTGTTTGACTGATCCACATGCCACTTTTTCTGATACATGACATTTTTAACCTAGAATTGTAAGATTTGGAGCTTGATTTGATATTAGTTAAAATTCAAGCGACACATAACGATATCATGAAAATCCCCTCGAGAATGATTCGAAATGGAAAATTCGGATTTTTTTTTTTTTTACCCATTTTGAATCTATTTTTTCACGGAATGTAAACGGGAGAAAGATACACATCATAACAAATTCCACCTCGATCCGATTGTCTGGAATAATATAAGTTCATTATTCCTCCCAAATTAATCTATTACCGGTACGTGCATTTAGCTTGATACTTTCGAGAACCCATGTAGTGTCCGAAAAAATCGTCTCTTCCAACTAACTGACGTCATCAACTTCTGACTTTTATTGGAATCACTGAGCAATCTGATGATCACTGGAATAAAAAAGTGTATTAATGATCAATACAAGAATTATTCAAGATTCATAGAGTATAATATGAGAGTATATAGATTATGGAAGACAGAACACTGTGTCGTTGATTTCAATATGAATAACAATCGAATGCATGTATAGACGATATATATGAGTTTCTTATTGTGATTGTCATCCTAGAAAATCTAATTATCCATTGAATACAGATGTACAAATATGGATATGACTTGTTTTGTTATATATGTTTTTATGTTATATAGTTTTGTCATATATATGTTATATATGGATTATTCATAATACCAATGTTGGTAGTGTCCGGATATATCGCAAAAACAGTTTATATTGTGTTCCGGACTTTCGACAACTGAAGACTTTCATCTGCGGCGAAGAAGTGTGGTCACAGATAGCGTGGACCTGGTGTCAAAGTTCATTGCTTCGATTTAAAATAATAATAAAATGGGGTGGTGAGATCCCCTTGTGGTGCCCCGTCCAAACGATCCTACTTTCATCCTTAGCATAAATAGGGGAACAATGATTTTGTAACAAGTATCGATGTTATTAAGAGAAAATATATATATGCTTCTGTTGAGTAACGAAAGATTAATAAAAGCCACCACAGCTATTCATCGAACTAGTGAACTACCAACCATTCTGATTGGTTTATACCAACTAGTGGACATTGCTGTCTCTCTCTTTCAATAATGAGTGACGTCACTTGACAGAAGCCTCCTTGATAGACCATCATTTCCTCCGTGTATTCATGTGGGCTTACATCAGTGAAAACAAAGATCGAATTGCTATGAAGCTGCTCTGTATCTAGCACTTCACGAGAGCTGTACTGTATTTAGGCAGCATGATAAATCAATGGCGGAATAGTCGCTGGAACTATTCTCGGAAGATGGACGAGAAAGTTAGGAACTGAACTTGGAAATGTATTCAAACAAGAAGTTGGTGAGTTGGAGATGGAGATGGAGAGTTTGGGATGTAGTTGAAGTTAGAGTTATGAAGTGGAAGTTAGAGTTATTAAGTTAGAATTAGAGAATTGAAATCGGAACAGTTTCACAAGTGAAATAGATAGTCAATTCAACTTCAAGTGTTCGTAGATGTCCGAGACAGCAATATAACATCGACAATATAACAATTCAACAATATAACGTTACCACTTGCACAAGGTTCGAATCTGCCACCGTCAGTCTTTACTGGTTTCTATTTCTATCTGTAGTTTGATGAGCGTTAGCGAAGATTTCACCCACAGTCACTGAGCTTTGTCTGTGTGTGTGCGGGTTTTTTTTTTTTTTTTTTTTTCTTTTTTGTGAGCACTGCAGAGGTCACAGGGTTCGACTGATCGACATGAAACTTTTTTTTACACGCAAACCTTTCCAACTTAGAACCCCAAAGTTTTGAGGTCAGATCGGTTGGACCATTTTTGAGAAACATCATCTATAAGTTCATAAAAACCCCATTAGATTAGGCTGAGCGGAAAAAAATGAGAAATGAAATCTCACCAATATAATCCAAATTTTTCCCAAATGTAAAAAGGAAAGTGATACACATAACTAAAAATGTGTATGCAACTCGAACCAGCCGTTTCGAAGAAAACAGTGTAATTCACGTTCTTTATTCATAGAATAAATAGAAATGATAGCAGAAAAATATTGCAGTGATATATTCACGGCTCCTTAGATTGTATAGTTCTAGATTTCACTCTATAGATATCTCGCTCATCACACAATGCATATTCCGCGTTTGCCTAGTATCAACAAATGTCGGGAGGCGAGATTTTCTCTGCAAGCCGGTTTTTAAATGGGACCAAAAGTAACCAATGAGAACGCCAAGAATTGTGACGTCATGATTCAGTTACAGAACCGTGCCACGTTATAATGAGGTAGCAGTTCACAAAGCATGAATTATGTCACTGTGGCGTTCCTGTTCACTTCCGCTCTGACTTCTTTTGAAATCACTAGCAAACGCGATGGCGTTTGAGAGACGTATCTATATATGATAATAAAAATTCTACACCCTGTCTAAAATGCTTCAACGATGCTCGATCAAGACCGTGAATGTACGATGAGCAACATTTTTGCATAATAGTCTATCATTTTCGATGAAATAAAAATCATTTTTAAATATTTTCACGACGGTTTGTGTACGAAATGCACGCCAATTTTATCAACATGACCACCGCCCCGGGCTAGTCACTATGCTAAGGTAGTAACTGAGTCACCGATGGATTGGTTCAGTCCCACTAAGTGGGTTTGTAAACGTCTTTTCACCTATCATCATTATCGTTTCATCATCATCATTCGTACCCCGATAACCTAGCTGTTGGTGGTCGTAAGCAACATTAAAAAAAAAAAAACATGAACCAAAAATGAAAAAAGACAAAGTTTATACGAGTATAGAATGTAAATCTATGTTAACACTCATCATATAATTGAATGTAGTCTCAAGCGCATAAATATGATTAAGTTCAAACTTTCTCTGGCACAAACATTATCGTCTCAAATTTTTTATTATTATTTATTTTGTTCTATACAGGTAATACATATATTAACTGTATAAAGTATTGGATAGAGCAGGACACCGTAACAAATTGCCTCACTACCTCCAAAATTAAGTTACAAATTATATGAACTGAGAATAAATACCAAATAGTAAATCACATGCCAAAGTAGCCTATCGCTCAATGACGTTGAAGTAGCGTATCAAAAGTTTGAAATTATAAGTTCGAATCTAATAAGTAAAATGTCTAGTGTCTACGAAATGTATCAAAGAATCCCGTTTATATGAAGGAAGTTAAGAGCAAGTGTGTGTTCGAGTCTTGTTCCAGCCCACAGGGAGCGCTCGTCCATGATTCGTTCAAAGCAGTAAACTTCTTTGCAACAATTAATATGTCAAAAATCTCGATGACAAGTTTCCATATCTGAAACAAAACAGAATCATGTTTGATTAGAATATGTTTTGAGTCCATTAAAAAAAAAACTACTGGCACATGAGCGCAGTGGTTAACGCGCTCGCTTCATGTGATCCGGAGGCGAGGGGAATCCGAACCCAGTTCGATCTCCGCCGCCGACCATATTTACAGGGTTTTTTCATGGTTTCCCTCTGTAGTCTAGACTAATGCAGGGATGGTTTCTACAATAAGTCGGCCATGACAGCTTCTTCCACTATCCTTCCCAACCAAGAATCTTCATCTCATCATCTCATCATCTCATTAATCATCCATCCAACGCCATTAGATCTGCGCTATCATAACAGTGCGTCATTAAACCCAATATAAAAACAAAACCAAAAAAATACAGAAAATTATCACCGCACAGATATGTAAATTTCAATTTTCCATTCTCATTTTGTAATAAAAATCAATTCATTCTCAAGCTGAGTGTTAGTGCATGGAAACAAATATCCCCCATACTCATGTAACTGCCAGTTAATTATATCCCCATGTCGTTATTCCAGCCCCTATATGTCCGTGTCCCACATGTTTACGACACAGACCTTAACTGCATGCGTTATCGGAACGACATCGTTGCATACAGAAGTGCATCGCAATGCAGTTTAATGCAATGCTTTAGCAAGACTTTTTAGCGCTTAAACAAATCTTTTTAAGCCTAAGTGTGAGGCTTGGGTAATGGGAGGTGTGGGTGGGGGGTGGGGGGGTGGTAGGGGGGGGTAATTTGTAAGGAGGAAATTTTTTGTATTGTGTAAGTGACGGATGTTGAAGAAAGGAATGTGATGGATTTGTTTAACTAGGGTTTTTTTATGGCATGATTTTTGCGTTAAAGTTTAGTGGAAGAGGATCCCCAAATGTCAATACAAAAATTAAATAAATTACAATTTCCGAATTTATCAAATCTAACTATATTTAATTCATCTCTTTTCGGCTGATTTTATTAATTGTTTTTTTATTTTTTAAAGCTAGGTAGGAGGTGTTTTGGTTTCGGCCCAATAAAAGAGAGAGGATAAAACCCAGAGCGATGCGGAAATGTGGGGGAAAAAAAGTGGGGTGACCGAGAGAGAGTAAATGGGTGTGGAAAATTTTCTGAAGAAGGGGAGGGGGGGATTGAAGTTTAAGAGGTGAATGGGGGAAGAAAAGGAAAAAATGGGGGGGTGGTGGGAGAGTTGAGGGGGAAGTGGAGGAGGAAAGCAAAATCGGCAGAGGGACTTGGGAGGAAGGACTTGGGACTGGAAAAATAAATTTTGATAGGGGGGCCCTTGTAAATTTGAACTTGCCCAATTTTTGGTAAAAAGATTTGGAAAAAAAAATAAAAATCTTCTATCTTCATGATTTTTACAACCCTATATTGAAAATACCAAGATTATTTGACAACATACTATTTATTTGTTCCTCTGAAAGGTTCAGGAGTTTTAAGAATTAAAAAGTGCTAGAGACAAACGTTTTTTAAAAAACGGTTTTTTTTTTTGAATAAAAACTATAGGCCTACATTTTCAAAAAGGGGGGGTCCGGGCCTTGGAGAAAAATACCGGATTTTTAAGGGTACGTCGGGAATAAAATTGATTCAATGAAAAAATCAGATCAAATTCATGGGGAATAAATCCCCATAGTGATAATTTTAAATTATTTCATAATTTTCTCACAAGAATAAACTTTTCAATCAATGATAATTTATGACATTTGTTTATTTTTTTTGATTCTAAATCAAAAAATTGACAAAAAAAAGAAAAAGAAAAACCCAAAAAATAAATTTAACTGAGAACAAAAAATTTCAAAAAACAGTCGAAAGCTAATTTTTACCGACAACGCAAACCGTCAATTTGACTCGACCCTCCCTCTCCTTCACATTAAAAACATCCCAATCAAAAAGAGAGAAGCAAATCCAGACAACACATGCTTTGGGGTGTTTCTGAATAGGGGTTCAATTTAATGAGTGCAATTGCGTATCAAACTTTAATTTAATTACTTAAAATGAAAGATTTTTAAAATATAATTTCTTTAAATTGAAGTTGAAGTTTTTTTTTTGTTGAAAAAATTCACGTCTTATTTTTAAAATTTTTCAATTGATGAATGATTTCACACCTGAACCCGTGAAGTAGGATTGTCAAGAAAAAAACGCCCTGAAAACAAAATGTGCTAAAAACAAAATTTTTGGAAACAACTGTCCTGGAAAAAAAACTGTCCTGAAACCCAAATGTCCTGAAAACCCAAATGTCTGAAAAACCAAATGTCCTGAAAACCCAAATGTCCCAAACCAAAATGCTAAACCAAAATGTCCTGAGAACCCAAATTCCCCGGAAACCAAAGTTTTAAAAAAAACTGTCCTAAAACCAACTGTCCTGAAAAACCAAAAGTCCTGAAAACCAACTGTCCCGAAAACCAACTGTCCAGAACCAAAGCCCGGGAAACCAACTTCTGAAAAACCAATGCCTAAACCAACTGTCCTAAAAACCCAAATGTCCCCGAAACCAAAGCCTGAAAACCACTTCCCCGAAAAACCACTGTCCTAAACTAACTGTCCTAAAAACCCAAATTTCCTGAAACCAACTGCCCGAAACCCAAGCCGAGAAAAACTGTCCCCGAAAACCCACGTCCTAAAAAAAAGATGTCTCCAAAAAACCCAAATGTCCCGAAAACCACCCGTGCTAAAAAAAAACGTCCCGAAAACCAAAGTCCCTGAAAAACCCAACTGGCCTTAAAAAAAAATTTCCCCCGAAAAACCAACTTCCTAAAACCAATTCCCCGAAAAACCCAAATTCCTGAAAACAAAAGCCTAAAACCAACTGTCTGAAAACCAACGTACTGAAAACCCAAAAGTCCAAAATTAAATTTTTTTCAAACCCTAACACAGGAAAGTTTGGGGGAATGCGTTTTAAAATTCATTTCTCAACCCTTTTAAGGGATTTAAATTCGTGTTTCCTTTTTTTAAATTTTTTTACTCCCTTCCGAAAATTTTTCATAAGAATGTGATAACGCTAAAAGGTTCTGGACTCTTAAAAATAGCTTAAAATAAATAGTTTGAACGTAATATAATAATACTTTTTTTCGCCCATGGGGGCAGCTGTAGCCTAAAACCAAATTTACTATCGGGGAAATTTTTTAAATTTTCGTTTTTAAAAACCCCCCCCCCAATTAAAAAAAGGGGTAGTTTTTTACTGATTATAGCAGTATTTTTTTATTAGTAATCGTAGCTATTTCGTGATATAGCTGTATTTTTCGGGGGGGGTAATTTTTGTTTTCTGTCCAAAACCACGGAAAAACCCTAGTTTTTTGTTTGTGTTAAATGTATTTTTTTTCTAAGGGCCCCAAATTTCCCTAGTTTTTTTTTTTGTGTTTACTTGTTTTTTTTTTCATAAGGCCAAGTTTACCCTAGTTTTTTGTTTGTTTACTGTAGTTTTTTTTATAAGGGCATGTTAAAACCGTTTTTGTTTGGTTTTCGTTTTTTTTTCATAAGGGGCCAAATTATCCATAGTTTTTGTTTGTTTTACTTATTTTTTTTATAAGGGGGATAGTTTTAACCCTAGTTTTTAGTTTGTTTTACGTAGTTTTTTTTTATGGGCATAGTTAAAACCCTAGTTTTTTTGTTTGGTTTACTGTGTTTTTTTATAAGGGGCCCCTTTTTACCAAGTTTTTTTTGTTTTATTGTAGTTTTTTTTAAAGGGGGAAATTATACCCAAATTTTTTTTTTTGGTTTACTGTGGTTTTTTTCAAAAAGGTTAAGATCCTAAATCTCTCGTTGTTCTAAATTCCCTTATTTCCAACTCCTTAAAAAACAAAACCACCCCCCCCTTAAAAGCTTACTACCCTTAAACCTGGGGAGGGGGGGGGGAGACAGGGGTGTTTTTTATTGTCGCAAACTCCACACAAAAAATGTTCCTGAACTCCTACCGGGCCGCGAACCCCTTAGCTCGTTCGGGGGGACGGTACAACGCCAGGGCGATTGTTTGACGCGAAAACAGGTGCCAGCTCGCCTCCTCCTTTTTTCCTGGGTTTATAGGGGGGAAAAAGGGCGGGGGCAGTCGGTCAGGGGAAAGGGAATTACAGAAACTTTGTTGGGGGAAATTGTTGGTAAATTTATGTAGGGGTTTTTAATTTTTAAATTTTAAAGGACTGAGCCCCTTTTGGGTTCGTTTTTTTTGTTAGTTTTGTTTTTATGTTTGTTGGGGATTTTTTTTTTTTGATTTAGATTAGTTTAAACTCAAGAAAAAATTATTTTTATATTGTGTTTAGCTTTGAGAGTTTTAATTTTATTTTGAGGGGAACATCTGAAATTTTTATTTTTTTTAATAATTATTATTTTTTTTCCATTTTTTTTTATTTTAAGAACCTCAAAAATTTCAAATTTTTATCATTTGATTAATTTTTTCATCGTATATTTTTCAGCATACGTTATATTTTCATTCAATTTTCAATTTTATTTTTCACTTTCAACTTATTTCATATTTAAAAAAAAGTATTTTTATTGATTATTATCCTGTAAAATTTTTTTAAGTCGGGGGCCAAAAGGTTTTTTTTTAAAATAAAGGAGTGATGATCTGAGAATTTTTTTATTCCCGCGAAGAGTTTAGGGAAAAATGTAACAAAAGGGGGAGAAAATGAGAGTGAAAAGAACGGTAATGAATTTAATTTTTTTTGGGGGGCGATTTAGCAAAAAACCATCTTTTTAATTTTTAGGCCCCGGGTTTACAATTGGGTATGGATGTGATTAGAAATAGCAAAAGGTTTTAGTTATAGTAAGGGCCCAATAGCCGTTATTTCACTTCACCGCCAACCTAAATCTTTTTTCGCCTCGAACGGTTTTAAATTTTTGTGGGGTGGCAACAAAAGGGGGTTCTCATTTTTTTATTATTTTTTAATTTCATGAAAAAATAAATTAGGCCTTGCAGTAATTTGAAATTCATTTTCCCTTTTTTTCCTTGAAATGTCTAATTCAGTCCAGAGAGAAAAAAAATACCCCAATACATAAAAGGGGGTCCTTTGACTACAGTTTAAAAATCATTGATTGGTCAAAAATTGGCTTGCATAATGGTCATAAAAGAAGGGCATAAAAATTTTTTTATCTCATTCTTTTGATCTCACCTAATCCTGAACCGTTTCTTTTTGTGAAAGGGTTCATGGAAAAGCTATCTTCCTTTCGCTTATAACCCATAAAATATTGCTATTTCCCAAAACACTATTCCATTTCAATTGTGAAAACCCGGGTTTTCAGACGAAAAATCCAAAAAGCTAATACGGGTATTTACAATTTATTTGTGAGCGTTAGCGAAGATTTTTTTTTTTTTGTTTTTTGTTTGTTGGTTTTTTTTTTGACATGCATAGGCGGAGGTTGGGGGATCGACATAAAATTTATTTGTACGTAAAAATTTTCCCACTAGAACGTATTTTTTGGGGCAATCGGTTGGGCCCTTTTTGAGAAAGACATCTCAAGTTTCTGAAAATTTCATAATTAGGCTTTGGGGAAAAAATTGGAGAATAAAACTCTCAAATTAATTTTTTTCCCCCAAAAGTAAACAAAAAAAAACCATTAATGAAATTTGCGTGTCATTCAGACCACCGTTTAAAGAAAATATATATAAATGTTTTCATTATCGAAAAGATAGAAATAAAGCGGAAAAATATTGCATTGTTTAGATTCACGGCTCCTAGAGTCATAGCAACGGATGGGGTTCATTTATATGATCAAGGTGTGTGGAGTTTTCACTCATCTTACACGCACATTCACTCTTTCGCCTAGTATATAATCCCTTAAATTATTACTAATGAGAATTCATATACATGTTAGTGAAATATATAAACTGTACAGAAAATGAAGACCTGAACTGCACTGCGTTACAACCTAACCCGTCTGAAGGTATTGAGAATATATCTTTTTTCTTTCAGCAGAGTTTTGATATATCATACGGTACAGAAGCTACCATCAAAGAATTGATATTCCGATGAAGCGACCCACATGGTTCTGAATGATGCAGGATTGTCTTGAGATACTATTTAAGCTCGCGAAGAGGATTAAACTTTGAACACTTCGAAAACTTGACACAAATCTAGTATATTGCTTATCTATGGAGACAAATGAGAAAGTTCTAAATGATATGAAAGGGGCCCCACAAGGGCGATCCCACAACTTTGGAGATGACAGTTGAATGAGCGAAAGTGAAGAGCTCCATCCCATTCTTATGGAGCTTTACCTGTGTGTTTTTCTATTCGTACAGGTTGCAAAGTTTGATTAATCGACATGAAACTTTTTCTGGACATGCAGGCGTATCCGAAGTGAATGTGCATAATTTCGGGTTGGATCGGTAAAACAACGTTTGAGAAATGCCATCTCAAAGTTTCTCAAGACCTCATACGATCAGGCTAGGAGGGGAAATTTGAAAAGTCAAATCTTTGATGAAATAATAAATTACCTGTATGTTAACACATTAATGATACTCATTATTACGAAATCGTATGCAATTCGAAGAAATCGTTACGTAGGATTGATTTTTAATATTTCTCATTCATCAAAAAGGTAGAAATAATAGCTGACAATGTTTGCAGTATGAAGTAGATGATTTTATATGAGTCAAGGCGTTTAGAGTAGTAGATTATTTCTAGATGTAATAGTATTTCAACAGAGTTTGGACTATTGGCTAGCACGATGACCGAGCTTCAGAAGACCGG
>OU015475.1:8505130-8530896 GCA_907164805.1 Brachyptera putata
AATGTCAGTTATTACAATGTTAATATATTAAGAATTAAGAAATGAAGGTGAATCAATAGTTATGTACAGTTGTGTGTTCTTCCTTGTAAGATCTCCTAAATACCCGACTGAAGAATTATTAGGGGTCTTAGATAGAAATATGTAACACATATTACAATTCAAATGAAAGTTGTTTATTTAAGTATAAAACACAAATGAAAAGAGGAGCAGAGCACCCGTAGGTGGTTACCCTATGAGGGTCCGTAGACTAACTAAAGTTATTGGCGGGGGTTTCACACAAAACCACCCCCACTCCTACCCTCACTTGTTACAAGAAGGCAACACTGTCAAAGATAGAACGAAAGAAATTAAAGTCAAAACAGTGTAAAAGGAAAATGAAATTACAGAAACAAACATCAATGAGAAAAACATAATATACCTAATACCTTTTGCTAATCTCGATAACCAAACCAGGCTGGAATAATTAAAAGACAAAACCCAAAACGGCGGGAAAAAGTAAAGCTAAGATCTGACAACAAGTAGAGATGCAATAAGATAAAAGGGATGGGGAGGAAGCGAACTTTTGGCAAGGTCATGTCTTTTGTGTGGATGAGTACGTGACAAGAAGAAAGAAACAGAAAAGGGGTAGGACCAGATAGGCATGCAGGGTGGTCGGAGGATTGGGGTCATCATATCCTTCCGTTGGTTTACAAGCAGTGCTCTCCTTACTCTCTTCCCAATCTCCTTACTATCAAGCGAATGTCAGGGGAGTTATAGGAGGAGCTATCTCCTTTTCTCCACAAATTGTTGACAGTCATTATTGTTTTTCAGGGTTTTATATTTTTGCAACTGATTGTTGGATTAAGGTGGGTGAGGTTTGTTTATCCAATTGAATAGAGCAGTGGCTGAACTCACGCTTCAACTTCTCTGAAGTGAATCCAGGAATTAGAAGTTGAAGACATTTGGGTTTTAGTTAGTTGAAAATAGCCCGAAGTGAAAATGTGATGGAGGTATGTCAGAATGAGATATTATTATTTCTAGGAAAACGCCTTATATGCGTTGTGGGATGAGCTTAGAAGTATGGAAATGTAGAATTAAGAATATTTGGTCGGCTCAATGTACATATACAGGCCATGGATCACTTCAAAGGTTTAAAAACCGCGGCCGTCTGTTGGTATATGGACCTTGATTTCCAAACAATCAAACCAGTGCCTTCTTCATATCCATCACAGATTTAAACGTTTTAATTCATTGATGACACTTGTTGCTCACATTTGATAGTTCTTAATTGCTTTCCTAATTGCTTTTATCGATGTGTGAAAAAGTACTTTAAAAATGCGTTTTCTTCGTTATTTCACATCCGATTGTTCCATAAATCGCTTAAAATATGTATGATAGTTCTTTTCATATTCAGTACACATTTGAGAGCTTTTGGAAAAAATAAAATTCCAAGTATTTCTCCCGTGGCCTATTCTTATGGGGAATTTCCATACTTTCCGATTCTTTTCCGGAAAATCCGTTTGACCGATTTTTCTGAAAAACAATCCCACCCTATTCTGGTAAAACACCAATTTGTAAAAAAAGTTTTCGAGTTGATTGAAACTTTTTCCTGACCTGTATGCCGCGTACAAAATTACACAAAAAAAAAAAAAAAAAAAAAAAACATAAAAACCAAGCCTAAAATTTTTCGGTATATGGAATGAAAATCTTCGCTACGCTCATCTAATTATTGCAGAGCTTAGAATATCAACAGGTGAGTACATTGAGGGATATGATGAAATATGTTATCCAATGATTTGATACATACAAGATATGGAATTGATGTTATGTTCTCCAGTTTTTTTCAAAGCTGGAAAAAACGAATAGAGTTGACCTGATTATCAAAGAACAGTGATTCAGTTCCTTATAAGTGTGATCGTTTTTTACACTAGGAAAACGCCATATATGCGTTGTTAGACGAGCGGATAGTAATAGTATGGAAACAAATGAGTAAAAACTGCTTCGAGTGGTACCAATTTAGTACATTTTATGTTTTTTCTTCAATATGGCTGACCCGATCAAGCTGAAATCTTTCAGAAATGTGTACCGAAATGTAATTCAACTTCTCCAAAATTTCATTTCGTTGGAAAATAAAAATATTTTCTTTTTTTTCCGTCATGTTATTCTAATGGGAATTTTTGAAATTTCTTAAATTCATAAAAAAAAGTTACTTCCCGATAATGCCACAAAACTATACAGATCTAAGTTAGATGGGAAACCATATTGAAAAAAAGTTTGAGGTTGATAGATGTAGCCGTTTGACCTGTGGAGAACCGACAAAAAATCATAAAAAAAAAATATATATAAAAACGAACACCAATTTTTTTCAGTATGTCAAATTGAATCCTCGCTAAAGCTCGTCTATCTAGCATGTTTGTTTCCAGTGGTCTAAATACCTGAACACCGATCGGACTGAACAAGATTTTCTGATTCTAAGGCTATTCATCTCATGAAAAAATTAGAATAACCAATTCTAACAATAACTATATTTTGAATTCACTGATGCAGAACCATTGAAGTGAATTGATATTGAACTGACAAAAATTAATTCAAATTTTTTATACCGTTTTTTTCCGTGTACCGGCAAATTAATTAAAAACGGGAATTTTTACGTGCATTAAACAGAAATTATTTTAAGCACGAGAAACTTGTCAGAGTTGATGTTCAAACCGATGCGCATGCGTCTGCATCTAAACAATCACACAATCCACACAATCTGCAACTATGTGTCAATAATAATATGGCCTTGGGCACCACACATTCATCAATATGAGTGTAGCACACATCGAAAGATTTTGACAAAGATTTGCTATTTAAATGCTTTTTCATTCTGTACCACATGTATTTTAAAGGTCGAAACTGAATAAGTTGATATACCGGTAATATGCAATTTACTCAGGCCTAATAATAAAATACTGGTAGACCTACTGAAATCATTTTCAAATTGGTTGCCTCTTGTTAGATCTACAAGATAAACGTAAACTATTCTATCATTATTTCTGCAGCTTATTGATATTTTCCATTAAAATTACCTACGTTCATTATGATTATCATCTAAATTGAATTATCACAAAAAAAGTGAGTTCTGAAATTAGCTAGATCAAAACACTATTGAACACTAACAGATGGTTAGAATTTTAATATGTCTTGCCGTTTTGATAACATCATTGTTCCAGTGAAAAAAAGTTTTTACAATTTTTTTGGATTTTGAATAAATCTCCGAGTTGATCCTGAAATCAGTAGGTTAATTAGATGAGCGTAGCGAAGATTTTCATTCCATATACCGAAAAATTTTGGGCTTGGTTTTTATTTTTTATTTTTTTTTTGTGTAATTGTGTACGCGGCATACAGGTCAGGAAAAAGTTTCAATCAACTCGAAACTTTTTTTACAAATTGGTGTTATACCAGAATAGGTTGGGATTGTTTTTCAGAAAAATCGGTTCAACGGATTTCCGGAAAAAAATCGGAAAGTATGGAAATTCCCCATAAGAATAGGCCAGGGGAGAAATACTTGGAATTTTATTTTTTTCAAAAGCTCTCAAATTTATACTGAGTGTGGGAAGATCTATCATACCTATTTCAAGCGATTTATGGAACAATCGGATGTGAAATAACGAAGAAAACGCATTTTTAAGGTACTTTTTTACACATCAATAAAAGCAATTAAGAAAGCAATTAAGAAACTATTAAATGTGAGCAACAAGTGTCACCAATAAATTAAAACGTTTAAAATCTGTGATGGATATGAAGAAGGCACTGGTTTGATTGTTTGGAAACCAAGGTCCATATACCAACAGACGGCCGCGGTTTTTAAGCCTTCGAAGTGATCCATGGCCTGTATATGTACATTGAGCTAACAAAATGTTCTCAATTCTACATTTCCATACTTCTAAGCTCATCCCACAACGCATATAAGGCGTTTTCCTAGTATTATGAATTCACACTTTTTCAACATCCATCAGAACTCTTTTCACAGGGAGTTATTATATCCGGAACATTATCAACAAGTATGGCTGGGTGCCTTGCAATCCCACATACATCATACAGAAGTTGCAATACTACATGATGTCTATTCACGACTGTTATTTATCAATGGATGTCCGATGAACTCGACTTTTGATTGGATGTTGGGGTCGGATACATTTTGTCAACAGGCAAGTAAAATCACGCCTCTATAATAATAATAATAATAATAATAATAATGTTTATTTACATGTCATAATGATGCGTGTTACGAATATATAAATATTGAGTTAGCATGTACAGACAATTATTTAATAAAATATGATGAAATAAATAATGAAATGGTGAAATGGTCAGAGGAACTTTTAAAGTTTGAGTAAGTTTGAGTTTTAGTTTATTTTGAAAATTGTTTACGGAAGTCTATTTTATTTTTAAGTGTATTTATCATCAGTTTTGGATCATAGTCCTCTATACTATCTCCAAGTAATCGAAGCGTCTTCATATTCATATAATCATTTTATATCCCACTTAATGAGTAGTGAATCTGAATCACCCGAATTCAAATACAAACAGCAGATAGTTCGAAGTTACACCAACTTTGTACCATCTGAAAAAAAATCACGAATGAATCGTCGATCACAATTTATCACTACAGTCACTTCAATGTAGAAAAAGTACAAAAAACAACCCTTAATATCCTCAAATTCTATTTCTTCCAATCCCCAACATCCCCTAAAGTATATTAAACACATATTACCACCCTACTTATTAATCTCCAATATTTCCTCCCCACTCTCTCTACTGTTATCGATAGAGTCGATAACTCGCCGAGACAGTCGCCTGTTCCATCGACATCGTTTATCAACGCGGAACCAAAGGGTGAAATAAATGCAGGGTTTCGGTCGGTAAATCAATAAACAGTTATTGACTTGACGTTGGGGGATATTGATCGACTGAGCCACCGGATGAAATAGAGCGTGACTGTTGATGTAGCGTTATGGCTACACGGAGGTTTGTAGGTGGGATAATGATGTAGGAGGATGATTGGAGCGATGTTGATAGAATCATTTGTGAGGGTAACTAGGAAAACGCGTTATGTGTTTCCGCGTTGATGGATGAGCTAATGAATGACATTGAATTCTTTCAAAAATTGTTATATCAAGTTGCTGTTTTGACGGCATTCAAGCTAAAAATCAATCTTTCCATTTGGTTGGTTTGTTTCGTAGACTATTCTCATGAAGGAAATATTAGATGCAATTTAATATTATATTATATTGTAATATTAGACTACTATATGAAACGTGATGACAGCTGTATACATATATACACCTTGAGAACCACCTTTTATATTCATTACTCATTCTCAATAATTTCTTCTATAATAAAGAAGGCCTTGTTTTAATCGTTTTCCATTAATTGGTGACACTTGTTGCTTGGATTTAATAGGTTTTCTTAATAGCTTCAAAACGATGTGTAAAAATGTCATTATATAATTTTTATATCCAAACGACTGATTGGATTTTATTGAAAGTTCGAAATGATCTGTATCATCATTATATTGAGATTTGGTGAAAATTTGAATTTTTTCGAAAGACATTTTTTGTACGAAAATTCTTCTTTTGCTTTTTTTTGTCATTATATATTATTTTATATCAAAACGACTGGTTGGATTCCAATGAAAGTTCGGAATAATATGTATCATTATTATATTGAAATTTGGTGAAAATTTGAAATTTTTTGAAGGACATTTTTTTTATGAAAATTCTTCTCTGGCTTATTCTTATGGGTTAGTTGGAAAATGGAAAATTAGTTTTCTCAGAAGTGGTGCAACCGATTGCGTATAAAAACTAATGGGATTCAATCCAGATGATGACACATGGGCATGCCAAGTTTCAATCGAATTTGAATTTTCGGCTGACCTGTAGAGCGCGAACAAAAAAAAAAAAAAAAAAAAAAAAAAAAAAATGTACATTTTTTTTTGGGTCAAGTGTAATTGAGTCTTCGCTTCGCTCATCCAATTAAACAAAAGTTTGAAGTTGATAGCTGTATGTGAGACACGTCCGAATTTGTATTTGTATACTCAACATTTACTATTCATCCCACAGTTAAGCCCTTCTGAAGGGCTTTGTGGATGTTCTTTTGTTGTCATTGTGATTCTCTTCTCTATCAGTGTATTTGACTGATAATAATAAATATATATATATATATTTGTTCTTTGTTGTGCCAAGTTATTCTAAGATGAGCGTTGTGAAGACTTCCATTTACCATACCGAAAAAATTGAGCTTCGTTTTTACGTTTTTTTTCCTTCTTTTTATAATTTGTGCGCGGCATGCAGGTCAGAAAAATTGACCAATCGAGTGCGAAAGTTTTTGAGTATTGGTATAATACCAGAAAAGGTTGGGATTGTTTTCTAGAAAAATCGGTCAAACGGATTCACCAGAAAAAAATTGGAAAGTTTGGGTAATCCCCATAAAAAAAATCTAGGGAAAAAAATACTTGAAGAATGAAAAGTTTTCAAATGCTTTCAAATTCATACAGAATATGAAAACAACTATCACAATCATTTTCAATAATTCGTATAACAATCGGATGAGACGTAACGAAGAAAACGCAATAAAAGTATCCATTTCATCAAATAAAAGGATCAAAACATGTAATGCAAAGTGTATATGCGACAGGTTGCTCTATAAATAGCAACAAGTTGAGCTGACAGAGTATTTTTCAATTCCAGATTTCCATACTGCTACGCTCATCTCACAACGCACATTCTGCGTTCTCCTAGTGTAATAAATATAACATTTTCAAATGATGGAGAATACCCCCCACATTACATAGGGCCCTATAGCGTTTTCCTAATAATACTTATAACACCACCCTGACATCAACCATACCAGTCACTGCCTTCCTCGCATCCAACAACAACAACAACAACAACAACAGGGAGCACTCTACTTTAATCAACGTTAAAAGGCTGTGTGACAACATCATGAGGGCGGTGGGTGACGTCTCGAATTACCACAGCCTTCTATTGTCTCCGCAAGCAACTCCGACGTCAAGATGAAAGCCATTATAGCTAGACCATTAGGCAACAAAAGGAAGGTCTTGACAGTCAAAGGGTTTGGGTTACTGTTTGGTAATGAGAAGATGTGTGGGGTGTTTGGGTTGATAATTAGGATTTCAGGAAAGGAAAAGGTTAATTAGATGCTGGGTGATACTGTTTTGACAACGGTCTGCTGAAGGTGATTTTAAGGGGGAAATCCAGGTGATTTTTCTGTCGTTTTTTACAGTTATTAATAGCACATGGGAGTCGATTTAGTTTAATACTAGGAAAACGCAATATATGCGTCGTTAGACGAGTGAATAGTAGTAGTAGGGGAAAAACTACATCGAGTGTCACCAATTTAGAACATTTGATGTTTTTTCTTCGAAATGGCTGACCCGATCAAGCTGAAATCTTCTAGAAATTTGTATCAAAATGTAATTCAACTTCACACAAAAATTCGTTCTCTTGTAAAATGAAATTTATTTTTCCGCCATGTTATTCTAATGGGTATTTTTGGAATTTCTAAAATTCATAAAAAAAAGTTACCACCCGATGATGCCACAAAACTATACAGATCTGAGTTAGATGAGGAACCATATTTTTAAAAGTCTGAAGTTGATAGCTCTAGCCGTTTGACCTGTGGAGAACCGAGAAAAAAAACATGAACAAAACAAAAAAAAAAAAAAAAAAAACAGGAATGAACACCAATTTGTTTCAGTATGTCAAATTGAATCCTCGCTAAAGCTCGTCTGAAAATTTGAATATTATATAATATATTAGAAATATTATATATTATATATAATATAAATATGTAAATTAAGATATGTAATAGAAAAAATTACAATTACAATAAACGAGGAAAAAAAATTGAAGCAAAATGTACAATTTTGTAGTAGACCTAAATATAAGAGAAAGAGAGAGAGAAGAAAGAAGATTTCAAAGAGAGGAAAGATAAGAAGATTATCGACTAAGAATCAAGATTCGAGATTTTTTTCTCCCCACTGTAAATGTTTAAATAGTTTCTAACCCTGGAATTATTACTTCTATTCAAGATTCATTGTTCTTATCAAATGATAGGCCTATATCTTACTTTAATTCTATTTGGGGTGGTGAGATCGCCCTTGTGGTGCCCCGTTCGAGTGACTTCACCTTTCATCCATAGCTCTCATTGGGGAACAATATGATTTGGTATCAAATTTCGATGTTATTAGAAAAAAAAAAGAAAATAATCTTCTTCACGCGGTTGTTCCGTGCCTACGTCACGATTTAGCAAGCTGTTGTCTGAACAGTGACATGTGAGGTGGTAATTGGAGGGGTAGAAGGGAGTGGGAGAGAAGGGGACTTCAAAGGCTGGTGTATTTAACGAGGGAGAGTGAGATAATGGTGTATAGTTTTGTCATTATTTAATTATGAGCGTTAGCGAAGATTTCCATCCTACTCTTATGAAGCTTTGTCTGTGTTTTTTTTTAGTTTTTTTGTAAGCACTGCACAGGTCGCACGGTTTGACTGATCGACATGAAACTTTTTCTGTACACGCAAACTTATCCAACTTAGAACTGTATAGGTTTAGGGTCAAATCTGTTGAACCGTTTTTTAGAAACATCATCTTGAAGTTTCTAAAAACGCTATAAGGTGGGCTGAGCGGAAAAAATTGTGAAATAAAATATTACCAATATATATAATTCAAATTTCCCCAAATGTTAAAACGGGAGTGAAACACATCATTGAAAATTAGTATGCAATTCGGACCAGACGTTTCGAAGAAAAT
The DNA here is from genome assembly GCA_907164805.1 of Brachyptera putata. Taxonomy (NCBI): domain Eukaryota; kingdom Metazoa; phylum Arthropoda; class Insecta; order Plecoptera; family Taeniopterygidae; genus Brachyptera; species Brachyptera putata. The sequence goes on from OU015475.1 coordinate 8,513,924, forward strand.
AATGTAATACATGTTCTTTATTCATAGAATAGATAGAAATAATAGCAGAAAAAAAGTTGCATTGATAGATCCACGGCTCCTTAAATTCGTTGGTATCGAATGGAGTATATTTCATATAATCAAGGTGTGTAGAGTCTCAAATTTCACTAATCGAGTGGTACTATCGAGTGGTACCTTTTTTTATGAATTACAGAAATTTCGAAAATACCCATTAGAATAACACAATGAAGAAAAAACAATCTTCATTTCACAAATGGATGAAATTTCGCGTGAAGTTGAATTACATTTTGATACACATTTCTGGGAATTTTCAGCAAGATTGGGTCAGCCATTTTGAAAAAAAAAACATAAAATGTTCTAAATTGGTACCACTCGAAGCTGTTTTCACCCATTTTTACTCATACTATTACTATTCGCCCCGTCTAACAACGCATACATGTCATTTTCCTAGTTTAAAAAAAATGCCATCTCTAAATTCACAACACTGAAATATGTGTTATTATCCTCGATTCCAATTCAATAAAACCTTTTGAAGGCACTCTAATAAATATACGAGAAAAGTGAAGTGAAACAGCAGGTGTAGTGAAAGTCTCTAATTCCACTGCAGACATGTGACAAACAAGCGTCGAGATAACGAGGCGATATTCGATATGAACCAATCGATATTAATCGATACGCGTCACTCTCGATATTGTTCACGTCAAACGTCAATACACAATAGAGTTTAACTGTCAGTTAGCAGACAACAAGAAGCGTATTGTGCGTGCCCGGCAGTGGGCATAATTGGTTGATAATAGAAGTGAGTGATAGAGAGGGAGAGAGAGAGAGGGAGAGAGAGAGGGAGAGAGGGAGAGAGAAGAGAGAAGAGAGAGAGGGATAGATAGATAGAGAGAGAGAGGGAGAGAGAGAGGGAGAGAGAGAGAGAGAGGAGGAGAGAGAGAGGGAGAGAGAGGAGAGAGAGAGGGAGAGGGAGAGAAAGAGTGGGGAGGGAAAGAGGGAAAGAGAGAAAAAGAGACAAAGAGAGAGAGAGAGAGACAAAGAGAGAGAGAGATACAAAGAGAGAGATGAGAGAGAGAGAGGAGAGAGAGAGAGAGGGTGGGGGGGTGGGGGGGGGGAGAGGGAGAGGGAGAGAAAGAGTGGAGGGAAAGAGGGACAGAGAGAAAGAGAGACAGAGAGAGAGAGAGAGAATAGAGAACATGTGAGAAAGAGAGAGAGAGAGAGAGAGAGAGAGAAAGAGAGAGAGAGAACACATATCGATAACACACAGTATTATTGTTGTACTGATGTTTACATTGAAACATGTGGAAAGTAGTTTCATGTGTGGGGTTGTAAGCAAAGCAAGAGGTGTAGAAAATTGGGAAATATGTGGAAAATGAAAATGTGAAAATGACATGGAATAGAAAATGTGTAGAACTAGATAGTCATCATGTTTATTTTTCCGAAACAGATTCAAATCAGATCTAAATAGAATAATGGTGTATCAATGAAAATATTTTGATGAGTCGCCCCAGTGGCTTAGTTAACTATCGCTAGCGTGAGAAGCTGAAGTCACCACTAGGAGTGGGTTCGAGTCCCGCATAAGGCATGGGTTTTAGTGAATGTCCCTTCACCTATCACCTCTTCAAACGTTCCATTATCACCCGCTTTCGTATCCCCGTATAACCTAGCTGTTGATGGGTCAGTAAAATAGAGGTAGGCCTATAAATGATTGAATTTTCATCCAAGAAATTTGTATATTCAGTTTTGCAATCTCGAAATTTCTACTAGTTCAAGTATCACGGAGATTATTTTTTTTTAATTGAATTCAACGACGCTTTGGTTATGATAGCGCAGATCTATTGACGTTGGAAGATGATTATGAGATGATGGGATGATGAGATGAAGGTTCTTGGGTAAGTGAGCAAGGATAATGGGATGACTGAGATGAAGAATTCTTGGGTAATGGGAAGGATAGTGGGAAGGAAGCGGTCGTGGCCGACTTATTGTAGAAGCCATCCCGGCATCAGCCTAGACTTCACAGAGGAAAACCACGAAAAACCCCTGTAAAGATGGTGTGCGGCGGGAATCGAATCGGGTCCGAAAACCCTCGCCTCCCGGATCACATGAAGCGAGCGCGTTAACCACTGCACTACATGTGCCAATCAAGGACATAATACTACAGTCGACACACTGAGAGAATAGGATTCGTGCAGCCACCACAAGAAAACTTCATCGATATAGAAATATGAGATATTTCACAAAACACTTGTTATTGGTTGTTTTTAATGATTATAATGATTAAAAATTTATATATTTGAAATATAAAAAATGTATTTTGTGCGTTTAAACGAAAGAAACAGTGAAAATACGGGTATGTCTTATGTGTATTTCATATTTTTTCTGTAAGATGGTTGGTGGTTCTGTTAACCATACAGGCTTGTGAACAAGCAATGTTTCCATATGAATCCGCTAAAAATATATTTTTTCATACAACAAGATTACCTATGATTTGAATTCATAAATTTGTTTCGTCAGTTGAACTAAAAGAATTCATAAAACGGCAATACCTATTGGATTCAAAAATCAGAGAGCCGCTATTAGTGTGTAACATGCTTAGCTTATTTAGTGTTGTCATGTTGAAAATTATTCAGTGCACCAAAGTTGATACCAGGACCCCTATTCCTGAGATGAATGAGATGTGAGAAAAAATCAGTGAGAAAACTATCTCATATAATAATGACATATTCCATCTCATATTTTATGTGATATACTCGTTTTCCTCACACATTTTATATTTCTCACATCTCATTTATCTCAGGAAACTATCTCATATAATAATGACATATTTCCATCTCATATTTTATGTGATATACTCGTTTTCCTCACTCATTTTATTTACTCACATCTCATTTATCTCAGGAATAGGGGTCCAGGATGCGCCACGGTAGAAATCCTATTCTCTCAGTGTGTCGACTGTACTTGAATTTGTCTCTGATCAATTAGGTCCCATCACCATTTACACCCGACTATACCCAACAAGAAAGATACTGTTACTTATTCTAATGCAAATCCTCACTAAATATCAAATAATTGGCCTTTTGCAGTCGGTATCATTCCATTCCTTCTGTACTTCCCCCTTTTCTTCCCGCCTTTCGTCTTCCCGCGCTTTCCACCACTTCTTCCCGCGCTTCTTGCCGGTAATTCCCCGCCCCAACCCGAAGACATAATCGAGTTATTGTGATTAAGCACGCCAATCATGTCTACCCAGTGCTAATGAAAAAGACACCGGAATGAATGTTTATTAAGGTGGTACTGTACATGATTGTGAGGGACTGATTAGAGAGTTGAAGTGAGCTTGGTTGCCATGACTAACGTGATGCTGTGTTAATGAGAATTAGGTGTGATGTGGTGTTAGATGAGAGAAGATGGTGGAAATATCATTGTAGATTAGGGAAATGATATTGTTAATTAGTGTGTGATGGATGAGCGTGAGGTGGAGACTCCCATATCACTCTTATGAGCTCTGTATGTAGGTGTTTTTTTGTATGTTTGTCATAAGCGAAGCAATGCCCAATATAATGTGGAAAAAAGATCGAATTCTCATCAAGAGAATTATCTACAGCTATATTGAAAAATAAGAAAAAAAAAAATGAAATTGAAAAAGAAAAAAAAAGACCAACAAACACATGTTTTAACTATCTTGATTCAGTTTATCGTGGTTTTTCCCACAGTCCTCGAAGCAAATGCATGGATGAAGTGGGCCTACTAATTGGTGACGACCTTAATTAGTGAAGTGAATATGCCTGATTAGGCCTATCACATGATTTCTGATTTTTTTCCTAATTGTAGAATGATAAACTTCACATCTGCTGTTAGTGGAAGTTAAGTGAACATTGCCTAAAAGACTTGGTTCAGAGCAGAAGCTATCAACATTCGTGTGTTTGGTTCACTCTCAATACCAATGCTGGTAAGTCCGGATATATCACAGAAACGGTTTTTCCTTATAATGTGTTCCGGACTTTTGGACACTGAAAGCCTTTAATTGCTGCGGAAAAGTGTGGTCACAGCCCTGGTGTTGAAATTAATGAGTTTTAAAATAATTAAAATGAGGTGGTAAGATCGCCCTTGTGGTGCCCCGTCCAAACGATCCTACTCTCATCCTTACCTCAATTGGGGAACCACGATTTTGTATCAATTTTCGGTGTTCAGAAAAAAATGAGATCATCGAACACGAATTCGACTTCATTATACCTTCAGATGATTTGATAAACGGTGATGTATTATGTACTTCAGATAATTCAGTTGACGTTAATTGATTTGTTTGGTACTCACAAAGTTGAAACAAAATTAATTATCAACTAACTTGTAGAGGATGTTTCTGGCAGTACTCAGTGAAATTGCTTTGATTCTACATCGATGATTTTTCTTTGGAATCAAATTGAACGTTATCAAATTACTTTATGAGAACCTGTGCTATTTGCACAATACATATTGACTTGCTTTATTGAAACAGAACTGCGGATCTCCCCCTCGCAACGCCCTTCCCAAAAATTTTAAAAAAAACCTTAAATTTTTTCATTTGGGCAAAAAATCTTCCCCGAATTTTTTTCATTCCCATTTCTCTAATAAAAAATAAAAATGATTGAGAATGGGGACAGTATTTGGGGGTGCCCAGTGTCCCTTTTTGGACAATCTTTAGCAAGGTTTAATTTTACATAAAGGGAAAAAATTGGTGTTTGTTTTTTTTTTTTTTTCAATCTCTTTAATCCCGAAAAAATTGGGGTTTTGTTTGGGTTTTTTTTCGGTTTCCCACAGGGCAAACGGCTCCAAACCTTTTACCTTTTAAACTTTTTCCCCCATCATGGTTTTCCCCCAAACTTTAGATTTTTTGAGTTTTGTACATTTTCGGAGGGACCTTTTTTTTTTCATTAATTTTTTGAAATTTCAAAAAAACCTTAGAATATCACAAAACGGAAAAAAAAAAAATATTTTCCCTTCCCCCCAAATGAATGAAATTTTGCGTGAAGTTTATTTTTTTTTGATACGGGATTTCCCGAAAAATTTTTTAGCTTGTCGGGTCCCCCCCATTTTTTAAGAAAAAAAACAAAAATTTCTAACTTGGGAAACCCCTCGAACATTTTTAACCCCCTTTTTTCCCATACTATTACCCAAAAATTTTTTTCCCCTCCCTCTAACAAAGCAAAAATATGGGGGTTTTCCCCCTTTTAATAAAAAAAATTTAAAAATAAAAATTTTTAAAAAAAAAAATGTCCCAAAATTCACGGTTCGGTCAGGCAAGGTGAGGTTATTTGGTTAGGTTTTGGGTTTTAAATCCCTTTAAACCCGAATGAAAAAAAAACGAATACCGAAAAGAACGAATTTTCATACTGGTATATTTATTTCGTTTGGAGGGGGAAATTTGAACCCCTCTTTTCCCCCTGAATCGTCCTCCCCCTCGGGTTCCCGCCCCTCAATACAGGGCCTCCATACTCAAAAATCAATATAATTTATCTTTTCGGGGCTCAAAATTTCAGTTCCGGGTTTTTCTCGTTACGTTTTTCTCGGTTGGGAAAGATATTTTAGCTCAGGGAATGTTTTACGGGGTTTTACGTTTTGTGTGGTCTTACGGCCAACCCTATCTTTGGGTCCGTTTTTACCTGTTGAAACACGGCAAAAAAATGTCCGTTTGTTTTGACAAGGGGCTAATTTTTCCTTTAAATTTTGCTCAACCAAAAAGTGTCACATGAAACCAACAAACCTTCACATTTCCCCCGTGGGTTTAAAGCGCCCCCGCTTCATGTGATCCCCCGGGGAAAGGGGGGGGAATTTCCCCCCCAAACCCCCGCTCGATCCCCGCCCCCCCGACCACTTCCCCAAGGGGGTTTTTTATGGTTTTTCCCCCTGAGTCTATAAGGGTATTCCGGGGTGGTTCCCCACAAAAAGGGCGGCCATGACCGCTTCCCCTTTCCCCCCTTTCCCCCAAAACCCTTTATCTCATCATCCCTCCTCATTAATCTATCCACCCCCCAAATCTGCCTATCTAAAAGTGCGTCGATTTTTAAAAACCCAAATTTATAACAAATAAAAAAAGTCATAAACCAAAGATCCCCAATTTTGTTTTGATTAATAAGTATTTTTCCCCCCGGAAATTTTTCAGCAACTCGGGAAAAACTCCAAGTTACGTCAACAATCAAAAATAAATTTTCACCAATTTAACTCGGAAAATTTAAAAAAACTTTTGGACAAAATACTGTCCCCGGCATGACAATCGTTTCCAATTTCCATCAATGGAAAACATTCTCTCTCCCAAAACGCTGGCGCCCGGGGGAAGGGGCTAAACGGGTGGGATTTCAATGACACTTTTTAAATTTAAATTTCTTCCCCCCCCCCCCCCCTTACCTAACGACGGGTGAGGAAAGACAATATTTTTTCAATTTTTAAGGGCAGGGTATACTTGTAACCGTAGTAGGGAAGGGTTTCCCAGCGACCGTCCCCCCCCCATCTCACACCACTAGCGCACGGGGGGTTCGAAACCTTATTCCCCCGGGAAAATATTATTGGTATGTTTTTTGTTTTTTTTATACCTGGGGGAAAAGGTTATATATATATAATCTAATATATATTCCCCACATCCGAAAAAAAAATCCGAAAAAACCAAATATTTATATATTTTATAATATATTAAAATTTTTATAATTTTTATATTATATATATATATATATAAAATATATATTTATAAAATATAATATATAAAAAATAATATATATAATATATTTTAATATATTAATATATATATTATATATATAAACTATATTTTATAAAAATATTTATTTTAAAATATTTAGAAAAAATTGGGGGATTATTTTAACTGTTTTAAAATTCCGACCCTCCCCAGGGACTTGAAAAGCCCGGGTTTTCCATGTAAGGTTCGCATCAGACCGGCATCTGAGGATCCGGGGTTTAATTTCCCCGGGGGGGGCCCCGATTTTTTAATAGTTTTTAAACGTCCCAAATTTTTAACCCCTGGGTTAATCAAAAGCCATTGGGAAAAAAATTTTTTATATATATACTAAAAAAAAATATTTATAAATTGTTGTCGGGGGATTTCTTTAGGACTCTTGAGAGTTGGGCCAAAACCCCCAAAAAAAACCCAGACCAAAACTTGTGTTTCCTCTTTTGGGAAAAGGAAAAAAAAAAAATTTTTTGGGAATCCCCTTTTGGGGCATATCACAAGGGCCCAAATTTTGGGGGGGGAAAGAGCGTAAACGATCATTGAACATTTTTTATCCAAGGGTGGGAAAAAATTCGTACTCGGCCCCCCTTTTCCCTTTGTTGCCTGCCGAAAATCCAAAAAACCCATCAAGGGTGTATGAATATTTTTTTTTTTCAATTAAAATCAAAACTTGATACAAATCATTGTTCCCCCATTTAAAGGGTAAGGATGAGAGTAGGGTCGTTTTGGCCGGGGGGACCCCAAGGGCACTTTCCACCCCCATTTTAAATTTTCATTTTTAAATTTTGAACAAAGAAATTTGACACCAGTCAACGCTGTCCCGTGACCACACTTTGCGCCGCGGATAAAAGTCTTCAGTTCCGAAAGTCCGGGAAAACATTATAACCCTTTTTTAAATGTTTTTAGTATTCAGAAATATTCTCAAACCCTTTATGTAAATTAATAACATTTTGAATGTTTTAAAATATTTTTGGACCAAAATTTTTGCTTCTCATTAAAAAAACAATATGACAAAAATTGATAACAATAATTCCCAAAAAAACTACAACGCTAGAAACCCGGGAACAAAAAAACCCCTTAAAATTTAAAAAAAAAATTACAAAATTTTAAAAATTAATTTTCCCTTTGGGAACCCCAAACTATAAAAATGCCAAGTGGATAAAGAAACTGTAGAAAAAAATTTTTCCCCTGTTTTAAAATTTTTTTAAGTTTGAATCAATACTGTCCAAAAGAATAGTTTGAACCAAAAACGGGATTCGTTTTTAAATTTAAAACTCTCGCCGCTTTCCCTTATGGGAGCTTGTAGAACGGGGGATGCCCCTACAAAATAAAAGATGTAAAACCCCCCCTTCAAATACAAATCAAGATAAAGCAAAATTTAAGGACCCGAATCTAAAATTTAAAAAAGGTTTTTGGTTCCGGGGGTTTGTAATTTTTTTCGAATAAAGGGTTCCGGTTTTTGGGATCGGGTTTTACTTGGGAAGGGTTTCCCGGGTTTCCTATGTGGAAAAAGGGTTCCCGGTTTTGGTTCCCCTTTCAAAAAGTTGCATAAGTTTTATTTCCCTTTCTTGAAATGGTTCTACTTTTTGGGGGTTTTTAAAAACTGTTTTTTTGTTGTCCATCCCGGGGACAGATTTTTTTTTCCCCCACCGCCAAAGAACGATTTTTCCCAAAAGGTTTTGTTTTCCTTTTTTAGAGGCAAACTCCCCAAATGTCCCATGTATTTTTCCCCAAAAATAAATCGGTTTTAAAACAAAAAGGGAATTTAAAAGGGCTTTTTCGGAACAATCCCCGCCAGAAGATTTTTTTTTGTGTGGAGAAAAGGGGGAAAACCCAAAAGGGTTTTAAACAAAAAGGTTTAAAAAAAAAATTTTCGGAAACAGGGATTGAAACCTTTTTAGAACCTTTATGGAACCAAAAAACCCAAATTCCAGGGGTTTCCCGGGTTTCCCGGGCCCTTTTAAAATCAAAATAAAGGGTTTCCCGGGTTTGGTTTTCCCCCCAAAAAAACGGGTTCCTTTTTTTGGGGTTTCCCGGTTTTCCCGGTTTGGGTTCCTGTGTTTAGTACACAAAAGACCTCGGTAAAACCAAATTCCCTACAGGGGATGCATATTGAACCTAAACCTTCATCTGATTGGTTTTGGGGAGATAGATTGGGGGGGGAATTTTGTGGAACAAATTTTTTTTGGGGGTTGCCCTTTTAACGGTATGAAAAAAATTTCTGATAGGAGGGAAGGAGATATTTTTCCCGCAAACCCTTTAAAAAGGATGATTATAGTTATTCCCCCCCTTTTGTTAAAAAATACATATATAAAATATATAAATTTTAAAAAAAAAAATAAAAAAAATATATATATATATAAAATATATATATATATAAAAATATATATTTATATATATATTATTAATATATAATATATTTAAAATATATATTATATATATTTTTATATATATTTTAAATATATATATAGATTTTAATTATAATATAAATATTATTAAATAATGACATTAACTTTTTTGAATACATTTTTATCGAGATATTTGGGGGGATTTTAAGCCATTCATAAAAAATCCTTTTCACCGGGAAACGAAACCCGGGGGCCCTTTAGTTTGATATTTATGTGTTTTTGATCAAAAAATGACCAAAACAACTCAACACTATTTGTCCCTTTAGGTAAGGGCCCTCTATTTTAAAATTTTAAACCAAAAACCCTCTTTATTTGGGTTGGGGGGCCGTTTTCCCTCCAAAAAATGGTTGGAAAAACTCCCCTTTTTGTTTCCAAAAAGAGAGAGAGAGAAAGAGAGGAGAGGGGAGAGAGAGAGAGAACGATTTAGAAGAGAGAGGGAATGAAGAGAAGAAGAAGAGAGAGAAAAGAAAGAGAGAGAGGGGAGAGAGAAGAGAGAGAGAGAAGAGAGAGAGAGAGACGTGGTTTCTCGTAAATTTTAGAAACTGTTCGGGAAAAATCTTCATTACGGAATTTTTTAAAAGTTGGTGCCTTTTTTTGACAGGGTTTAATGTTTTTTTTATATAAAACATCATTTCCCGGACCTTCTTTCTCCAAAATTGGGTTATACCGGAAGACATTCACCAGAATAATTTCCCCTTCCTGATTCGATTTAGGGGAATTTTTATTATGTTCGTGTAACGGTGGTGGAGGGGGAGCAGGGGGGGGGGGGGGAAACTTCCCCAGTCTTAATTTCCCTTGAATCACACAATTTTTCCCCCTCCTCAAACAAAACCACCCCTACTCTATTATTACCACTCCTCCATTAAAAACCCCCCAAGCCTGGGGATCAAAAAAAAACCCCCGGAAAAAAACCCCCATTCCCCCTTTTTCCCGCCACCAATTTTTTGTGAATATCGAAACCATGTTCAATTGAGAGGTTTTTACATTCTACTATTCCATTTGTTGTAATTCCATGCCTTTGGGGTTTTAAAACTTTTCTGAGAATTTTCAACAATGGCAAATTAAAATGACTTTATTAGTTTTACGAAATTTTAATTTATTAGTTTTTTTAGTTGATTTTCCCTTTTAAAATTTCGGTTGGGGTTCTGCTTTGAATTTTTGTTACGAAATTGGTATGCCGGGGGTTTACGTGGGTGATTTGAATGAAATTTTTTTGAAAAAGGGAGAGAAAGGAATTGGGGTTACGAAAGAATGTGTCATTTTGAATTCAGTGTGAAAGAATAAAACCAAAGTAGTTACTATGAAAGGAAAAGGCCCTAAAATGCTTTTTAACAGCGGTAGTGAGGGAAAGGGAAAAAATGGGAAAAAATTTTTCGAGTGGGACCAATTTCATCACATGTTTTGTTTTTTTCCCTTCCCAAAAGGCTGACCCCAAACGACTGAAAAATTTTTAAAAAATTTTGTATCAAAATGAAATTTAACTTCACGCATAAAATTTATTTTTTTTTGGGAAAAAAATTTTTTTTTTTCCCCTATTTTTTTAAAATTGGGGATTTCTGAAAATTTCTAAAATTCATGAAAAAAAAATTTCAAAACCCCATAATGGGGGAACCCCAAAATATAAGGAAAACTAAGTTTGATAGGAAACCCTATTTTAAAAAAAAATTCTGAAGTTATAGCCTGTAGCCGTTTGAGCTGTGGAGAACCGAATTTTCGTTTCCCAAGTATTTTTCCCCTGGGCTATTCTGATGGATTTCCCAAATTTTTTCCATTTTTTCAGGAAAAACCGTCGAACCGATCAAACTCAAAATAATCTCAATCCATTGCTGGTGTGATACCAATATTTAAAAAAAGTTTCCACTCGATTGGTCAAGTTCCTAACCTGTACGCCGCGCCCAAATATAATAATAAAAAAAAAATCCATTTCCAAAATTCATTCCGGTATGTGAAATGCAAGTCTTCGCTACGCTCATCTGATGATTGCTTCATTATACCTGAATACATCGGTGTGAGTAAAAAAACAGAAATGGAAATGGAATAAGGCACTGTCTATGGTGTGCATGCTCCGTGCTTGAAGAATGAAGAAGTTTCATTTCCTCAATCATTTTACTAGGTCTTTCTCTAACTATTTCAACCACATCCTTATCGTTTCTGATATTTTCACAGCGCTAGTGTAATATTAGTGTTATAATCCCCGAATTGATACATATGAAGGTACACGGGAATAACGTTACAAGTCACATTATGTGAAAAAAAAGTTAGATACGCCATCTAACAGTGTTTTTCACAAGCTTTCTGATATGCATCGAGATTTTAGATAACATGATCAGACGAGCTTTTAGCAGGATTCAATTTGACATACTGAAAAAAAAATGGTGTTCGTTTTTATGTCGGTTCTCTCACAGGTCGAACGGCAACATCTATCAACTTCAACTTTTTTTCAATATGGTTCCTCATCTTACTTAGATCTGTATAGTTTTGTGGCATTATCGGTGGTAACTTTTTTTTTTATAATTAAGGAATTTCAAAAATTCTCATTAGAATAACATGGCGGAAAAAAAAAGAAAATATTTTATTTTCCACAAAATGAAATTTCGCGTGAAGTTGAATTACATTTTGGTACACATGTCTAAAATTTTCAGCTTGATCAGGTCACCATTTGAAAAAAAACATGAAATGTGCTAATTGGTGCCACTCGAGAGCAGTTTGTTACCATTTTTACCCATACTATCCTATCCGCTCGTGTAACAACGCATATGGCGTTTTCTGGTACAAGTCCACGAAAAATGGGTTGAAATATCGACCTCTATAGAAAACCCATGGTTTTGAACTTGGAATTGTATTCATCTCAGAACTCACAATGTGTGACTTGTATCATTATTTCCCTGTACCCGTCATATCGAATTGTTACGCCCTTGTTATCCACTGGTTCACCCCTATCAGTCTACTCATTGTCAACAGTTTTCACCATCGCTAGGTTATTACACGAACTATCACAAACCGTGCATCTAATATCTGATGATTTGTTACATTTACAAGTACTCGTACTTTATAGAGAAATACATAAATCATGGAACCAGAAGAATTGCTTGTTCCTGAATAACAAATATGATGGAAAAAGGGATTGTCTCAAAACTAACATGACCAATAAAAGTTGATAAGTTTCAGAATGTATGTGTTTGTTAGAAATCGCATCTGAGTTTCTAAGTTGGAATTGAGACAATGACGAAGACAGTTGTTGATACTTATGAGAATATCCTATATATATAATATATATATATATATATATATATATTATATATATATATATATTATATATATATATATATATATATATATATATATATATATATATATATGTATATATATATATATTTATATATATATATATATAAATATATATATATATAATATTATATATATATATTTATATATAATATATATATAAATATATATATATATAATATATATATATATATATATATATATATATAGATATTTGCATATATGAAGAATGAAAACATTTTTCAGCGTCCAATATCATGAAGGAGAGGGAAACGCAGTATATTTTTCCAATAAATCTTGGAGTATTTTGAACAAGCAGTGAAGAACTTAATTTAATTATCCTTGAGAAACCTTTGGAAAACCAACTCCCTTCTACCTTGCCTGTATCGATCGGCTGTCCGCCCTATGTGTTGACAATATACGACCGGGTATCTCGAGCTGGTCGTGAAACTGTGTCAAGCAGATAAGTGATTGAGTTACCAAGAAAAGAAGCCATATTTTAGATATAAAGTGTCTCGATTTGAGGATCGGAACAATCGATTCACCAGTTTAATAATGGAAGAGACAGACGTTCGTGACATTGAACCAATGCAAGAACCGATTTATCAAATCGTTAACTTTTCTTGATTGTGGAAAATTAAAATTGACCGATTAGAAAGTGCAAGGTGCTTAGGGAACATTTACCAATAGTAAAAATGTGTTAATTAAGATAATTAATCAATTGCAGTACGAAAATAACATTGGTAAGCAGGGTAATAACAAGCTAATCCACTAATTATCGCTTAATCAAAATTTACTATTCATAATGGGCCCTTATAAAAATAGGAATATTCGCGTTCACCTTTTTTTCTATCTTCAAAAACCAGTGTAATTGAATGAAAAGTTCACATCTCTAAGATAATTGTATGTTCTTTAATAATTTATATGACATTTTATTTCAGTGAATTCAATCAGTTTCAAGATGATACGTCCATGAATGAGAAGAATGTGATAAAATTCTTGCGCATTATTCGAAATTGATTTGCATTCGCTGAAAAAGTCATATTGAATGAAGAGCATGAAATTAACTTAGTTCATGTGAACTTTTCATTCATTACACTGGTTTTTGAAAATGGAATATAGTGAAGGTAATAACTCGATTTGTGTAAGCACCGTGCACGTACCCCTTTAACAGTACTTAGTGATCATAGTGTTAACGGGGATTTAAGAGTCGCATACAAGAAATTACGATGAAGTTATGTATGTATTTAATGTATTTTTTTTTTCAATAACGGTCAAATTCACCAATATCAAACTGCTTGTAAAATTATCTTACAAGTTCTAATTCTTATAAACGTATGCCTAATGAACGAAACGTGGGGGCTCAATTCTGAGTTTCCTCCTGCAGTGGCCTTGAAGAGAAACACACGGGGAAATTCTTTGCAGGAGTTAGACAAGGGAATCCTGGAAGGTACTCCCCATTATCTAGTGCCAGATTAAAACCGGGAAAGGCAACCCACAGTCAGTTGACAGTGACAGTCATCATTATAAAGGATCAATTTCAAAAGACAATCGGATTCCCATTCACTTCATGCATTTAGTCATAGATGTACAAACATAGGAACTAGAAAAAGCATATAATGCGTTGTTAGACAGCGAATAGTAATAGTATTGGGAAATGGTTAAAAACTCTTCGATGGTACCGTTTTCAGCACTTTTTATGTTTTTTCTTCGAAATGGCTAAACCGATCAAGCTAAAAATTCTCAGAAATGTGAAACAAATTAATTCATTTTCACGCAAAATTCCATTTATTCAGAAAATAAAAAATTTTTTCTTTTTTTTCCGCCATGTTATTCTAATGGGTATTTTTGTAATTCTAAAATTCATAAAAAAAGTTACCACCCGATAATTCACAAAACTATCAGATATAGTTAATGAGAACCGTATTGTAAAAAAGTTTGAAGTTAATAGCTGTAGCCTTTGACCTGTAAAGAACCGACAAAGAATATGGAAAGAAAAAAAAAAAAAACACAATATTTTTTCAGTATGTCAAATTGGGAAACCTTGCTAAGCTCGTCTAATATACGTGCTACCTTTAGTATCAGTGACAACCCAACCTCGCACCTCACACGAAAACCCCACAGTCTCTATGAAAGATGCAGTATACCCTCTTCCCCTGTCTTTGGTTTATGAGTAGGCCCTAGTCTGACGTCATCACCTACCGGGATGTAGACGAAGCTATGGCGGCGTGTTGTAGTAAGCATGCGCAACAGCCAATAGGCTACTGTCCATCGAGTGCCACTCGGGGCGTGGTCCTGAAACAAGGTAAGCCTGCGTTGGGGAGACCTTCGCAGAACACACATATATAAATATATAATTATATATAATATATAATATATATAATATATATTGGGGGCGTGCGGTGCATTGAGAGCTTGGGTAGGCATACCGATCACGGGAAAAACTCCAAGGAGATGGGGAAAAAATGAACCCCTTCCCAGATACCCCTGGGGGAAAAAATTGATTTTTTTAACTTGTAAATTACTTTTGTTGATCTTGCAAAATTTGGATTTTTAAAATTTAATGCATATTATAGGGGAAACGAGTTTTTCCCATATACGATTTTAATCGAAACCAGGGAAATTTTTTGATCACTTTTCCTCAGCCAGGTAAAAGGGAGAAGAGGTACACAAGGGCCGTGGGGAACGTGCAATTTTCACACCTTGGGGGAATTAAACCCTAAGGGTGCCCCAGGGTGTCGTACTTAAGTAAGCTAGATGTTAAAATCGGGAGCTCGTTACCCCCCAAGACCCCAAAAATACACAGATCAAGTTTGTTAGGAAACCCAAATTTGGGAAAATTTTAATTTAAGTGTAGCCGTTTTATTGTGAGAACCGACAAAAAAACTGAAAAAAAACATGAAAACGAACACCAATTTCTTTCAGTATGTCAAATTAAATCCTCGCTAAAGCTCGTCTAAATTATATATATAATATATATATAAAATAAAATATATATATAAAATATATATATATATATATATGTTGTGTGTGTAAATATATAATCCACAAGTATATCCCCATCATCACAGTGTTGTGTGTTTCTCAAATTTACCATGTTGAACGAACGACAATGTTTGAAAGCACCAGCTTGTTGTCTCTCAATGCAGTTCGCATGCAGTTGCACCGTGTGCATGCAGTTGCACCTAACTGCAGTGTCAGGGCGCGAGACACGCGAGAGAGCCACTTGTTGTCTGCTGGCCACGTGACCATCCCGTGATTCAACAAGTCGATTGCTGTCACGTGAGATTAACGACCATCTCACCTGGAGTTTGATATATGGGGGTCTATCTCAGCGACGAGCCGTGTACCAGATCCCATACTTCCGTTACTCCGAAACGGCGGACATGTTCTTATTTCAACTGCCAGTTGGAGCTACTCCCACATTGGTAAATTTAGCACGGCCTTCTTTATTAAACACAAATTATGTGAAAATATGAAGGCAATGCCTTCTGGGGTTATTACATTTGTAATATTAAGAAGGCCTGAATTCAGACACAAATATAAACAAGTGTCGGTAGGCCACACATGACAAACAATCAGCTTGAGCAGGGGAAAATGGCCGCCGTTAGCAACTATTAGTTGTGATCAAGTGGGCCGAGTTTTAACACGGAGTTTTTACCTCCAGTACAATACAACCCTGATCTCCACCATGGTTTCGTCGTGGAGGTAGACTCCGTGGTAAGTACTCGTCCACTCGGTGATTTTTAAATAAATGTATAATGGCGGCCATGTTCACTGTTGTCAGGTGTAGGCCTACCGACACTTGTTTATATTTTGTGTCCGAATTCAAGGTCTTCTATATCATTACAAAAATGTAACTGGGGTTTAAACGCCTCATGCGTTGTGAAGATGCTTAGAATTTTGGAAATGTAGAATTTAAAACATTTGGTCGGCTCAATGTACATATACAGGGCCCTGGACACTTCAAAGGTTCAAGAACCGCGGCTGTCTGTTGGTATTCAAACTTTTTTCCAAACAATTAAAACCATGCCCTTTTTCCATATCCTCACAGATTTTAAACGATTTAATTATTATGACACTTGTTGCACACATTCAAAAGTTTTCTTAATTACTTTCTTAAATTTCTTAAAATTTGGGTGTGTTAAAATGCGTTCTTTTTTTCGTTATTTCACATCCGATTGTTCCATAAATCGCTTAAAATAGGTATGATAGATCTTTCCACATTCGTATGAATTGAGAGCTTTTGGAAAATTTTGGTTTTTTCAAGTTTTTCTCCCCGGCCCATTCTTTTGGGGAATTTCCATACTTTCCAAATTTTTTTCCGGGGACCCGTTTGGAACCGATTTTTCTGAAAAACAATCCCAACCTATTCTGGTATAACACCAATTCAGGGAAAAGTTTCGAGTTGATTGAAATTTTTTTCCCGACCTGTATTCCCGCCCCAAATTACAAAAAAAAAAAAAAAAACTAAAACCAAGCCCACTTTTTTCGTTTATGGAATAATCCTCGCTACACCATCCCAATATATAGGAAAATGCCAATGCGTTGAATGGCGTAGAGGATGG
>OU015475.1:8531642-8566642 GCA_907164805.1 Brachyptera putata
CATTTTGGAATTCATTTTCAATATAAAAATTACTAATGCCAGTACTACATAACATAGCTACGGGAATGTGTCAACTGATAAGTGATATCAATCACTGAAATCCAGCATCAACAAACTTCTGCACAGACTAAAACTATAAAGTGCAAGATGCCCTTGAAGAGAGATTCGAATTGATTCAGGGGTAGAATCTCAATATTCTTGGTAGAATACTAGGAAAACGCCATATGCGTTGTTAGACCGAGCGGATAGTAATAGTATGGGTATAATGGTTGAGAACTGCTTCGAGTGGTACCAATTGAGCACATTTTATTTTTTTTCTTCAAAATGGCTGCCCTATCAAGCTGAACTTTTTAGAAATGTGTATCAAAATGTAATTCAACTTCACGCAAGTTTTCATTTTTCGGGAAAAAAAAAATATTTTCTTTTTTTCCGCCATTTTATTCTAATGGGTATTTTCGAAATTTCTACTCATAAAAAAAATTTAAACCCCCCGATAATGCCACAAACTATACAGATCTAAGTAAGAGAGGAACCATATTGAAAAAAATTTTGAAGTTGATAACTGTAGCCGTTTGACCTGTGGCGAACCGACAAAAAAAACAAAAAAAAAAAAAAAAAAAAACATAAAAACAAAACACAAATTTTTTTCAGTATGTCAAATTGAATCCTCGCTAAAGCTCGTCTAATCATGAGGTTCACTTCCTGGAATTCGAAAACCTTTGAAGACATCAGACCAGTATGATCTTGAAAGTCGACCAAATTCTTTCATTTTTCCGTTTTGTTCATTCTTGCGAGCTATTAGCAGCATTCGGCGGTGACATCAGAGAATTTCGGTTGTAAGCAACGGTATGAGATATCGAAATATAATACCAGAGGAAACGCAGATATTCTCAATACCTTCAGGGTGGTACAAATTATAACCATTTATCTTGTATTAGATATTTGTCACGCATTTCAGTTTTTTTTTTAACCTTTAAGGCGATAAGAGATAAATAGTTATTGTACTTAGGCCCGGTTTTACGAATAACTAGGAAAACGCCATATGCGTTGTCATACGAGCGGATGTAATTAATATATGGGTAGTAATGGTTAAAAACTGCTTCGAGTGGTACCAATTTAACACATTTATGTTTTTTCATCAAATGGCTGACCCGATCAAGCTGAAAATTTTTAGAAATGTGTATCAAATGTAATTCAACTTCACGCGAAATTTCATTTTTTTGGAAAATAAAATAATTTCTTTTTTTTTTTCCGCCATGTTTTCTAATGGGTATTTTGAAATTTCTGAAATTCATAAAAAAAAGGTTACCCCCCGATAATGCCACAAAACTATACAGATCTATTTTAGATGGGGAACCATATGAAAAAAAGTTTAAATTTGATAGTTTTAGCCTTCGACCGTGGAGCCGCAAAAAAAATAAAAACAAAATAAAAAAAAAAAAAAATAAAAACAACCCCAAAATTTTTTTTTCAGGATGTCAAATTTGAATCCCGCTGAAGCTTGTCTAATAAATTTGTTGATTAAGCGATAATAAGTGGATTATTTGTTATCCCCCTTTGTCCCAATTTATTTTTTTACTGAATTGATAAAATTAGCTTAATTAACACATTTCTATTTTTGGTCATTGGCTCTTACATCATTTTAAAGGTAATGGAATCTGTGCTTTCTCGTTTTAGAACTCGATAAACCATACAGACATCAAAAAATAACGAATTCCGCCAATCGACCCCAAGGAAAAATTTTTTTTTGGGGAAAGGGGCCCTTTGATTTGTTGGAGTTCTCATTTTCAATTCCAAATAAAAGGATAAAAGGTCTCTATTTGATCAAAAACAGGAACATTGCACAAAATTTGATTTAAAAAATATACTCCTTATTTTTTCGTTTTTGTAATTTTTCAGGTTATTTCCACTCTTTTTGGGAAAGGAGAATTTCATCTTGCTTTCCAAGCACCCTGTGGTGAACATATAGTCTACCTCCCGGCGCGCCCCCTTTATCGTCTTGCTTCTTTACAAAACGTTTTGAGAGAAAGGGGAGCGGGGGGAGCGGAGAGAGAGAGAAGAGAGAGAAAAGGGGGAAGAAGACCGGGGAGAGAGAGAGGAAAAGGGGTCAGGAAAAGGGGTGTGAGTGAAGATAAAAATTGAGACAGAGAGAGAATGTGTTCAAGAGGGGGGGAAGAGAGATGGGACAGAGAGAGATACGAAAAGGAAAAGGAAGAAGAGAGAAAGGGGGGAAGAGAGAAGAGAGAGGAGAGAGGGGAGAAAAGAGAGGAAGAGACCTAAGGAAGGACTGGTTTGAGAAAAAAAGAAGAGAGAGAAGAGAAATAGACTGCTTTGAATAGAGAGAAAAGGAGAGAGAATAGATCGTACTGGAGAGAGAGGAGAGAAAAAGGAGAAAGAAGAGAGAAAGAGCTAAAAGGGGATGGACTGTGATGTGCTAGAGGGAAAAGGGGAGAGAGAAAGGGGAGAAAGAGAAGGGGAAGAGAGAGGGGAGGAAGAGAGAAAAAACGCTAAAAAAATGGCTGTGACTGTTTCGATAGGGGAGAGAAAAGAGAGAGAGAGAGAGAAAGAGAGATGGGAAAAAATGGGGGAGAAAAAGCTAAAGGGATGACTGGACTGTGTATGAGAAAGAGAGAGAGAGGTGGGTTTCTATGAGAGAGAGAGGAGGATGGCGGGGAGGTTCGTTTTTTGCTCCCTAATGGCTTACAAGCGAAGGTTTTTTATTTGGGCGGCAAAAATTTAGCACACCTCCCCGCACTTTTGCAACGTCGATTTTTTCGCCGCATCGGCAAACCTGTACAGTGGGCCGTGGAGAGTTGCGACAAATACGGAACTAAACATCTCTTTTTTACAAAAAAAAATCATTTCTCGCCTCCTTTTTTAAATTTATTTTGAGAAATTTTATGGTCACCGGGCTTCTGTTTCCTTTTTTCCCCCACTCAAAATCACTCTAAAATGTGAGCCGGTAATATTCTTTTTTGATTTAGTAACTAAAAGTTTTGAAAACTTACCAAAAACTAAATTACCCTCGCTAAACCACAAACCCTTTTAAGAATTTACGTGGGAATAAAAAAAATAAAACAACTCATAATACCACACCAAAATTTGTTGGGGGAAGACATACTAAATTTTAGTATACTTTTTAAAAACCCCTATCGTTTTTAGACGACGGATAGTAAAGTAAGGTAAAATTTAAAAACTGCTTTTGAGGGTACCCAATTTAGACTTTTTTTTTTTTTCAAAATGCTGACCCGATAAGTGGGAAAATTTAGAAATGGGTTTAAAAGTAATTCCCCTTTAGCGGAATAACTTTTTTTTTTGGAAAATTAAAAGAATTTTTTTTTTTTCCGCCTTTATTTTAAAGGGTATTTTTAAATTTTAGAATTTATAAAAAAAAAAGTACCCCCCGATAATGCCACAAAACTATACAGATCTAAGTTAGATGAGGAACCATATTGGAAAGAAGTTTGAAGTTGATAGATGTAGCCGTTTGACCTGTGGTGAACCGACAAAAATCATTAAAAAAAAATCATAAAAACGAAGACCAATTTTTTTCAGTATGTGAAATTGAATCCTCGCTAAGCTCGTCTAAAAATTACGAAAGAAAATGAAAAGAAAATTCAAAGAAACCATATGCAGAATGAACTAATTGCATACAATGATTACAGTGATAGAGAAAACACACTCGCGCATACAAGATGCGATAACATGAAAAAGGATAATCACAATTACTAGAAAAAGCATACGATCGAAAAGTTACAGCCTTTGGAACTTATCACACGAAAAACATTTCTAAAGTATACATAATTCAAACTAAAATAAACCATACTAATAATAGGTTTAAACTTTTCTCCATAATGATGATGAGACGAGCTTTAGCGAGGATTCAATTTGACATACTGAAAAAAATTGGTGTTCGTTTTTATGTTTTTTTTTGTTTGTTTGTTTGTTTGTTATTATGTTTTTTTTGTCGGTTCTCCACAGGTCAAACGGCTACAGCTATCAACTTCAAACTTTTTTTCAATATGGTTCCTCATCTAACTTAGATCTGTGTAGTTTTGTGGCATCATCGGGGCGTAACTTTTTTTCCATGAATTTTAGAAATTTCGAAATACCCATTAGAATGACATGGCGGAAAAAAAAAGAAAATATTTTTATTTTTCCAAAAAAATGAAATTTTGCGTGAAGTTGAATTACACTTCAATACACATTTCTAGAAAATTTCAGTTTGATCGGGTCAGCCATTTTGAAGAAAAAAAATGAAATGTGCTAAATTGGTACCACTCGAAGCAGTTTTTAACCATTACTACCCATACTATCACTATCCGCTCATCTAACAACGCATATGGCGTTTTCCTAGTAATATAACGATGAATGAAGATAACTGTATTAAGAATTGAAGAGTAACCAAATTTGAATTTCTATGTTGATATTTTGTAATTTGTTAAGTGCCTGAAATTAACTGAATTTTATCGAAAATTATTGGTACTGAATACTCCAGACTTCTTTTGCCGTAGGCCTACTTATCGTTGAATTGATGAATTTTGAATAAATTCTTCTTCTTTTTGGTAACATTTGAAAATCGGTATTTTGGAGAAAGATATCTGCTTTTGGGCTGGCTGAAAATATGCATGTGTCCATGTCCATGACAATATTCAAAGCATAATTGAAGGAATATCTTCCAAAGACGATATATTTCATATCGTAATAACTTTGCAAATCATCCTTGTCGAGTCGGTAACATATATCTACCAATTATATCAAATTTAAACAACAATATCTCGGAAGTTATTCTACCTTCACCTTTCCAAGTTATTAATATATTATTGTTGATTAGACGAGCTTTAGCGAGGATTCAATTCGACAAACTGAAAAAAAATGGTGTTCGTTTTTATATATTTTTTTTCATGATTTTGTCGGTTCTCCACAGGTCAAACGGCTAGAGCTATCAACTTCAAACTTTTTTTCAATATGGTTCCTCATCTAACTTAGATCTGTATAGTTTTGTGCCATTATCGAGTGGTAAATTTTATTTAAATGAATTTTAGAAATTTCAAAGATACTCATTCGAATGACAGAGCGGAAAAGAAATATTTTCATTTACCAAAATGATGAAATTTTTTGTGAAGTTAAATTACATTCTGATACACATTTCTCGAAATGTTCAGCTTGATCGGGTCGACCATTCCGAAGAATAAACATAAAATGTGCTCAATTGGTACCACTCGAAGCAGTTTTCCACCCATTTTCACCCATACTATTAATATTAGCTCGTCTAACAACGCATATATGACGTTTTCCTAATTACTCTCAAAATATGAGTTTTGATACACATTTCTAATAAATTTCAGCTTGATCGGTTCAAACCATTTCAAAGAAAAAACATAAAATGTGCTAAATTGGTACCACTCGAAGCAGTTTTCACCCATTTTCACCCATACTATTACTATTAGCTCGTCTAACAACGCATATATGACGTTTTCCTAATAACTTTCGAAATATGAGTTTCGATACACATTTCTAATAAATTTCAGCTTGATCGGGTCGACCATTTCGAAGAAAAAACATAAAATGTGCTCAATTGGTACCACTTGAAGCAGTTTTCACCCATTTTCCCCCTTCCATTACTATCCACCCGTCTAACAACGCATATATGGCGTTTTCCTAGTTAATCACAACAGTCACAAGGTACAGAAATCAACCCCCAGATGTATACAAAATATAATATTCCTTAATATTCAGAATACAAATCACCTCATCATATCAACCTCTTCTTTACCCTCAACATGTTTCCTGAACCCTCCGTTAGATGGAGTTGTTATCGCCTACAGAATACGTCTGTTATTCCCCCTTCTTGTATTAATAAAACCAACCTACGAACACCTCCACCTAGGTTCTCACCGAATGTAAAACAATACACATTACTTCTTGTTGCTAGGGATTTCTATTACCTTCTCCGGTACATTGTTATTGCTTACTTCTGCCGGGAGACGTACACTCGTTGCCAACTGAATAAAGAAATGAGGATGGAAATCTTCACGAGTATATGTGTATATATATATATATATATATATATATATATATATATATATATATATATATATATATATATATATATATATATATATATATATATATATATATATATATATATATATATATATATATATAGGTCCATATATATATATATATATATATATATATATATATATATATATATATATATATATATATATATATATTCATATATATATATATATATATATATATATTATATATATATATATATATATATATATATATATATATATATATATATATATATATATATATATATGATTTGAAACTCTCTTTTCCATGATGCATATTTGAAAATGAAGACATCTTTAACGTTGGTCTTTTTGAACTTGGCAAACGTAGGATGTGCGTTGTACGATGAGCGAGATGGCTATATAAAGTATAATCGAAAACTCTACAAACCTTGATCATTTGAAATGAAGTTCATCCGATGTTAATGATTCTAGAAAGCTCTAGAAATTTTTCAACTAATATTTCTATCTTTCCGATGAATAAAATACATTTATTATATGATTTTCTCCAAAACGGCTGGTCCGAATATCAAACCAAATTTTTATCCATGTATATTATTCTTGTGTTCACATCTGTGGAAAATTTGAATCCTAATGAAAAGATTCAATTTTTCAATTTTTTCCGCTCAGCCAAATCTTATGAGGTTTTTGGAAACTTCTAAATGATGTTTCTCAAAAATGGTCCAACCGATTAGACCTCAAAACTATACAGTTCCAATTTGGATAAGTTTGCATATAAAAAAAAGTTTCATGTCGATCGGTCAAACCCCGCGACCTGTGCAGTGTTTACAAACAAAAAAAAACGCACAGACAAAGCTCCGTAAGACTTGAGTGAAAATCTTCGCTACGCTCATCTTAAAATTCAAACTCAACCACAAATGTATGTTTAACATTGTTTTACTCGCCACATGAGATCAGGTGCTGTTTCGAAGTGATGCATAAACTTACCTTTCTGTATGCAAACATGTCTTTCTACGGCACAAGATACTCGTCGGTAACAATACGAATGAAACGAATACTAGGAAAACGCCATATATGCGTTGTTAGACGAGCGGATAGTAATAGTATGGGTAAAAATGGGTAAAAACTGCTTCGAGTGGTACCAATTTACCACATTTTATATTTTTTTCTTCAAAATGGCTGACCCAATCAAGCTGAAAACTTTCAGAAATGTGTATCAAAATGTAGTTCACTTAACGCAGAATTTCATTCTTTGGTAAAATGAAAGAAAAAAAAAAAATCTTTGCCTTTCGCGAATGGGTATTTTTGACATTTCTGAAATTCTTGAAAAAAAAGTTATCACCCGATAATGCCACAAAACTATACAGATCTGAGTTAGATGATGAACCATATTGAAAAAAGTTTGAAGTTGATAGCTGTAGCCGTTTGACCTGTGGAGAACCGACAAAAAAAACATGAAAAATAAAAAAAATGAAAAAAAAAAAAAAAACATAAAAACGAACACCAAGTTTTTCAGTATGTCAAATTCAATCCTCGCTGAAGCTCTTCTAATCATTTGAACAATGGACTTCAGCAAAGCGACGTTTTGCTGTCAATGTCTTGTGAATGTCTTTATAACTCTGAAAGTAGGAGTCCATATATAAATACAATATTCATTTTTCATAGTTATATAGACTAGGAAAACGCCATATGCGTTGTTAGACGAGCGGATAGTAATAGTATGGGTATTAATGGTTAAGAACTGCTTCGATTGGTACCAATTTAGCACATTTTATGTTTTTTCTTCAAAATGGCTGACCCGATCAAGCTGAAAATTTTTAGACATTTGAACCAAAATGTAATTCAAATTTACGCGAAATTTCATTTTTTTGGAAAATAAAAATATTTTCTCTTTCTTCCGCCATGTTATTCTAATGGGAATTTTTGAAATGTCTTGAATTCATAAAAAAAAGTCGAGGCCCGATAATGCCACAAAACTATACAGATCTAAGTTAGATGAGGAATCAAATTCAAAAAATGTTTGGAGTTGATAGCTGTAGCCGTTTGACCTGTGGAGATCCGACAAAAAAACAGGAAAAAAAAAACGACCACCAATTTTTTCCAGTATGTTAAATTGAGTCCTCGCTAAAGCTCGTCTAATTACGAAATGAATACCGTCAGTAATATTGTTGAAATCCTGTCTCATAGTTCTGATGTCTTTAATTAGACGAGCTTTAACGAGGATTCAATTTGACATACTGAAAAAAATTAGTGTTCGTTTTTATGTTTTTTTGTCGGTTCGCCACAGGTCAAACGGCTACAGCTATCAACCTCAAACTTTTTTTCAATATGGTTCCTCATCTAACGTAGATCTGTATTATCTATTATCTATTATCTATCTATGTATTATGTGGCATTATCGGGTGGTAACTTTTTTTTTATGAATTTTAGAAATTTCAAAAATACCCATTAGAATAACATGGCGGAAAAAAAAAGAACATTTTTGTTTTCCAAAGAAATGAAATTTCGCGTGAAGTTGAATTACATTTTGATACACATTTGTAAGAATTTTCAGCTTGCTCGTGTCAACCATTTTGAAGAGAAAACATAAAATGTGCTAAATTGGTACCACTCGAAGCTTTTTTAACCCATTTTTACCCATACTATTACTATTAGCTCGTCTAACAGAGCATATATGGCGTTTTCCTAGTGTAATATAATTTGAACGATGAACTTCGGCAAAGCGACGTTTTGCTTTCAATGTCTTTTGAAGGTCTTCATAACCCTGAAAGTAGATGTCAATATAAATATACGATATTCATTTTTCTTAGTTATTCAGGAAACTGGAAATCAAGAGCTGAATTACAAATATTATGATTGCTCTCTGTCCTCCAGTGACCATTAGTCATGACGTAGGCATCACCGATTCCGTATAGAAACACGAACAAAATCGAGTAATTTCTACGTCACGACTAAGAAACATTGCCGGGTCCAGAAGGACAAATGTCTGAATTCCTGAATTCCTATAATTTCTGAAATGCAGATAGATGAGAATTTCTAGTTTTCTATGAAATTACGAAAGAAATACCGTCAGTATTTGTTGAAATCCAGTTTCATAGTTTTTTGGGAAATAGAAATATTCTCTTTTTTCCGCCATGTTATTCTAATGAGTATTTTTGAAATTTCTAAAATTCATAAAAAAAAAGTCAAGGCCCGATAATGCCACAAAACTATACAGATCTAACTAAGATGAGGAATCAAATTCAAAAAATGTTTGGAGTTTATAGCTGGAGCCATTTGACCTGTTGAGAACCGACAAAAAAACAGGAAAAAAAAACGAACACCAATTTTTTTCAGTATGTCAAATTGAGTCCTCACTAAAGCTCGTCTAATTACGAAATAAATACCGTCAGTAATATTGTTGAAATCCTGTCTCTTAGTTGTGATGTCTCAAATCTTTGTAATATTGGTATAACTGACGTCACGTGTTATTATTGCCTACAGGGGAATCCTACTGGAACGCAAAGGTCAGCTGGACGAAGCGGTGCAGTGTTGCCAACGCGCTATCCAGTACCGACCCACGCTGGCATGTGAGTACAAGACAACATTATAGCCAGCTCACACGAGGCATTGCAATGCTAGCATTCCAATGCCAGTCATTTTACTATTCACACTACTAAAGGCCAATGCCGTCATTGCAGCATTCAGCCACAGCTACGTTTCTCTTGTTTCTGGGATATTTAGCAGGCTGTGACATTCTGACCAATAGGAGGCTCTAGTTTACGCGCCAGCTTCCGAGGAAAAGTCGATCGAGGATTTGAATAAGGTCGTCCATAACCTTACTTTTTTTTCCAATTACATATTATGGTTCTTGTGGTTGATTGCCACAAAAATACATTTTTTCATAGAAGTTGATAATAATGACCTCACGGTCGTATGTCCAATTAGTATTTTTTTAGGAGGCATTATTGGAAAACGACGAAACCAAAAAAAAATAATGAAATAGGATATAGAAAAATGTTCTCACGCCCACTATTTTTGCTCTCACTGAGTATGAGTCGAATCGAATAACTCGAAAGTTATTTCGAACTTCATATCGAACCTCGACATAACTTCAATATCGAACTTCAAGGTCAAGATTGTTTGTGACGTATGCAATTCTCCAAGCTTCACGTTAATTGTTGATGCTCCTGCGCATCTCCAAACCGTAATCTGAATGAATAATGACTCTTTTTGTTTTTGATTCCATTGTGAACTAGCAATCACTTCATGTTCATACACTTCATTCATGTTCGATTCAGAAACCTGTTTATGCTTGAGTTAAGATTCTGAAAAAGAGGCAAGTCTCTGGAAGACAATAATGATCATAACGTCTGGAACTGTGATCTCAAGTTTCCGCTGGAATCAGGACGGAGAATACGTCACTTATCTTCAAAATCCAGCTTCGATGTTGTGATGTCCTTTAATCAACATGAATCAGAATGAACCAGCCTTTATTATGCTGATTATTATTGCTACTTAACGACCCCACCAACAGCTAGGTCATACGGGGGTACGGTGAAAATGAAACTTTGAACTGATGATAAGTGAATGGACGTTTGCGAAAAAAAATGTCTTATTTGGGACTCGAACCCACGCCCTACGGTGACATCAGTTTCTGAAGCGGTGCCTGAGCTGACCGAACCACCGAGGGCGTCACTACCAGCCTTCATGCTTCATGGATTCATGTTCATAATGAAATATGTTATTGATTGTGACAAACATTAAGGGGGTGCTAGCACGGTGCTTATAAAAATAGAGAAATTCATTTTTACTATTTTTTTTCCTCATCACGAACAAGTGTATATGAATAAAAAGTATATCAAACCCAAGATAACTTCATGCTCTTTAATTATTATGATATTCAATTTCTGTGAATTCAATCAGTTTTAAGATGATACGTCAATAAATGTTATCACATTCTTGATATTTATTGACGTATTATCTTAAAACTGGTCGAATAAACAGAAATTTAATGTCATAATAATTGAAGAGCATAACATTATCTTGAGTTTGATATACTTTTCATTCAAATACACTGGTTCGTGATGAAGAAAAAAATGGTGAAGATGAATTTCTCTATTTTTATAAGCACCTTGCATGCACTCCCTTAACTTCTCATTAGACTTATATCACGAAGGTCCAAGCTGGAGTTTTTGATGAAATGCTCCAGATCATTGACTTATATGTTTCAAGTTCATATGTTCACTCCAATACCAGCCTCTTTCCTGAAAATTCCTCTATACATAACTACCCTACAAGTCACAGTAACTCAATCCGTTCTCTCACGCTTTTTTCACTCACAGCCCTCTCCATCTTTGCACAACTATTTATAATAAATTACCCGCACATATAACCAGCCTCACCAAACTTTCATCTTTTAAATACAACCTGAAATCTTTTCTACTTCAGAACCCATTCTATGACCTCAATGAATTTCTGACTTCAAAGTCACACTAGTCAACCATCCCATCATCTTACATGTATTATCTATCTTTTTCAATTATCTCTTTCTGTTCACTTATCTCATCATCTTCTTAGTTTAAAGTATTTTCTATATTTGTATCATGTACTAATCTTTGAGAAAAATAAACATAAACATAAACAATCTACCTCAACAGTGGCGTACGTCCAGCTGGGTCGCCTACTCGAACGCCTCGGCCGCCCCGACGAGGCGATCATTCTCTACCGCCGCTGTTCGCGCATCGACTCGGCCGGACTGAAAGACCCGAGAGCGCACGAGGTTAGCCGAATGTCCGCCATGTTAAATCTGGGCCGACTCTACACGAATCAAGGTCGACATAAGCAGGCGGTTGAAGTGTACCAGGAGGCGGTGGAGAAAATGCCGGAGGATTATCCGCCTCAGGTGAGGAAACAAGATAGACCTAACACGATGTAGTGATACCAACTTACTTCATCATAATATAAAGGAGCTAGACATACCACGATGTAGTGATACCAACTTACTTCATCATAATATAAAGAAGGTGTGCCGACTCCCATACTAATAACATGGCGGGTATTATTGTTTGCTTGCTGTCAGATCAGAGCCCAAATCCCCCATTTACCCTAGCGGACTCTCTTGTGAACTAGATGAGATTATATAGGAGATGTGCCGTCTCCCATACTAATAATATGGGAGGCATTATTGTTTGCTTGCCGTCAAATCAGACCCCAAATCCCCCATTTACCCTAGCGGACTCTCTTGTGAACTAGATGAGATTATATAGAAGGTGTGCCGACTCCCATACTAATAACATGGCGGGTATTATTGTTTGCTTGCCGTCAGATCAGAGCCCAAATCCCCCATTCACCCTAGCGGACTCTCTTGTGAACTAGATGAGATTATAAAGAAGGTGTGCCGACACCCATACTAATAATATGGGAGGCATTATTGTTTGCTTGCCGTCAGATCAGAGCCCAAATCCCCCATTTACCCTAGCGGACTCTCTTGCCAACTAGATGAGATTATAAAGAAGGTGTGCCGACTCCCATACTAATAATATGGCGGGTATTATTGTTTGCTTGCCGTCAGATCAGAGCCCAAATCCCCCATTTACCCTAGCGGACTCTCTTGCCAACTAGATGAGATTATAAAGAAGGTGTGCTGACTCCCATACTAATAATATGGGAGGCATTATTGTTTGCTTGCCGTCAGATCAGAGCCCAAATCCCCCATTTACCCTAGCGGACTCTCTTGTGAACTAGATGAGATTATAAAGAAGGTGTGCCGACTCCCATACTAATAACATGGCGGGCATTATTGTTTGCTTGTCGTCAGATCAGAGCCCAAATCCCCCATTTACCCTAGCGGACTCTCTTGTGAACTAGATGAGATTGAGTGGCTACGGTACCGGTGACATTGATGACGTAATTATTTGATTGCTATCAAACAATAATATGTGCATCACGCATGTTATCTATTGAGCCGTGATCAGTAGTTCAATATGAGAAGCGATAGTTGCGTGACAGGCAAATGTGCCCTCCATGACGGCGGACGTCCTCCAATTGGAAGGCTGAGTCGGCACACCTTCTTTATGTTATGATGAAGTAAGTCGGTATCACTACATCGTGGGCCTACGACACTTCCTGGGGGTAGCCCTATAGAGGGCTTAGATTCACCCAAGGTGTAACGATTACACGTTACCACAGGTCCTTGTGCACTCTCTTCTAGTTTCACCTAGGCATGAGGAATAATGTGATCATTAAACTTCTTGGATACGATCCAATATCGATGTGTTGTATATTTTAGCCATGCCATAAAAGAGACATCTCGACCGGGAATTGAACCCGGGTCCGCTGCTCTCCCACTGAGCTACCGAGATATTATAGTCTTGTGTCATGGCTATACTAGAGTGACGACACTTTCTGGGGCTAGCCCTATAGAGGGCTTAGATTCACCCAAGGTGTAACGATTACACGTTACCACAGGTCCTTGTGTACTCTCTTCTACCTTTACCTAGGCATGAGGAATAATGTGATCGTTAAACTTCTTGGATACGATCCAATATCGATGTGTTGTATATTTTAGCCATGCCATAAAAGATACGTCTCGACCCGGAATCGAACCCGGGACCTTCAGATTGCCGGTCAGCTGCTCTCCCACTGAGCTACCGAGATATTACTCTTATGTCATGGCTATACTAAAAGTGACGACACTTCCTGGGTCTGGCCCTATAGAGGGCTTAGATTCACCCAAGGTGTAACGATTACACGTTACCACAGGTCCTTGTGCACTCTCTTCTAGTTTCACCTAGGCATGAGGAATGCATTGAATGCCTGACTGGAATTCACATTGCTCAATACTTGGATAAAAGAATTCTTCGACAACATGTCAGGTATTCGTGTATTTACATTGTTGTCAGCACAAAATACCACACTGCTAATGAGTTTGGCTGGGAAATATGTCAAGTTTTTCAGTCTAAAAGACCATGACTAGTTAGTTTCTTGTTTTGTTCAAGTAGTTAGCTTCTTCGGTGAACGATCATCAATCAAAGTTCACTGAACTTCGTAGATGAGTCTACTGAGGCACTGCTTTAGAGAACTGGAATCAACTTTGGACTTGATTTAAGGCGCGCATGAGACATGCATTTGTTACATATTGATTTCACTTCTTATTATTGATTATATTTTTTGTAATAACATCGAAACTTGATTCGAAATCAGTGTTCTCCGATTATGAATCGGTGATTTATTCTTCATAAATTAAACATGGAAATTAAAAATATACAGATTATAATATTCTTATTTTCTCCCACAGTTGAGTCTTCATTGGAGACTTTGTGGATTTCATGACTGTCATGTGTATTTTTGTAAGTGAGAAAAAGATAACAAATAAAAAAAAGGCCAAGGATGAGAGTAGGATCGTTTGGACGGGGCACCACAAGGGCGATCTCACCATCCCATTTTATTATTATTTCAAATTGAAAGCAATGGACTTTGACACCAGGTCTACACTGTCTGTACCCACACTTCTTCTCCGCAGATAAATAGACGAGCTTTAGCGAGGATTCAATTTGACGTACTGAAAAAAATTGGTGTTCGTTTTTATGTTTTTTTTTGTTTGTTGATTAGTTTTTTTTTTTTTTTATGTTTTTTGTCGGTTCTCCACAGGTCGAACGGCTACAGCTATCAACTTCAAACTTTTTTTCAATATGGTTCCTCATCTAGCTTAGATCTGTATATATAGTTTTGTGGCATTATCGGGTGATAACATTTTTTTTTTATAAATTTTATGAATTTCAAAAATACCCATTAGAATAACAAGGCGAAAAAAAAGGAAAATATTTTTATTTTCCGAAAAAATGAAATTTCGCGTAAAGTTGAATTACATTTTGGTACACATTTCTAAAAAATTTCAGCTTGATCGGGTCAGCCATTTTGAGGAAAAAACATAAATTGTACTAAATTGGTACCACTCGAAGCAGTTTTTACCCATTACTACCTATACTATTACTATTCGCTCGTCTAACAACGCATATATGGCGTTTTCCTAGTTTGTATCAGAACGGCTTCGGATATTCTGACGAACAATAGCTTAGCTGATAGAGGAATGTTTACCCTATCAACGTATCAGTTTGCATCCATATGCTGACCATGTAATGGTTTTCGTGTATGTAACAGATTAATGTTTTTTTCAACTAGTTTTTCCAAAATTCTCTCGGAATTTTCAACTTTTTTTAAAATTTCGAATCTTTAATATACTATTTTAACCTTGATACATCAATACATAATAAAACATTCGAAGCATTTCTGTGAGTGGTTTCCCAAGTGGTTTCCTCCATAGTTGTGGATTCGAAAGCATAGGGTATCAGTTTCTCGGTGATAACTTTTGAACGGTGTGATTTATCGGAACTTCTCATCAGACGAGTTTTAGCGAGGATTCAATTTGACGTACTGAAAAAAACTGGTGTTCGTTTTTATGTCTTTTTTATGTTTTTTTGCCGGTTCTTCACAGGTCAAACGGCTACAGCTATCAACTTCAAACTTTTTTCAATGTGGATCCTCATCTAACTTAGATCTGTATAGTTTTGTGGCTTCATCGGAGGGTTATTTTTTTTGGGAATTCTAGAAATTCCATAAATACCCATCAGAATAACAAGGCGGAAAAAGAAGAAAATATTTTCATTTTCCCCCAAAAAATGAAATTCTGCGTGAAGTTGAATTACATTCTGATACACATATATGAAAAATTTCAGCTTGATCGGGTCAGCCATTTTGAAGAAAAAACATAAAATCTGCTAAATTGGTACCACTCGAAGCAGTTTTCACCCATTTTCACCCATACTATTACTATCCGCTCGTCTAACAACGCATATATGGCGTTTTCCTAGTACGGAGGAAGGAAACACAAAACACAGATAATCCCGATAGAAAGAACGTGTCGTTGTGAACAGAGCGTGTTGTCGTGTGACGTCAGCACGCGTGACGTCATTGTCACGTGGTGCGTGATATCACGTGACAATCTCACCAAGTCTGTAGAAGACATTCACGTTCATTTCAATATACTGGTTGATAAGTCGATACCCAACAATAGCTAGTTGAGAATATCGAGATTTGTTTCCTTAATTATATCTGGTTCATACATTATTCACTAGGAAAACACAGAATGTGCGTTGTGAGATGAGCGTAGAACCTATGACTACCAATAACGTAACGGGATAAGCAACTTGATCATCTCCTTTCGCACCATGCGGGAATCAAAGGGATCCCGTCATACTCAATTTACTGGTAGTATTATATATTGATTCATAAAAGTAATACGTGTAATGCACTCTGTGAATCCAGCTCTTCCCAATTGTATTAAGCAACGTTGGAATACATTCCATTTGAATTAGCCAATCTAAATTTTAAATACGTGTGTAAAGCATTCGGACCCCTAGTCAAGAGCCTGACTGCTACATTTACCAATTGATAACTGCATTAATTACTTGACATCTGCGAGGAAGAACAGAAACAATGCAAGTACTCAACTATGTACTTTACATTGAAATACGAGCTGAATGCGTACGTTTTGATTTGAAATTGCGAATCTCAAAAATGTACACTTCAGCGCGTCACATTTTTTGCTTCCATCATGGTGAGAAGACATCCAATGTTGAAAGTATATAACTTACGGCATGTTGCTTATCCCGTTACGGTATTGGTAGTCATAGGTAGAAGTATGGAAATCTGGGATCAAAATATATTCTGTCAGCTCAATCTACATCTACAGACCTTGGATTACTTCAAAGGTTGAGAAACCTCACCTGTAACTTGTTGCTATTTATAGAGCAACCTGTCGCATATTTACTTTGCATTACATGTTTTGATCCTGATATTTGATGAAATGTATACTTTTATAGCGTTTTCTTCGTTATATCTCATTCGATTGTTGCACAAATTATTGAAAATGCGTATGATAGTTTTATTTATTTATTTATTTTATTTTATTCCATAAGTGAAATACATGAGTAAGCCTATGGCTACCAACTAGACAACTAGTGTTATTGATAGTCATAGGTTACATATACATAGTTATAGCACAATACATATTACATAAATATAAGATGATTAATACAATGATAAATAATAGTGATCAAATTAATATGTAGAAAATGAGTAATGGAATACCCACATAAGCAGTGCTCGTGTGTGGGAGAGGATATTTGTAGAAGAAATAATGTAGTTTGATTTCAAGATGGCTTTTTGAGAGTTAGTTGAGATAAGTTTATGCAAAAATTTAGATGATAATGAGGTCTAATTTAAATGTGTAGAGGGGGGTAATTTGGCTTTAGTGTGGATTAATTCAGGTAAATACGTTTGAGTAAAAATCTGGCAGGTTTTTATTGAATAGATTTTCCCAGTGGTTTAAAGGTAGATTAGATAGCCATAAGAGTATCTTTTTTTTTTAAATAGAGTAATTAGTGGAAAGTTTAGTATCTATAGGGAGCGAGTTGAAAAGTTTTGGACCGAGGTAGTCCAATTGTCTTTGTCCAAAGGAGGTGTTTTTCCTTGGTATTGTTATATTGTAAGTCAATGTTCTAGTAGTGTGTAGGTGGTCTGTGTTTTTGAATTTAGGAAGGTTTTTAAAAATATGAAGTAAGAGATTTTTTGCAAATAATACTCTTAAAGGGAGTACTTTAGAGTATTGGTAAGTTAAAATTGTGGCATAATCTCTTGGTTTATTTAAAATTATTTTTAAGACAAGATTTTGGATAATTTTTAGTTGATTAAGGTGAGTGCCAAGGGCGCCACCCCAGGCTAAGATAGCATATTGAAGATAGGACTGAAAGAGACCAAAATATATTAGTTTTAAATTAGGAAAAGAGAGAATATGTCTAAGTCTGACAAATTTGTATGTGATGGAACGAAGCTTTTTGCTTAAAATATTGATATGAGATTTCCATTTAAGTTGGTTATCTATGGTTATACCCAAGTATTTAGTTTCATTGACATATTTTAATTTAAGACATTTGCAGTTATTAATCAACAGAGGGCAGTTATGATTGTGCAAAAACATCCAAGAATTATCAATATTAGGGATTTTATTATTGGAAAATGACATACATATAGTTTTTTCAATATTTAGGGTGAGTAGGTTGAAGTCTAACCATTTATATACTTCTCTTAGCCCTGATACAGCTTTCTGTAAAACTATTTCATTTGATGTGGCAGAAAACACTAGGGCAGTGTCATCAGCATAAGAGATTAAGTTACCATTTATTTGTAGGTTACACAGGTCATTTATATAAACTAAAAATAGAATCGGACCAAGTACTGTACCTTGTGGTACGCCATACTTTATTTCTCTAGGCTTACTCATACAATTTCTAAATTTAACATACTGAATTCTATCCATCAAGTAACTTTTCATTAAATTCAATGCAACGCCTCTAATTCCAATGTTTTCCAGCTTTTTTAACAATTTGGAATGATCGACCGTGTCAAAGGCTTTGGCCAAATCAAGAAAGATTGCTATTGTCTTTTTTGAATTGTCCATTGATGAAGAAATTATATTTATAAGTGAGACTATCGCATCTTCCGTACTTAATTTTTCTCTGAAGCCAAACTGGTTAGAGGATAAAATTTTATGTTTATCAAAAAAAGATATTAGGCGGGTTTTTATACATTTTTCAAGAAGTTTAGAGACATTGGTAAGTAGTGAAATTGGTCTGTAATTTTCTGGTTTGACTTTTTCTTTAGATTTATAAATAGGTTTGATTATGGCAGTTTTTAGGACTTGAGGAAAAATACCACTAGTAATTACATTATTAAAGATGAACTCTAGGGGAGGTACAATGAAGTTACTGATAGATTTGATTGTATATGCATCAATTTCGTCGGTACCTGGAGCTGACTTGGTTTTTAGTTGGGTTATATACTTGAGTATTTCGGTTTTAGATACGGGGAATAGAAATATTGATTCTTTAATTTTGAGTTGATCTGATTGATGTTGTAAATTATTTTGAGTATTGTTTTTATGCTTAATTTTTTCGGCATAGGTTCCTCCAACAGTTGTGAAGTAATCTACAAAAGTGTCGGCAATCAAGTGAGGGTTATCATTTGCATTTAATATTTTATCATTAACTAGGAATTCTTTGATATTATCCAAAGTGGATGTTTTCTTTATATTATCAGTTACTTCATTAATTGTTTTCCAAATGAGTTTTGGGTCGTTATTAGATTCGAGTATTTTAGTTCTATAATACATATTTTTAGTGTTTTTAATTAGCTTGGTCAGGAAGTTTCTATAAATAATAAATTTCTGTTTCAATATATCGTTTTTGGGAAGTTTAAAATTATTGCAATTTTCACTATCTTTAATAAGTGCTTTACTCATAGCGTCACGTTTACGGATTGAGGTAATAAGTCCTTTTGTGATCCAAGGTTTTAGTTTCTTATATTTGGCATTGGGAGATATGACGATTATATCAGTCGCGTTGTCAATATGTTTTTTTAATGTGGAGACAAAATTTTCTGTGGCTAGATCAGGGTTTAAACTGTTGAATGTATCCCTCCATGTTTCCTCATTTAGGCTATTATGTAGTTTTGGGTAATTTATGCGTTTGGTATCGAAAGGCTGCCGGCTACTCTTCATGGTACAAGTAGCAACATTTTTACATGAAAAGGAGATTGCATAATGATCGGTAATTTTTGTCAAAAGAGTTGAAGCTATAGGATTCATATTTTGAGGATGAGCTGTGTTTAGAAATATGTGATCAATGCAAGATACTGAGTTGGTGGTTTTTTCTAGTTGGGGTATTAATACATGAGAGGTATCCATTTGAGGTCATGATATTTAGATATTCTTGTTGAATACAGTTAGTCGGAATATTGGTGTTATTCTCCAATATGTCAATATTTATGTCTCCTATACATAATTTATGTGTACTAGTTATGCTTTGTAGTACAGCATCTAGTTCTTTAAGAAATGTTTGTACATTGCCAGAGGGTGATCGGTATAAGGCTAATATTGCGAAGGTCTCAGTGTTTAGAGTCAACGTTATCAAAGCCGCATTGGCTTCATGCAGGTTAGTTAAAGAATAAACAGAGAAATTGGAAAATTTAGCTTCTAAAACGTAAATGATAATACCATCAGATCGACTTAGTTTAGAGTTAAAATAGAAAATTTCGTAGCCAGGGATTTGGTAGTCTAGTGTGTCATTCGTAATATGCGTTTCAGTTAGTACTATGACGTCAAAAGGTGATTTAACTTCGTTAAGAAGCACTAACAGTTCATCAAAATGTTTGTTGATACTCCTTATATTTAGATGAAAAAGTTTTAAATCTTCAACTTGCAAAATGTTATTTAAATCTTGGATATCAGGACATACGTTTGTGATGACTCCATAGTTTTCTAATTCTTCATCAAGTTTGGGTCTAAAGATCATGGTGGTTGAAGTTTTTCACATTCTGAATTGATGACTGATAGGCTTAAATGATTTAAAATTCAGTCGGTAGGGATGTCTGCTGGTGTGTTGACGTGAATTATCTGGGAGTTCTCATCTTTTTTTATCTTGATGTTACCATTTTTGACCCATACAAATTTGTATCCAAGCCTTTTTGTGTTGCGTGCTAGCCAGAATAGGTTTTGTTGGCGACGGTCAAATGTTCATTTATGTAGATCTTTGAAGCCGGTAGAGAAGGTACAATGTTCTGTGAAGAGAGGTTAGGCTGCTGTTTTTTACATTGAAGGATATCATCTTTTGCTTGACGTGAGTAAAACTTCACTATGATTGCTGGTGGCTCAGTAGACTGATTTGCATTACCGGTATTTCTTTTTGGAGCAGGTCGCACACGGTGACAGTATTCAATATCATTATTGGTGATAACACAATTTATGGCTTTACAAGCATTTATTACAACCAGATATGGGTTTTCTTCTGGTAGGATTGGTACACCTCTGAACTCTAAATTATAATTTTTGCTGTATTGCTCCAGTTTATTTACTTTTATGTTGACTTCATCCAGTTCATTTTTCAGAGAGGTGTTTTCTTTCTTCAGTGAGGTAATCTCTTGTACCAGCATTTTATTTGCTGTGTGTCTTGCTTAATGCCTTCGTATTGCTTAGATATGAATTCCATCGAGGCTTGCATCTCCAACATCATTTTAAAAAGATCCGAGATTGTGGGGTTAGAAACGCTTGTTGCACTTTGAGCAATGTTGGGGCTAGCCACCATGTTGCTAACTTCATCTTTCTTACCCACGCAATCACCGCATTTCCATTTGTTTCCCACTGTGTCCGATTCACTGTTTAGAATTTCAAACTGATTGTCTGATAATGAGGAGCATTTAAGTGAAACCATTTATGGCAATCAGCAAAGCAGTACACTGATTTACATTTCTTTGAAATCACTTTTTCACACGAGCCAC
Organism: Brachyptera putata; assembly: GCA_907164805.1. NCBI lineage: Eukaryota > Metazoa > Arthropoda > Insecta > Plecoptera > Taeniopterygidae > Brachyptera > Brachyptera putata. The sequence goes on from OU015475.1 coordinate 8,553,062, forward strand.
ACTGAAATGTTACTAGGCTGGGCGCCATCTTGAAAACTTAGCTGTTGTTCTCATATTCTGTATGAATTTGAAACCATTTGAAAAAATTTCGTTTTCAAGGTATTTTTCCCCCAGTGTTATTCTTATTGGGATTTTCCAAACTTTCCACAAACGAATCCTGCCTGTGATACCCGACTCACTCGTGTTGGCGCTAGCTACGCCTAAGGAGTTATTCCATGTGACTCAGTGTTTCTCTCTCTCACAATACCCCTATTTAGTATTCTCCACCCTTGTCTCTCCCACCCCAGTCCGCCCCTGGAGCAGCGCATTCTATCGATATCCAACTGGTGATGCTCCTCCTCTTGAATCGCAAACAAACAAAATGTCCGACAAAAGCAGACGACTGGCGTGAAGCTGGCACCAGTTGTTGTCGGTGCATGCTACAAACATAACAAAACCAATTACAGGAGCGTCTACCAACATGCGAACAATTAAAACGCTGGATGTGCTTGTGGGATGATGTAACATTGAACGTGATGTCTGACCACGGGATGGGTCGGGACAGCTCCTAGCTAGGGTCGAGTTAGCACTGAGAGGATGTGAGGGCAGAGCTTCTAGATCGGTTCGAGATAGCACATTGGAAATACTCAGAGACTAGATATGTTGCTATTGGCTCCAATACTGAATAAGAACGTGTCCGAATAACCTCTTTTATGCGTACTTGTATGCTTGACCTTGCTCAAAGTACGGAAGTGACGTCATCAGGAACGTCCGAATTCATAAAATGAGAAGTCAAGTATGAAAGTTCACAAGCATACATGGCATGCGTTCTTCTGAACTTCACTTGTGTACTTCTGTATTGGGTCACCTAAATCTGTATTACATTTATGTTTCCATTTTTCAACAGACACCCACAAAAAGATGCGATTTCATTTCTGTAATAAAGTAGCAGCTTCCAATGTGTGCGGAACATCTCACTTCCAAAGGAAATATCATTGTTTTATTCTAATACATAGACAAAAGTGAGGTTATAACAGTTCCCGCCATAAACGCGGTGTCACTAGATGGTGTTGGTGTTTGAGAATACTTGCTGGACTGTCTGAAATGCAAGTTCACATGTCGCAAGTCCAAGTCCCAAGTACAAGTACAGGAGTGTAAGTCATTAGTCAAGTAGACTTGAAATTCGGATACGTCCTGAGAACCAATCAAAAGCATGGTCTCTTGGAGCTAGCTGGGACTAGGCCTGTCTGTGGCTAGGGTCTAGACAGCACTTGACGAATGTCTAAGGTTGTTTATGATGTTGTTTAGGTTGTTTACGCCCTGCTGGGAGAGGCCCACTCCAGACTGAAGCAGCACGGCGAGGCCGAGCGGTGGTGCCGGCTGGCGTTGCAGGCCCAACCTGACCACGTGGCTGCCCTACTGACCTACGGCAACACGCTGGCGAGAAACGTGAGTAGTAATACTGCCCTACTGTAGTACTGCCACATTGGCGTACTTTCCTACTGGCATACTGTTCTATACTGCCCTTTTGCCTTACTGACCTACGGCAACACGCTGGCGAGAAACGTGAGTAGTAATACTGCCCTACTGTAGTACTGCCACATTGGCGTACTTTCCTACTGGCATACTGTTGTATACTGCCCTTTTGCCTCACTGACCTACAGCAACACGCTGGCGAGAAACGTAAGTAGTAATACTGCCCTACTGTAGTACTGCCACATTGGCGTACTTTCCTACTGGTATACTGTTGTATCGCCCTCTTGCCTTACTGACCTACGGCAACACGCTGGCGAGAAACGTAAGTAGTAATACTGCCCTACTGTAGTACTGCCACATTGGCGTACTTTCCTACTGGCATACTGTTGTATACTGCCCTTTTGCCTTACTGACCTACGGCAACACGCTGGCGAGAAACGTGAGTAGTAATACTGCCCTACTGTAGTACTGCCACATTGGCGTACTTTCCTACTGGTATACTGTTGTATCGCCCTCTTGCCTTACTGACCTACGGCAACACGCTGGCGAGAAACGTAAGTAGTAATACTGCCCTACTGTAGTACTGCCACATTGGCGTACTTTCCTACTGGCATACTGTTCTATACTGCCCTTTTGCCTTACTGACCTACGGCAACACGCTGGCGAGAAACGTGAGTAGTAATACTGCCCTACTGTAGTACTGCCACATTGGCGTACTTTCCTACTGGCATACTGTTGTATACTGCCCTTTTGCCTCACTGACCTACGGCAACACGCTGGCGAGAAACGTAAGTAGTAATACTGCCCTACTGTAGTACTGCCACATCGGCGTACTTTCCTACTGGTATACTGTTGTATCGCCCTCTTGCCTTACTGACCTACGGCAACACGCTGGCGAGAAACGTAAGTAGTAATACTGCCCTACTGTAGTACTGCCACATTGGCGTACTTTCCTACTGGCATACTGTTGTATACTGCCCTTTTGCCTTACTGACCTACGGCAACACACTGGCGAGAAACGTGAGTAGTAATACTGCCCTACTGTAGTACTGCCACATTGGCGTACTTTCCTACTGGTATACTGTTGTATCGCCCTCTTGCCTCACTGACCTACGGCAACACGCTGGCGAGAAACGTAAGTAGTAATACTGCCCTACTGTAGTACTGCCACATTGGCGTACTTTCCTACTGGCATACTGTTGTATACTGCCCTTTTGCCTTACTGACCTACGGCAACACGCTGGCGAGAAACGTGAGTAGTAATACTGCCCTACTGTAGTACTGCCACATTGGCGTACTTTCCTACTGGCATACTGTTGTACTGCCCTTTTGCCTTACTGACGTACGGCAACACGCTGTCTAGAAACGTGAGTAACTTCACTGCCCTACTGTAGTACTGAATTTTTACTCCATATGGCAGATCAAGTCATATATAGAAAATCTGTTTCCATTCTCTTTCATTTCTCGATTGTATTTACATTTTCTTCCTATTCGACAGAAAAGTAGACCTCATTACAGTAATGGTTTCTGAATTCGATATTCCTCACAAAGAGTGACGGAAACAACAATGGACATTATTAGACGAGCTTTAGCGAGGATTCAATTGACATACTGAAAAAAATTGGTGTTCGTTTTTATGTTTTTTTTTTTTTTTTTTTTTTTTTTTTTTTTTTATGTTTTTTCGTCGGTTCTCCACAGGTCAAACGGCTACAGCTATCAACTTCAACTTTTTTTCAATATAGTTCCTCATCTAACTTAGATCTGTATAGTTTTGTGGCATTATCGGGTGGTAACATTTATTTTTATGAATTTTAGACATTTCAAAAATAGGCCTACTCATTAGAATAACATGGCAAAAAAAAAGAAAATATTTTTATTTACCCCGAAAAATGAAATTTTGCGTGAAGTTGAATTACATTTTGATACACATTTCTAAAAATTGTCAGGAAGATCGGGCCAGCCATTTTGAAGAAAAAACATTAAATGTGCTAAATTGGTACCACTCGAAGCATTTTTCACCCATACTATTACTATTCGCTCGTCTAACAACGCATATATGGCGTTTTCCTAGTAATATTTCAATCGAAGTTGATGTTGGAAATATACTCTCCCTATATTTTGTCACTTCTCGAAACTCCTATTCGTCACCACTAACAGCGTGCCTGCAAAATAAATTTTCTGCCAAATGTTTCATTTATGCACTATTATTATTTTAAATTTCATCCCCTTCTCATACAGATGTATCTAAAGGCGGTGACAAGTGATTTTAGCAAAGTATAATATTATCAACATTCACTTATGGCGGTGGCAATTCAACTTTGAATCTGCTTCGTTATTTACTCTCTCTTCACTTTTACTAACCATTGACGAATTTTATCTACAGTACTATTACTCATTATTCAGTAGTGTACGAATTAAATTGGACAGCACTCATATACTCCTTGTGTATCCACTGCCATCTAGAGTGCATACAACTCTAGTCGGCTGTGCTAGTGCTGCTGTGCTGAAGTCAGTGCCTTGTTGATTGCAGAAAAGTCGTGTCGTGGAAGCTGAAAGGTGGTTCAAGAGGGCCAAGGAATTGGCGCCAACAGATCCGAGTGTCTACCGTCACTTTGGTAAGCTCACACACTCACAAGCATATCGTTACATCACAATGGCATTCTGTCAAAATATTGCATCACAAATTCACATTGACAGCGTGTTCAACCTATGACTACCAATAACGTAACGGGATAAGCAACATGGCGTAAGTTATATACTTTCAACATTGGACGTCTTCTCACCATGATGGAAGCAAAAAATGTGACGCGCTGAAGTGTACATTTTTGAGATTCGCAATTTCAAATCAAAACGCACGCATTCGGCTCGTATTTCAATGTAAAGTACATAGTTGAGTATTTGCATTGTTTCTGTTCTTTCTCGTAGATGTCAAGTAATTATCCAGTTATCAATTGGTAAATGTAGCAGTAAGGCTCTTGACTAGGGGTCCAATGCTTTTACACACGTATTTAAAATTTAGATTGGCTAATTCAAATGAAATGTATTCCAACGTTGCTTAATACAATTGGGAAGAGCTGGATTCACAGAGTGCATTACACGTATTACTTTTATGAATCAATATATAATACTACCAGTAAATTGAGTATGACGGGATCCCTTTGATTCCCGCATGGTGCGAAAGGAAATGATCAAGTTGCTTATCCCGTTACGTTATTGGTAGTCATAGGTTCAACGAACCTCTGCATAGTCCTGTCAAAATCTATCAATAAGCATTCAGGGACATTCGTCTGATTCCGGCTTCTATATGGGTAGTTGCGTGCACAATGCTTGAACGAATCGTGAAATTTATCTTCACTATATGTTTTCCATTCTCAAAAACCAGTGTGATTAAATAAAAAGTTCACTTATCCGAGATAATTTTATGTTCTTTAATTATATTACATTTTATTTCTGTGAGTACAATCAGTTTTGAGATAATACGTCAATGAATTTCATTACATTATTTTTATTCGTTGACGTATTATCTCAAAACTGATTGAATTTACTGGAATAGAATGTCATATTCATTAAAGAGCATTAAATCACCTTGGAGATGTGACCTTCTCAGTCAATTATACTGGTTTATTGAACGTAGAAAAAAAAATACTGAAGGTGAATTTCTCTATTTTTATAAGCACCGTTCGGAAGTTATCGGGCTCTTTTCCACACTCATCGTTATGGCGTTCGATATCTTCAAAAAATTAATATGATTTCGATAAAGAAATTAGGCAAGAATTGGAGATGGATTACAGCACCGTAAGAGAGAAATGGTAAGAATGGAAATGGAGAGAGTTGATAAAGATGTAGGGAAATATGGATTCATTCAAAGAACGACGCGGAAATGGAATGAACTGGAAGAAGATTTGAAGAATATAACGAAGATCAGTGATTCGAGAGAGGAACTAAGAAAAAATAAAAATTGTCAATTTTATCAAGATTGTGCATGCACGGTGCTTATGAAAAAAGGAAAAATTCATCCTCACTGAATTTTTTCTGTGTTCAAAAACAAGTGTAATTCAACGAAAAGTCACATCTCCAAGATAATTGTATGCTCTCCAATTAATATGACATTCTATTTCAGTGAATTCAATCACCTTTAAGATAATACCATAGAGTAATGAAGTTCCTCCTTAAGCTTTGATAATGTGTCAATGAATAATAAGAACGTGATGAAATTATATTGACGTATTATATCAAAACTGATTGAATTCACAGAAATAAAATGCCATATCGATTCAAGAGCATGAAATCATCTTGAAGATGTGAACTTTTCATTCAATTACATTGGTTTTTGAAAATGGGGAAGAATGGTAAATTTAAATGTATCGATTTGTATAAGCACCGCGCATTTGTTTGTTGTCCTTTAATTTTAAGAGAGTTATCATCACCACCTGTTCTAAGATTAATAATAATTAGATGAGCGTAGCGAAGATTTTCATTCCATATACCGAAAAATTTTGGTCTTGGTTTATATGTTTTTTTTTTTTTTTTTTTTTTTTTTTTTTTTTTTTTGTGTAATTTTGTACGCGGCATACAGGTCAGGAAAAAGTTTCAATCAACTCGAAACTTTTTTTACAAATTGGTGTTATACCAGAATAGGTTGGGATTGTTTTTCAGAAAAATCGGTCAAACGGATTTTCCGGAAAAAAATCGGAAAGTATTTGGAAATTCCCCATAAGAATAGGCCAGGGGAGAAATACTTGGAATTTTATTTTTTTCAAAAGCTCTCAAATTTATACTGAGTGTGGAAAGATCTATCATACCTATTTTAAGCGATTTATGGAACAATCGGATGTGAAATAACGGAGAAAACGCATTTTAAGGTACTTTTTTACACATCAATAAAAGCAATTAAGAAAGCAATTAAGGAACAATTAAATATGAGCAACAAGTGTCACCAATAAATTAAAACGTTTAAAATCTGTGATGTATATGAAGAAGGCACTGGTTTGATTGTTTGGAAACCAAGGTCCATATACCAACAGACGGCCGCGGTTTTTAAACCTTTGAAGTGATCCATGGCCTGTATATGTACCACAGCCTTCTTATTCAGATCATTCTTCTCTGATACTGCCCTTTCACTAGGGGTATGCTTCCCGTGTTAACCGATGTCCAATTATTTTGTTCACTAAATCGCCGATGGTGCCGTTGTTTCCAGACCATGACGTCACTTTCCAAAGAGGTTCAAGTATATTAGTCTGTTGAAGTGTCATATCTGCGAAGCTACGAAAAACTTTGGGAATTTTCATAGAAGAATTTGAACTAAGCGCGCATTCTATTTAGCCGTGATTGCGAGTTTACTACCTTGTTTATGACAGTAATATTAACGATTAATCCCATAATAAGATGGAATATCGCCAAGACCATTTCTTGATTCATGTTTATTGCTTGAGCTAACATGAATATCGTTCAAGTCCGAACCTGAGTAAGTCTACAGGCCCTAGCTAAAATGTAGATATGACATAACCTCAATAGCGTAGTAGGAAATTGAAAAACTCTGACATGACAGTTTTTCGAAGTTGTAAATTTAGACAACCAGAGTTCAGCACATACCAGACCATGACGTCATTTTTCCTTGCGCGAGCAAAGATGCGCGAACCCGTCAAAATAGCCTGAGTGAAAGGGCAGTATAAGAAGAGACGTCTTCTCTAATAAAGAAGGCTGTGATATGTACATTGAGCTGACAAAATGTTCTTAATTCTACATTTCCATACTTCTAAGCTCATCTCACAACGCATATAAGGCGTTTTCCCTAGTTAGATGAGGCGTAGCGAAGATTTTCATTCCATATACCGAGAATTTTGGGCTTGGTTTTTATGTTTGTTTTTTTTTTTTTTTTTTGTGTGTAATTTTGTACGCGGCATACAGGTCAGGAAAAAGTTACAATCAACTCGAAACTTTTTTACAAATTGGTGTTATACCAGAATAGGTTGGGATTGTTTAACAGAAAAATCGGTCAAACGGATTTTCCGGAAAAAAATCGGAAAGTATGGAAATTCCCCATAAGAATAGGCCAGGGGAGAAATACTTGGAATTTTATTTTTTTCAAAAGCTCTCAAATTTATACTGAGTGTGGGAAGAACTATCATACACATTTTAAGCGACTTATGGAACAATCGGATGTGAAACAACGAAGAAAACTCATTTTTAATGTACTTTTTTACACATCAATAGAAGCAATTAAGAAAAGCAATTAAGAAACTATTAAATGTGAGCAACAAGTGTCACCAATAATTAAAACGTTTAAAATCTGTGATGGATATGAAGAAGGCACTGGTTTAATTGTTCGGAAACCAAGGTCCATACCAACAGACAGCCGCGGTTTTTAAACCTTTGAAGTGATCCATGGCCTGTATATGTACATTGAGCCGACCAAATATTCTTAATTCTACATTTTCATACTTCTAAGCTCATCTCACAACGCATATAAGGCGTTTTCCTAGTAAATAACGATGAACACGCATTCATAATCAGATGAGCGTAGCGAAGATTTTCATTCCATATACCGAAAAATTGTGGGCTTGGTTTTTATGTTTTTTTTTTTTTGTGTGTTTTTTTGTGTGTAATTTTGTACGCGGCATAATACAGGTCAGGAAAAAGGATCAATCACCTCGAAACTTTTTTCCCATTTGGTGTTATACCAGAATTGGTTGGGATTGTTTTCAGAAAAATCGGTCGAACGGTTTGTCCGGAAAAAAATCGGAAATTATGGAAATTCCTCATAAGAATAGGCCAGGGGAGAAATACTTGGAATTTTATTTTTTCAAAAGCTCTCAAATTTATACTGAGTGTGGAAAGATCTATCATACCTATTTTAAGCGATTTATGGAACAATCGGATGTGAAATAACGAAGAAAACGCATTTTAAGGTACTTTTTTACACATCAATAAAAGCAATTAAGAAAGCAATTAAGGAACTATTAAATATGAGCAACAAGTGTCACCAATAAATTAAAACGTTTAAATCTGTGATGTATATGAAGAAGGCACTGGTTTGATTGTTTGGAAACCAAGGTCCATATACCAACAGACGGCCGCGGTTTTTAAACCTTTGAAGTGATCCATGGCCTGTATATGTACATTGAGCTGACCAAATGTTCTTAATTCTACATTTCCATACTTCTAAGCTCATCTCACAACGCATATAAGGCGTTTTCCTAGTAATATTTAATGTCCTTAAATTGATTATTTACATAATATACAGACAGTCAACAATACAAAATCAAATAACAAAATGTCTAAAAGTTACAACTAATAAGAGTGGTTCATAAACTCGTCAATGCTATAAAAACAATTGGTAGTCAGGAAAGACTTGAGCGATCTCGTGAAAGAGCTATTGTGGAGACCAAGCTGCTCCAGGTCATGTGGTAATGAGTTGAACAATTTACTTCCTGCATATATTGGGCAATTGGAGAATAATTTGAATTATGATTGGCTAAACAGAATGACTGCTTATTTCTCGTATTGTGGCAGTGGATTTCGGCATTAGTAGTGGCTAAATGAGAGTTAGTTTTCAGAAACATGATACAATTAAACATGTGAAGGCTTTGTAAGGGCATGATATTAAAATGCTTAAACAGATATGTTTGCTTAAATATGCTTAAATATGTAATGACGGCCGGTATTACGAATCGATAGTTAGTGGATTGAGCAATAGTTAGCGGATTAACTTGTTATCACCATTGGTTACATATGATATTTTCGTACCTTTAACAAATAGTTACTGGATTAGTACTTAACTAAGATTCGTGAAACTGGGCCTTGGTAAATAAAATAACTAACTGACCAACCAAATTTTCTTCATTCATATTTTATGTATCATTATTCATCAATCTCTGATGAAAATTACACACATTCCGAACGTTTTCACCGGGTGAGGAATAAAATCATGGATTTATTTGCTCTTTTGAGATATTGAACTCCATGTTTAGGAATTCGAGTCTGATTGAATCATCGATGTATCTGTGCAATTACCATTTATTATTCATGTTCAATCAAAAAAATCTCTCTCTCTCTCTCTCTCTTTCTCTTATTCTTCCTCTCTCTCTCCCTCTTTCTCTCTCTCTCTCTCTCCTTCTCTCTCTCTCTCTCTCTCTCTCTCTCTCTCTCTCTCTCTCTCTCATTCTCCCTCTCATTCTCCCTCTCTCTCTCTCCAATATATCTCGACCAGATTTTTCTCTCGGGAATTCACGACTGTTATTTTGTTTTGTCATATTGGCAACTGTGTCAACAGCAGTCGCTGATGTTGTTGACATTAACTCAGAAGCAATACTACCAACTGTGCAAAGAATAACAGAAGCAAATGTATTAATAACAGAAGTAAACCTACAAATACACACAGAGTGTTCGATCTCCTTCTCTCTCTCTCTCTCTCTCTCTCTCTCTCTCTCTCTCTCTCTCTCTCTCTCTCTCTCTCTCTCTCTCTCTTTTCTCCCTTTCCTCTCTCCCTCTCTCTTCTCTCCTCTTTCCTTTCTCTCTTCCTATTATTATATTATATATTATATATATATAGATATATAATAATATTATATATGATTATGTATATATAAAATATATACAATATTTCTATATTTTATATATTTTTAAAAATTTATAATATAATATAATATTTTATAATATATATCACTATTAGATATATATGATATTATAATATCTATTATTTTGTATATTATATATATATATATAAAATAGATATAAAAATATATATATATAATATTATATATATATTACAAATATATCTTGCTCTCTTTTCTCCTCTCTACTCTCTCTCTCTCTCTCTCCGTCCTCATCTCTATGACTTATCGTGCCTTGGATTGTAATTTCATTCAGAATTTGGGGTAGTGAGATCGCCCTTGTGGTGCCCCGTTCTAACGATCCCACTTCCATCCTCTGCCTTAATTGGAGAACCACGATTCTGTATCGAGTTTCGATGTTTTAAAAAAAAAAATCAAGTCATGTCCTCGTTGGAATATGGTGGTACAAAAATGATTTTTCAGACAATTAGTTTCCAATTGAGACTTGAAAAAGAAACTGCTTCATTCATTTGTTAATAACTAGGAGAACGCCATATATGCGTTGTAAGACGAGCGGATAGTAATAGTATGGGTACAAACTGCGTCGAGTGGTACCAATTTAGCACATTTTATGTTTTTTCTTCAAAATGGCTGACCCGATCAAGATGAAATTCTTTAGAAATGTGTACCTAAATGTAATTCAACTTCACGCGAAATTTCATTTTTTGGGGAAAAATATATTCTTTTTTTTTCGTCATGTTATTCTAATGGGAATTTTTGAAATTTCTTAAATTCATAAATATAAAAGTTACCCCTCGATGATGCCACAAAACTATACAGATCTAAGTTAGATGAGGAACCATATTGAAAAAAAGTTTGAAGTTGATAGATGTAGCCGTTTGACCTGTGGCGAACCGACAAAAAAACATAAAAACAAACAAAAAAAAAAACATAAAAACGAACACCAATTTTTTCAGTATGTCGAATTGAATCCTCGCTAAAGCTCGTCTGACTAGGAAAACGCAGTTTGTACGTTGTGAGATGAGCGTAGAATTATGGAAATATGGGAGTAAATAATATTCTGTCAGCTCAATTTACATATACAAACCTTGGACTACTTCAAACGTTGAAAACCCTTACCTGCAATTTATTGCTTTTCATAGAGCAACCTGTCGCATATACACTTTGCATTACATGTTTTGATCCTGATATTCGATGAAATGTATACTTCTATTGCGTTTTCTTCGTTATGTCTTATCCGATTGTTGTACAAATTATTGAAAATGTGTATGATAGTTGTTTTCATATTCTGTATGAATTCAAAAGCTTCTGAAAAATTTCCGTTTTCAAGTATTTCCCCTCCGGGTTATTCTCATGAGGATTTTCCGAACTTTTCAAATTATTTCCGGGAAAACCGTTCGATCGATTTTTCTGAAAAACAATCCCAACCTATTCTGGGATATCACCAATTCGAAAAAAAAGTTTCGATTTGATTGATTATTTTTCCTGACCTCTATGGCGCGTACAAAATTACAAAAAAAAAAAAAAAATGAAAACCAAGGCCAAAATGTTTCGGTATATCGAATGGAAATCTCCGCTACGCTCATCTAACGATTCTAATCACTAGGAAAACGCCTTACATGCGTTGTGAGATGAGCTTAAAAGTATGGAAATGTAGAATTAGGAACATTTGGTCAGCTCAATGTACATATACAGGCCATTGATCACTTCGAAGGTTTACTTTCCAATTTTTTTCCGGAAAAACCGTTCGACCGATTTCTCTGAAAAACAATCTCAACCTATTCTGGTATAACACCAATTCGAAAAAAAAGTTTCGAGTTGATTGATCTCTTTTCCCGACCTGTATTCCGCGTACAAAATTATACACAAAAAAAATAAAAAATAGATAAAAAGACATTTTTTTTTCGGTACATGGAATGAAAATCTTCGCTACGATCATCCAACGATCTTAGGGCCGTTATTACGAATCGATTGTTAGTGGATTAAACAATAGTTAGCGGATTAACTTGTTATCACCCTTGGTTACATGTGATATTTTCGTACCTTTAACAAATAGTTAGGGCCGGTATTACGAATCGATAGTTAGTGGATGAAGCAATGGTTAGCGGGTTAACTTGTTATCACCATTGGTTACATATGATATTTTCGTACCTTTAACAAATAGTTAGTGGATTAGTACTTAACTAAGATTCGTAAAACCGGGCAACAGGAATATTCTATACTTGTTGCATATTCCCAGCAGCACAAACCTGGCTCATCTAACAAGACCATACCACAAGGCCTAACCAATATAGCAACCTGACAATAATCCCTGCCAGTGTATCGCGTCTTAACCTGTCCAACACTGATTGTGATTGGTCGTTCTAATAACTCCTAGCTTCTCATTGGTCGGCCTCTATCTTCTCTCGTTCCCTATTGGTCGAGCAAGTCTTACTCAAAGCAACAGGCTTAACGCACCGACTCTGATGTATGGCCGTTTAATGAACTGGCTTAGTGTGTGGCGGTACAGTATCAGATACTATTTGTGTTGCGGTACAGTATCAGACGACATTTGCTTAGCGGTACAGTATCAGACACATGACGAAGAATGAAGACGTGGATGGAGCAATGTCCTCTCGGTCATGATTGAATCTTCTTCAAGAGCCTCATCTGAATTGTTCATTACTAGGCAAACGCAGATTATGCGTTGTACGATGAGCGAGATGTCTATATAAAGTATAATCGAACACTCTACACACCTTGGTCTAATGAAATATATTTCATTCGATACCAATGAATCTAGAGAGCCGTGAATCATTAAAGCAACATTTATCTGCTATTATTTCTATTTATTCTATGAATAAAGAACATGTATTACATTATTTTCTTCGAAACGGCTGGTCCGAATTGGATACAAATTTTCAATTATGTGTATCACTTCCGTTTTCACATTTGAGGAAAATTTGAATCATATTATTGAGATGTTTTTTTTCAATTTTTTCCGCCCAGTCTAATCTTATGGGGTTTTTAGAAAATTCTAGATGATGTTCCTTGAAAATATTCCAACAGATTTGACCCCAAAACTATAGGGTTCCTAGTTGGATAATTTTGCGTATAAAAAAGTGTCATGTCAATCGGTCAAACCCTGCGACCTGTGCAGTGCCCACATACTAACAAAAAAAAACAGAAACAGACAAAGCTCGGTAAGAGTTGCATGGAAATCTTCGCTAACGCTCATCGAATGATTCATCCATCTTCATTAATGGGGTGCATGCACAGTGCTTATACAAATAGAGAAATTAATTCTCACTCATTTTTTCCATGTTCAAAAACCAGTATAATTGAATAAAAAGTATAACAACTCCAAGATAATTTTGTGCTCTTCAATTGATATGACATTCTATTTCAGTGAATTAAATCAATTTTAAGATAATACGCCATTGAATAAAAAGTATATGATGAAGTTCGTTGACGTATCATCTCAAAACTGATTGAATTCACACAAAAAAATGTCATATTAATCAAAGAGCATGAAATTATCTTGGAGATGTGAACTTTTCATTCAATTACACTG
>OU015475.1:8571642-8585663 GCA_907164805.1 Brachyptera putata
CTTTTTGGCAAGCTTGCCCGAAATCAAGCCAATGGCTGACGCTTGCGTTGTCACATGGTCATTTGTCATTGATCACCTACTTTTCATCGGATGTTCACGTGCTGCTCATGTATCATTTCATTGAATGTCAACTCTGTAGAAGGCTAACTGCACCACTTGACAATTGTTGTCTTTATTCAATAAAATACAACTGTCAGATGAAGGTACATTGAGTTAGGTTAAGGTTGATTTATTCGACAACAATAGGCCTACATTCAGTTAGGCGTAATCAGTTGGTAATATATAACAAGAACACCGCGTTGAGTAGAGGTTATATTGTTGTTTCTTAAAAATACCACGAGGAGGCGCGGATGCTTCTGTAGTTCACTGTTGGTGACTATAGACGGCATGATGATCGGAAAGAATCTTGCCGGAGCGTTTAGACGATCAAGAAAATATGGGCAAGCTATCTTGCCAATTCCAGAAAGATAATCTTGATCTTCTAAAGGGGCCATAAGTCAATTTATGTTGATTGTAGACTATTCTTTTCAATCAACCCAATGCACACGCCCTAGAACTATTCGTAGTTATATTCTGGATTCAGGCCACTCTAACTACGTGGCGCCCAAACCTTACCCAAACCTTATCCCAAACCTTGCCCAACCTTATTCGATTATTTATATTGAGAATTCCGGACTTCAAATATTATCCGTTTTATCCAGATTCACCCCTAGCTACCCAGAGGAGCCTAGCCGGATGAGGCAGAAGAGGAAGGAGAGGAAAGAGCTTAGGATTCTTACAAGACCTTGATTACTTCAAACACTGGTACCGGTACCTGCAACTTGTTGCTATTTATAGCGCAACCTGTCGCATATGCACTCTGCATTACATGTTTTGATCCTGATATTCGATGAAATGTATACTTTTATTGCGTTTTCTTGGTTATATCTCATTTAATTGTTATAGAAATTACTGAAAATGTGTATGATAGATGTTTTCATATTCTGTATGAATTTGAAAGCATTTGAAAAAATTTCGTTTTTCACGTATTTTTCTATTCTCATTGGGATTTTCCAAACTTTCCAAATTATCTCCGGTGAAACCGGTGAACCGATGTTTCTGAAACAGAATCCCAACCTATTCTGGTGTGAGACCAATATTCGAAAAATGTTGCAGTCGATTGGTCAATTTTCCTGACCTGTATGCCACGTACAGAAAAAAAGGAGACATTTTTATTCGGTATCTGAAATGGAAGTCTTCGCTACGCTCATTTAATATATTGAAGTTTAACTGCTATAGCCAGATGAGAGGTTTGTGATGACCCCAAACTTTGACCACCCTACTACTATCTGCTCTTTGTATGAAATATTATATTGCCTTATTGTATTCTGTGAAAACCTTCAGACAAATTATGAATAGAGTCCTTTACTTATATTGAGGATATGTTTTATTATAGTTATTTCATGTCTTTGATTTATTGATTGTCATTTCTTCATTTCGGACTTAGTGCATCTGAATTCAATTTACAACCAGGTTCTTCAAACTCTACTTAGCTTCTTTAGAATTTAGTCTTTGTCGGCAGAATGATACAGTTTTCAGTGTTCGTGCTGGGGGAGGATCTTGTCCATTCAGGTCAAGTCCAGCCACCAATCATTCTCAACCATTTTATAAGTAGCCAATAGGGTGAAGTGTTTGTATAATATTTTGGCGAACTTTGTATCAAAATTATAACTCAACTTTAAGTAGTCTACGGACCTTCGGCCTGCCTATCTGCCTATCTTTCACATTGTAATTTTGCGAGTTAACAAATTGTTCTTATCTATTCCCGAGGTACTGTGTCTTTTTATGTGGGATCCCTAAATATTTATTAACCGGGGTATTTAGAGGTCCTTTGAGGCTAATGTGTCACACCACATCCGGGCATCTAACACAGTACAGACTATACCGATTGATAAACGTGAAATCGAAACGTCGAAACGTCGTAAAAATGACGTCATTCTGAAACGTATTCTTCGCTAGAGTTTCTATTACTCGGTTTTTCATCCAGACCGTCTTATCCCGCATAATACCAGGAATCAAGGGGATAAAGAGAAGGCTTAGGGGGAACGCGATCTTGTGAAATTACATTTTTTCCGTTCGGTTTTAAATCAACGAATAGAAAATGTGTGTTTATATTCAGCGGTAATAAAAATAGTTTTTCATTAGATTTTTTTTTTCAATATATTTCTTCGATTTTTATTCGAATGACTTTGCTGTGAGCTTAGATATAATATGAGGACAACGCCATAGTTGTTGTGATGAGTTGAATAAGGCATACAAACAAATTCAAATTGACTGAATTAATTTTCTATGTATATATATACCTATATATATATATATATATAATATATATATATATATATATATATATATATATATATATATATATAGTTGATATGAATCTGTATATATCCGAATAGGTCTATGTTCAGGTGGGGTGAGTGTGCCACGGAGCTATCCTTGTCTTTTGTCTGCCAGAGGTTGGTACCGGAGTAAACACATATTTCCCCAGCGAGTTTCCATTCGAGATGTTTTATTTACGGATCTACCTTCATGTATCTACCATGTAAACACTCTGCTACAGAATCGCCAACATGGCAGGAACAAAATATAACTCTGTAAGAGGTATAGTGCTTTAATTCAGACGATGGATAATTTAAGAAAAAAAATCGATACTTGATAGAAAATTGTTCAGTGTCGAATCTAGGCATACCTGCGGGGGTCTTCCCGCCCCCCCCCCCTCCCCGCAGCTCGTTGTTTTGCCCCCCCCCCCCCCTCCGCGAGATAAAAACATCAAGAGCCAGTTGTACCAAGTGATGATGATTAGTGAATTAAGATTAGAATTAGCATATCAACTTATTACCCTTGGATACATAT
The DNA here is from genome assembly GCA_907164805.1 of Brachyptera putata. Taxonomy (NCBI): domain Eukaryota; kingdom Metazoa; phylum Arthropoda; class Insecta; order Plecoptera; family Taeniopterygidae; genus Brachyptera; species Brachyptera putata. The sequence goes on from OU015475.1 coordinate 8,574,538, forward strand.
GCTATTTTTGCACCTTAAGTAATGATTAACTACCCAATATTTAATCATCAGTTGGTACAATCGGCTCTAAGCACTATAGTGTATTTTTGGAGAAACTTGAAATTCGGTTTTTGAAAATATTTGTGAAAACTGAAAGTATTAGGAATTTAATATTCATTACCAAGGAGAAAAACCATTTTAGATGTTATTTATTTGTATTGTTATTTGCTATTCTGCCCGTAAATCCTGGTAAGTGACACCTCAAATGTCAGAAGTGGCTGGAGTGGAGTCAGTTCCATATGGATCAGTCGAGTGCACACTACCTCTCATCGCATTATTATGAATTAATAGCGTAATCATTTCATAATAAACTGACTTCGAAATTCAGAGACTGCGTATTTTTCTATAGGCCCAATATGGGTCATCATGCTAATTTTTTGTACGTATCTCTTCCCCCCCCCCCCCCCCCGGAAAACACAAAAGCTCCCCCGCCGCAAAATATATGAATCCAACACTGGAATCGTCGTTTCCCAATCGAGGCTATGGATTAAAGAAGGATCTTTTGAACGGGGAACCACTAGGGCGATCTCACATCACTATTCTAATTTGTTGAATAAAATAACAATGCATTTTTTCGGAAGAAAAGTCCCTCAATTCCCAACTATCCGGAACACATCATTAAATGAGCGTAGCGAAGATTTCCATCCAACTCTTACGGAGCTTTGTATGTATGCTTTTTTTTCTTTCTTTATCTTCTTAGGAAGCACTGCACAGGTCGCAGGGTTGAACATGAAACTTTTTCTGTATACACAAACTTGAAACTGTGTAGTTTTTGGGTCAAATCGGTCGGACCATTTTTGAGAAACATCATCTCAAAGTTTTTAAAAACCCCATAAGATTAGGCTGGGCGGAAAAAAAATGAAAAATAAAATCTCGCCAATATAATTCAAATTTTCTTCAAATGTAAACATGGAAATAATACACATTATTAAGAACTGGTATGCAATTCGGACCGGCCGCTTCGAAGAAAATAATGTAATACAATGTTCTCTATTCATCGGTAGATAGAAAATAATCCAGTCGAAATATGTTGAAACGATATATCCACGGCTCCCTAGATCCGTTGGCATCGAATGGAATATATTATATATGATATCAAGGTGTGTAGAGTTCTCGATTATACTTCATATAGATATCTCGCTCATCCCACAACGCATATTCTGCGTTTGCCTAGTTTACAATATTTCGAAATATTTTTCTTAGAAATGATTCAAGCGATTGCATTTCGAAACTAAGAAATATCGAGCTAGAAGAAGACACATGTTCAATCCTAATCAAAACATATTTGTGCTTTTACTTGAACTGCGTAGCACGAACAAAAAAAAAGGAAGCAAAAACAGTATTCCAAGTTCTGTAAAATTGATCCATCGCTTCGCTCTTCTAACCAACCTGAAAACCATAGGGGACGCTCGAAGAGCATATACCGGAATAAAGTCTACTCGGTCATGTGACATTGGCTTCGGAGTACTTCTTAATGGATGGTTGTAGAATGTGGTTAGGGTTCAGGTCAGGGGCACGCGCCCACCAAATGTTGACCTACGAATAACACAAATAAAATATTTTGCTGGGAGATATCACGAAAATAACTTCGGAAATGTTCATAATGGTTCAAGTATTACCCCCAAAAACTGCTTGTAGATCGCAACAATCACTTAGAAAATACCATATTTCAACAAATGCCCTGTGGGCCTTTGGTGCGAAGGGGGTGAATCGCAAAATGGCTAAAAAATCTCCATGATTCAATTATTAAAAATAACTTTGCAAATATCCATAATGATTCAATCATTAGCCTTCAAAATTGCTTGTGTATCGCTAAAATAACTTCGAAAAGGGTACACAAATTCACTGTGGGGCTCCAGACCCCCTTTTAGCCCGCAGCTAGTGCCCAACCTGCGCCCCCCCCCCCCCCCCCCCCCCCCCCACCCCAAACCTATGTCACACAACCGAGTCGACTTTATTCCTGTATTTGCTTGGACGCTCCAAACTATAGATAATCATAAAATAGCAGATTGTTTTATAGGATCACACCCGACCAAATCAAGGCAAGTGGGGTCCCGACCTGAAGCATGCCTCGATGTATGATTGATGTAGAACAATCGCAGGCTCCAGTGGCTCCAATAATATCAGCCATCAATCACCCCCCCTCCCCCCACCCCCCTTGTGTTGCCGCTCACAACACTACAAGCACCTTGTGTGTGGGTTCGCCATACGCAGTGTTGTATTCGGGTCGGGGCGGCGCCCTGGTACTTTAATTTTGGAGCAGGGCGCGCTCCGGTACCTTCTTTCTTGAAAACTAAATTTGAAGATATATATATATATATATATATATATATATATATATATATATATATATATATATATATATATAATATATATATATATATATATACCTATATATATATATATATATATATATATATATATATATATATATATATATATATATCATCAAGAATATCAAGAATATAACGAAGATCGGTGATTTGAGAAGAGAGCTAAGAAAAAAAATCGAAGTATAATTTTATCGAGTATGTTCGATTGTTTGATTGTAATTTCATTAGGTATAGTAACCATTACCACCTATTTTCTGAACAATCTGTAATGAATAAATAAATATGTAAATATGTAAGACATATAAAGCTAACTTGAACCGGCTAACTTGTAAACGCACAATGTTAAAAATCATGCATCCTGATGGATGGAATCTGTCAATATTTATTTGCTACGTCAGATTTCACAATGACAGAATCTTGTAATGTAGTGTAGAGTCAGTTTGTAACATTTATTCCAGATGCAAAGGTAAACCACATCATTTTTATTTAAGATCGCCCTTGTGGTGCCCCGTCCAAACGATCTTATTCTCATCCTTAGCCCTAATAGGGGAACAATGATTTTGTATCAAGTTTCGATGTTATAAAAAAAAAAAAAAAATTGAATTAGATTCTTCTGAAACCGACGTTGTGGGTTGTGAAGAATTGCGTAAAATTTGTAAATTTGTAAATTTGTATAAAAGTTGCATTGAGTTGTGCCAAACGCATATGGTTGAACTGTTCATTTTCAGTTCAACTCAAAGCCAGTTGTTTTACGAACATATCGATACCACACACGATAAAATACCTCAAGAAGTAATCAAGTGGTGTATGTAACGCGAGATGCATGTTTTGTGATCATTTTCAGTGTCAACTGAAGCATAAACAATCGTAGTGGCTGTTCGGTTGTGGAACTGCTTCACACCGTTCAGAGAAGTACCGTCTAAAATATGGCTGGTCCATAATCAACACTCACAATAAGCACCATCTAAACTGGTTCTTCAGTTCTTGCACTTTCGTGTTTGTTTGTCCGGGTTCACTCGCACTAGTTCAGGTAGCTCTACACCAGCTGGTGTGCTTAGTTCAGTGCAAGATGGCAGGCGACAAAATCAAGTTGTAGGCGGACCCTATGCTGGCTCACTAGTTGTTGACGCTTAAATTCGTGTTAATGAGAATGAAAAAAATATATATATGATCGAATAAGGATTGTCATTATCAAATTTTTACCAATCATTAATCACATTCCATGACATTTAATATCTATTTCTCCATCAACGGATCTGCTTCCATTTCAAAATTCGCGTCTAGGAACCGAAAAATCGGCATCTTCGTGTTTGTTTGTACCTCATCATTTCGGCATCATTTCCTGCACACAACCCGTAATATGACTCACTTCCTTTTCGCACCAGCTACACTTTAGTTTCAGGTTGGTGCAACACGAACAAACAGGCCTATTGCTTAACCTGTTCGTACGACCGTTCTTGAATTATATTAGAAGCAAGGCTGTGAATTGCCTCTCATTTGTTTATTCATAATTTCTTATCGATCATTTTCGATCGATAATGTGCTTTATGTTACATCATTAGACGAGCTTCAATTTGACATACTGAAAAAAATTGGTGTTCGTTTTTATGTTTTTTTTCTCAAGTTTTTTCGTCTTTTTATGTTTTTTTGGCGGTTCTCCACAGGTTAAACGGCTGCAGCTATCAACTTCAAGCTTTTTTTTCAATATGGTTTCTCATCTAACTTAGATCTGTATAGTTTTGTGACATTATCAGGGGTAACTTTTTTTTTATGACATTTAGAAATTTAAAAAATACCCATTAGAATAACACAGCGGAAAAAAAACAATTTCCAAAAAAATGAAATTTTGCGTGGAAATTTTGATGCACATTTCTGAAACATTTCAGCTTGATCGGGTCAGCCATTTTGAAGAAAAAACATAAAATGTGCTAAATTGGTACCAATCGAAGCAGTTTTTACCCATACTATTAGTATTCGCTCGTCTAACAACGCATATATGGCGTTTTCCTAGTTATAACATTATAAATAACTAATCTCAACAAGACATACAAGTTATGTCTCACCGTTATGGGGGTGCATGCCCGTTGCTTTTTAAAACAGAGCAATTAACATCCACTATTTTTTTCCATTTTCAAAAACCGGTGTAATTGATTGAAGAGTTCACATCTCCAAGATAATGTCATGCTCTTCAATTAAATTACATTCTATTTCAGTGAAATCAAAGATGAATTTCAGATGAATTCAGATGAAATTCATTGGCGTATTATCTCAAAACTGTTCGAATTAACAAAAATATATATCATAATAATTAAAGAGCATAAAATTATCTTGGACATGTGAACTTTTCATTCAATTACACTGGTTTGTGAACATAGGAAAAATAGTGAAGATGAATTTATCCAGCCCCACCTTAAAAAAAAGATGTGAGATTTGATTGAAATAACTATCAGTAACCCTATCTAGCGTGCGAGGTAGTAACTACAACAGCAAAACGTTTCGCTGGCTCGGCCGAGCACAAGTATTGTCAGTGTATCGACTGAGCTATCGTGACATGTCCGTTATCATATTGTGACGTCACTAATGATTGTTATTGCACAGAAGATCATGATGATTTACAGATGCCTTCTGAGAAGCGAGGGGTGAACAAGCAGATCACGAAGAATCTAAAAAACTTTTCATTAATTTTTTTATCATTAGATGAGCGTTAGCGAAGATTTCCACTCAACGCTCACAGAGCTTTGTCTGTGTTTGTGTGTGTTTTGTTTGTTTGTGCGCACTGCACAGGTCGCAGGGTTTGACCGATCGACATGAAACTTTTCTTTTATACGCAAACTCATCCAACTCAGAACTGTATAGTTTTGGGGTCAAATCGGTAGTACCATTTTTTAGAAACATCATATCAAAGTTAAAAAAAAAAACATATAACATTTGGCCGAGCGGTAAAAAATGAAAAATAACATATCACCAATATATTTCAAATTTTCCTCAAATGTATAAACGGAAGTTATGCAGATAATTGTAAATGTGTATGCAATTCGAACCAGCCGTTTCGAAGAAAATAATGTAATAAATGTTTCTCATTCATCGAATATAGAAATAATAGCAGAAAAATGTTGTAATGATAGATTCACGGCTCTCTAGATTCGTTGGTATCGAATGAAGTACATTTTATATGATCAAGGTGTGTAGGGTTTCAGATTTTACTTCATAGATATCTCGCTTATCATACAACGCATATTCTGCGTTTGCCTAGTTTATTCATCCATTCAATTTATTTGAGTTGGTGAGATCGCCCTTGTGGTGCCCCGTTCAGACGAACCCAATCTTCCGTTATTTTTTTCATAGGGAAACGATGACTTTGTGTCAAGGTTTCGTTGAATACGAGAAATAAAATTATTTATATACGTACTTGGAAAAGCCTCAAAATTTTCACTGAATATGAAAAAATAAAATAATCACACACATTTTAAACACACATCCAATTAGGGCTATGAATGAAAGATGAGATCGTTTGAACGGGGCACCACAAGGGCAAACATACCACCCAAAAGAATAATTGAAACAAACAAATCAAATCTTGAATGAGGTAGTAATTTCAGGGTTAGAAAACAATTCGACTGAAGTGACCGTTGGGCGTGGGTTCGAGTCCCGCATAAGGCATGGGTTTTTGTAAACGTCCTTTCACCTATCATCACTTCATCGTTGCATTATCACCCGCTCATTCGTACCCCCGTATAACCTAGCTGTTGGTGGGGTCGTTAAGCAACATTAAAAAAAAAAAAAAAAAAAAAAATCGAACATTCACAGTGGGGAGAAAATCTTGAATCTTCTTATTATCTTGATCTTCTTCTTCTTCTTTCATCTCACTTTTTCTTTGCTCTCGTATCTTGAACAAAATTGTTCATTCGTACAAAATATATTGTAATGTAAATAATAGCTAATGCTGAAATATAAAGCTATGTGTGTAAAATCTTTATTACGATCTCTGCCCATACTTGGGTTGCCGATTAGACACAGAATAACAAAACAAGATAACAAAATATGTATAAACACAGATTATGAAATAAAAGAATGGATAATGATTTAAAAAACAATTGAATAATGAAGTTATGAGAAAGAAAATATTAGTAATTAAAACTAAAACATTTCAAACACTGAAAAAAAACGGTAATGGTATATAAAAAAAATATAAAAAATATCACCTACTCTAACTGTTTACTTGAATATAAATGATTCCTAAAAATAGATACTGAACCTTTTATAGCAAGGAGCGTAACATTATATATGAAACTACTACTACTACTAGATCCTGTTCGAAATTTATCACCAAGAAATTGATTTTGCTAAATCGATTTCCATTCATGTGAACAAAAGATAATGGACAAATGGATAGGATCAATTGAATCATCATTTTTTCTCATACTAGGAAAACGCCATATATATGCGTTGTTAGACGAGCGGATAGTGATAGTATGGGTAGAAATGGGTAAAAACTACTTCGAGTGGTACCAATTTAGCACATTTCATGAATTTTCCTGAAAATGGCTGACCCAATCAAGCTGAAAAATTCCAGATTTGTGTATCGAAATGTAATTCAACTTCACGCAAAATTTCATTTTTTTTGAAAATAAAAATATCTTCTTTTTTTTCCGCTGTGTTATTCTAATGAGTATTTTTGAAATTTTTAAAATTCATAAAAAAAAAGTTACCACCCGATAATGCCACAAAACTATACAGATCTAAGTTAGATGAGGAACCATATTGAAAAAAGTTTGAAGTTGATAGCTGTAGCCGTTTGACCTGAGGAGAACCGACAAATAGACATGAAAAAAACTCACAAAAAAAAAACATAAAACGAACACCAATTTTTTCAGTATGTCAAATTAAATCCTCGCTAAAGCTCGTCTATTAAGCCGTTTCTCATGACAACATGTAGAACAATTCAACAGTTCCACCGACATGAATAATTATCGACATGAATAATTAGTCGAGCTTCAGCGAGGATTCAATTTGACATACTGAAACAATTGGTGTTCGTTTTTATGTTTTTTTTTTTTTTTTTATATGTTTTTTTGTCGGTTCTCCACAGGTCAAACGGCTACATCTATGGACCTCAAACTTTTTTTCAATATGGTTTCTCATCTAACTTAGATCTGTATAGTTTTGTGGCATTATCGAGAAGTAACTTTTTTTATGAATTTAAGAAATTTCAAAAATTCCCATTAGAATAACATGGCGGAAATAGAGAGAAAATATTTTATTTTCCTAAAAATGAAATTTTGCGTGAAGTTGAATTACATGTTGGTACACATTTCTAAAAATGTCAGCTTGATCGGGTGAGCCATTTTGAAGAAAAAAAAAAGATGTGCTAAATTGGTACCACTCGAAGCAATTTTCACCCATTTGTTCCCATACTATTACTACCCGCTCGTCTGACAACGCATATATGGCGTTTTCCTAATTAGTCACTAAATGAAACAACATTAAATAAAACAAATGATCATCACCACCATTAATCTCCACCACCGAAACAAACGAAACGTTGTGAGTCGATTAACTCTTAACGGATGGTTAGCAACTAACGATCCGTTAATAAATAATATATTACCAACATAAGAAACAGACAATCGTAAATCTCTTTCTTGTAACACCATTACCAACTCACTAAATCAAGACATTAACAATTCACTGATAATTATCGTAGAGTCTGTATGGTTAGTTTTTCTCTAGAGAGTTGGCTACATTTATTTCTTTGAGAGAAATGAAACAGAAAATGTCCGGGGAAAAGAGAGGTTGTCGACAACAGAAAAATAGAATGAACTTCCGTGATAGACTCTTCTTATTAGATGAGCGTAGCGAAGATTTTCATTCCATATACCGAAAAATTTGTGGCTTGGTTTTTATGTTTTTTTTTTTTGTGTGTAATTTTGTACGCGGCATATAGGTCGAGGAATACCAATCAACCAACTCGGAACTTCTTCTACATATTGGTCTTATACCAGAATAGGTTGGGATTGTTTTTCAAATAAATCGGTCGAACGGTTTTTCCAGAAAATATTTTGATACCGTAGTATGGAAAATCCCCATAAGAATAACCTAGGGGAAAAATACATAAAACGAAAAAATTACGAATGCTTTCAAATTCTAATTGAATATAAAAACAACTATCATACACATTTTCAATAATTTGTACAACAATCGGATGAGACGTAACGAAGAAAACGCAATAAAAGTATACATTTCATCAAATATCAGGATCAACACATGTAATGCAAAGTGTATATGCGACAGGTTGCTCTATAAATAGCAACAAGTTGCAGGTAAGGTTTTTCAGCGTTTGAAGTAGTCCAAGGTCTGTAGATGTAGACTGAGCTGACAGAGTATTTTTCAATTCCAGATCTCCATACTATTACCATGGAGTTGTATTGTACTGGAGGTATAACTCCGTGTTAAAACTCGGCCCACTTGATCACAACTAATAGTGGGTAATGGCAGCCATGTTCCCTACTCAAGCTGATTGTTGTCAGGTGTAGGCCGAACGAAACTTGTTTTATATTTAGTGTCTGAATTCAGGCCTTCTATATTATTAAATAATGTAATAATACAGAAGGCCTTGCCTTCTATATTATTACATAATTTGTGATAATAAAGAAGGCCGCGCTGAATTACCAATGTGAAGTAGCTCCAACTCCAACTGGCAGTTGAAAAAAGAACATGGCCGCCGTTTCGAAGTAACCGGAAGTTGGGATCTGGTACACGGCTCGTCGCTGAGATAGACCTCCATGTATACAACTCCATGCTTGTACGCTCATCTCACAACGCACATTCTGCGTTTTCCTAGTAATCTGCACTTATTTGAAGAGATGGAAGACCGGCCAGTAGTTAATTTGTGGCTAAGCCCAAGTAAACCCGGCTTATCCACCTATTTCCAGTTCTGGTGTGATGTAAGATCCATGTTTAACAAAGTAAAACTAAAATAATTCTCAAAACACATATTTTTGGTCCCCACACACAAGAGTGGCTTTATGAGACGAGTTTTAGCGAGGATTCAATTTGACATACTGAAAAAAATTGGTGTTCGTTTTTTTTTTTTTTTTCTTTCTTCTTTTTTTCATGTTTTTTTGTCGGTTATCCACAGGTCAAACGGCTACATTTATCAACTTCAAACGTTTTCTCAATATGGTTCCTCATCTAACTTAGATCTGTATAGTTTTGTGGCATTATCGGGCGGTAACTTTTTTTGTTATGAATTTGAGAAATTTCAAAAATTCCCATTAGAATAACATGGCGGAAAAAAAAGAAAATATTTTTATTTTCCAAAAAATGAAATTTCGCGTGAAGTTGAATTACATTGTGATACACATTTATAAAAATTATCAGCTTGATCGGGTCAGCCATTTTGAAGAAAAAACATAATGCGCCAAATTGGTACCACTCGAAGCAGTTCTTAACCATTTTTACCCATACTATTACTATCCGCTCGTCTAACAACGCATATGGCGTTTTCCTAGTTATGAAAAAAGTTCTACAAATCCCGTAAATACTACAAATCTGACCCCCTATCATTTTTCCAGGCCTATGCGCCCCGGACCCGCATGAGCTTACTCACCTTTGTCTTCACGGATTGACCACTGGATGGCCCCCACCACTGAGCTCAAAAGGCGGGGTTTCGGAGCTTTTCCCGCGTTTTTAGAAATACCCGAGGGGTTTACAACTCGCAAATTCAGTGTACACCTAATGTCAGGTAATTTCAGAGGATTCCAATGGGATTTCATGGCAAGTGTACACCGCATTTCAGAATTTATTAACCCCTCGGAAATACCTCTCCTAAGGCCCAGTTTTACGAATCTTAGTCAAGTACTAATCCACTAGCTAATTGTTAAAGGTACAAAAATAGCATATATAACCAAGGGTGATAACAAGTTAATCCGCTAACTATTGCTCAATCCACTGTTGTGGCCTGGAAATATTGGCATGTGGTAATTTCCACTGTTATCATCACATATTGCATTATGTGTTAACTTACAGTCAGCTTTTAATAATGACAACTTCATTCTTATTGCAGAAATATGTCGTAACTTAATAAGCAATGTTATTGGTATTTCTGTGATAGAATGTAGCGTTATGTTGAAAGTTTGACTTAACACATTCTGTTTAATATATGTAATATCCTAGTTGACCAATTTGGGCGGGGTGCTATTTCAGAATCAGTCTCATTTTCATAGATCCGCCTATGATAAACTAGGAGCAGTCATAATGGAGTCATCATAGAGTCATCATTGGAGCCATCATAGAGTCATAATGGAGCCATCATAGAGTCATAATGGAGCCATCATAGAGTCATAATGGAGTCATCATAGAGTCATCATTGGAGCCTGGTGAGTTTTGAATACGCGATAGCCGGAGCATAGTGAAGGATGGGGATATGTGAGTAGAACCATTGTGTAATTATTAGAATTAATGAAGCCTAGGTGCTTAAACCATGTTTTTGCATTGTATGATTTTCCTGTCATCCTCACCCCTCTGATCTTACAAGTCAATACGATTGGACTGCGGTCCAATCGATCTATGTTGTACTCTAGGGCACACAACCACTAACTATCGATTCGTAAGACTGGACCTTATTGAAGAATAATTCTGTTTTCGGTCAACGTGAAGAGATGAAAAAAAAAATTAAGTGTAATACGAAATCTCAGTTGTGATTTTCCTTGGTAAAACTAGTACCCGGCACATCAAAAGGGAAAACCTTGGCCG
>OU015475.1:8586686-8624285 GCA_907164805.1 Brachyptera putata
ATAAGTAATTTGTAGATGATTGACACTCATCCATACAATACACTGGTTTTTGAAATGGAAAAATAGTGAGAAATCACTCAAATATGTAAGCACGAGCACTCACCCCCTAACAGATGTTACATTGTCCGTATAGAACACGGGACATTTCTCAAGCACGGCTTACTTGAACCAAACTGTTCTAGAAACAACCTGACTCGGCATAAATAAAGTGTTCGGTATTGATTCTAACAATAATAATACACAATTAAACCCGACAAGGACAGTAAAATTGAGTTTATTTTGTGATATTGTCGCGTGCACGAAGGCGGTACTTCTGTGACCATTCTCACGGCTGTGGAGAACGTCCAAAGGGTTGCTGCAAGAAGGGTATTGGAGAGAGAAGCGCTGAAAGATTATCAGGAACGATAAGGATGTGGTTGAAAAAGTTATAGAAAGACCTGGTAAAATGATTGAGGAATGGATGGGAAAATTTGGCGAAACGAAGACAAATAGAAAGATTGTGCAATTTTGTTGGAGTCAAGAATGAATATACAGGATTGGATGAATTAGGCAATAGAATTGGAAAGGGATTGCGAAGAAGTACAAGGGGAGGTGTAAGAATGGAAGTGGAAAAAGTGGATAGAGAAGTATGTAAATATGGATTCATACAAAGAACGACGCGGGAATAGAATGAATTGGAAGAAGATATCAGGGATATAACGAAGATTGGTGATTTATAAAGAGAGCTAAGAAAAAATTAAGTAATTTTATCGAATATGTTTGATTGTAATTTCATTAGGTACACCGGCACGTGCAGCGCAGTGGTTAACGCGCTCGCTTCATGTGATCCGGGAGACGAGGGGAATTCCGAACCCAGTTTGATCCCCGCCGCCGACCATCTTTACAGGGGTTTTTCATGGTTTTCCCTCTGTAGTCTAGGGTGATGCCGGGATGGTTCCTACAATAAGTCGGCCATGAGCGCTTCCTTCCCACTATATCCTTGTCATTACCCAAAAGAACCTTTATCTCATCATCCCATCATCTCATTATCATCCATCATCCTTAATCATATCATACAGTGCGTCGTTAAACCCAATATAATAATATATAAATTCATTAGGTACGTAACCATCATCACCTGTTTCATGAACATCTGTAATGAATAAATAAAATATGTAAATATGTGAGAGAGAACAATCCGGGACAATACTGAGACGTTTGTAATCAAATCCATTCAATTGTGTGAATTGTATGAGGAGGGGGGAAAGGAGGGGGGGGGGGTGAAGCAATCGGGAGGTACAAGCGGGATCCCTGCAGGAAGATTTTTGAAATTTGTACACTTCTACTTTGTTTTCGGTGTTTTTTCAGACGAGCTTCAGCGAGGATTCAATTCATTATACTGAAAAAAATTGGTGTTCGTTTTTTTTTTTTTTTTTTTTTCATATATGTTTTTTTGTCGGTTCTCCACAGGTCAAACGGCTACAGCTATCAACTTCAAACTTTTTTTCAATATGGTTCCTCATCTAACTTAGATCTGTACAGTTTTGTGGCATTATCGGGGGGTAATTTTTTTTTTATGAATTTTAGAAATTTCAAAAATACTCATTAGATAACATGGCGGAAAAAAAAGAAAATATTTTTATTTTTCCCAAAAAAATGAAATTTCGCGTGAAGTTGAATTACATTTTGATACACATTTCTAAAAATTTTCAGCTCGATCGGGTCAGCCATTTTGAAGAAAAAAAATAAAATGTGCTAAATTGGTACCACTCGAAGCAGTTCTTAACCATTACTACCTATACTATTACTATCCGCTCGTCTAACAACGCATATGGCGTTTTCCTACTTTATATAAAATCATGAATTTATCTTCTTCTGTAAAGTGATTGTACACAACTCTGTACTTACTATACTTCACACCATTTTTGATGTGACGGAAACGCAACGAAAGCTTGAGTCGCGCAATGGATCAATAAACAACTATTTCTACAACTTTCCGAAATTCTACGGAATAACTTGTTCAGTGTCAATAACATTTTTTGAATTCAAAAATAAAAGTGAGAATGGCTATAAGAATGATTTGTGATGTGTGAACAATACCAGTTCTATATTATTCTCTCCATTTCTGTGAAACCGGGACATTTTTTTGTCCCGAGAACATTTCTCGGGACGCCGGGACAAAAAAGCTCGGAACAAGGAAGATCCCGGGAAAAACAGGACGTCTGGTAATAACCTCATCAACAATTCATTAGTGACGTCAGAGCTTCAATAGAAAGGAACGCAGCCGCCCCGGTGGCTAAGTCAGCTACCGTTAGCGGTAGTAACTGAAGTCACCGTTGGGCGTGGGTTCGAGTCCCGCATGAGGCATGGGTTTTTGTAAACGTCCTTTCATCTATCATCTCTTCATCGTTTCATTATCATCCGCTCATTCGTACCCCGTATAACCTAGCTGTTGGTGGGGTTGTTAAACAACATTAAAAAAAAAAAAAAAAAAAGGAACGTCATTAGGGGGTCCAAGGTGGGGCGCGCCTCACCAATAACGTACCCTTGTTTAGAAAAATATATATGTTCACCCACAAATGAACACACAGTAAAATATTTAGATGAGAGAAATCGCGAAAATAACTTCGGAAATCTGAATATACGCATTTCGAAGAGAACTATTATCAGCTAAGAGCGGGCTCTCAATGACGAGGAGAATTTCTCGAATAGCCAACACCCACTTCTGATTTCTTTCAAGTTATATACAAGCATTCACGATAGATTATTGTCAGGTAATTCCTATGCTTGAACGTTCGGAGTGACATCATAAAGTCTACAATTCATTACTAAAGACGATCATACGATACCTTCGACCCAACATATAGCCGCTGACTCAGTGAAACTAATGCACATAAATGAAGCTGGACTTGATGTTTTAGAACAGGAGTGTGTCATGAATTAATAAAAGGAAAATCACTCAAAATATGTAAGCACGGAGCACGCACCCCCTTAACAGATGTTAACATTGTCCGTATAGAACACGGGATATTTCTCAAGCACGGCTTACTTGAACCAAACTGTTCTAGAAACTAACCTGACTCGGCACAAATAGAGTGTGTTGTATTGATTCTAACAATAATAATACACAATTAAACCCGACAAGGACAGTAAAATTGAGTTTATTTTGTGATATTGTCGCGTGCGTGTAGGCGGTACTTCTGTGACCATTCTCAAGGCTGTGGAGAGCGTCCAAAGGGTTGCTGCAAGAAGGGTATTGGGGAGAGAGAAGCGCTAGAAGATTATCAGGAACGATAAGGATGTGGTTGAAAAAGTTATAGAAAGACCTGGTAAAATGATTGAGGAATTGGGATAGGAAAATTTGGCTAAACGAAGACAAATAGGAAGATTTTGCAATTTTGTTAGAGTCAAGAATGAATATACAGGATTGGATCAATTAGGCAATAGAATTGGAAAGGGATTGCAAAGAAGTATAAGGGGAGGTGTAAGAATGGAAGTGGAAAAAGTGGATAGAGAAGTAGGTAAATATGGATTCATACAAATAACGACGCGGGAATGGAATGAATTGGAAGAAGATATATAGAATATAACGAAGATTGGTGATTTAAGAAGAGAACTGAGAAAAAATGAAGTAATTTTATCGAATATGTTTGATTGTAATTTCATTAGGTATAGTAACCATTACCACCTGTTTTATGAACAATCTGTAATGAATGAATAAAATATGTAGATATGTGAGAGAGAACAATCCGGGACAATACTGAGACGTTTGTAATCAAATCCATTCAATTGTGTGAATTGTGTGAGGAGGGGGGAAGGAGGGGGGTGGAGCAATCGGGCGGTACAAGCGGGGTCCCCACAGGAAGATTCTTCTTGAAATTTGTACACTTCTACTTTGTTTTCGGTGTTTTTTGTCATATAGAATCAAGAATCAATCTTTTTTTTTGTATGGTGATGTAACACAACTCTGTACTTACTATACTTCACACCATTTTTGATGTGACGGAAACGCAACGAAATCTTGAGTTGCGCAATGGATCAATAAACAACTATTTCTACAACTCTCCGAAATTCTACGGAATAACTTGTTCAGTGTCAATTACATTTTTTGAATTCAAAAATAAAAGTGAGTATAGCTATAAGAAGGATGATTTTGATGTGTGAACAATACCAGTTCTATAATATTTTCTCCATTTCTGTGAAACCGGGACATTTTTTTGTCCCGAGAACATTTCTCGGAACGCCGGGACAAAAAGCTCGAAACAAGGAAGATCCCGGGAAAAAACAGGACGTCTGGTAATAACCTCATCAACAATTCATTAGCGACGTCAGAGCTTCAATAGAAAGGAACGCAGCCGCCCCGGTGGCTAAGTCAGCTACCGTTAGCGGTAGTAACTGAAGTCACCGTTGGGCGTGGGTTCGAGTCCCGCATGAGGCATGGGTTTTTGTAAACGTCCTTTCATCTATCATCTCTTCATCGTTTCATTATCATCCGCTCATTCGTACCCCCGTATAACCTAGCTGTTGGTGGGGTTGTTAAGCAACATTAAAAAAAAAAAAAAGGAACGTCATTAGGGGGTCCAAGGTGGGGCGCGCCTCACCAATAACGTACCCTTGTTTAGAAAAATATATATGTTCACCCACAAATGAACACACAGTAGAATATTTAGATGAGAGAAATCGCGAAAATAACTTCGGAAATCTGAATATACGCATTTCGAAGAGAACTATTATCAGCTAAGATGCGGGCTCTCAATGACGAGGAGAATTTTCTCGAATAAGCCAACACCCACTTCTGATTTCTTTCAAATGTTATATACAAGCATTCAGCGATAGATTATTTGTCAGGTAATTCTCCTATGCTTGAACGTTCGGAGTGACATCATAAAGTCTACAATTCATTACTAATAGACTCGAATAGCCATACGATTACACTTCGGCACCCAACTATATAAGCTCGCTTGAACTCGAGTGAAACTAATGAGCAACAATAAAATAGGAAGGCTGTGACTTGATAGTTTTCAGAACAAGGAGTGTGTACAATGACATAATATAAGACTGAGCGAGACGCATACGATAAGACATGTTATAGTGAGGCCGTGATGGCTTGTCTGACCAGCGGGGGAATATCACGTGACACGGAGAGGGGTTGGGAGACGGGTGTGTGCTTATACACATCGAACACGCACAACACTGTGTTATTCTCATTTATTCATTTCATTTACATTGGGTCTAAAGACGCACTATAATGATAACACAGATATATTGGCGTTAAATGAATGATTAATGAGATGATGAGATGAAGGTTTCTTGGTTAATGGGAAGGATGGTGCCTGGTGGTAAGGAAGCGGTCTTGGCCTGCGGGAACCATCCTGGTATTTGCATAGACTTCAGAGGGAAACCACGAAAAATCCCTGTAAAGATGGACGGCGGCGGTATCGATCCGGTTCCGTTTGGGATCCATATAGATTAGGTGAGATTAGGGATGTGGAAAGGGTACAAAGGATTGCAGTTAGAAGGGTTACAGGTAGGGTTAGGAGGTGGAAATGGGGGAAAAACGAAAGGGGGTAGAGGGTAAGAATATTGGAGAGTCCATCAGAGATGATCCGAGACTTGGGATGGCAGGATTTGGAAATACGGAGAAAGGAGGATCGGATATGTAATTTCTTCAGGGTAATGGAAGGAGAAGGGGGCTGGGGGGAGTTGAATAGGCAGATAGAAAAAAACGAGTTTGGGTATGGAGGTAGGCGGAGTCATGATAGATCGGTAGTTTTAATGGGGGCTAGATTAGATGTCGGTAAATTCTCTTTCTTGAATAGGACAGGTAGGGACTGGAATGGGCTTAGTAGAAGTATATTCGAGGGGGATGAAATAGGGTTGAAGCTATTCCGTCAGAAGGTTAGGGAGGTGGTGTGATAGGATGGATGAATAGGGAACTTGCCACCGTGCATTCATGTGCAACTGCAAGAGTTTTGATAATAATAAGATTAATAACCCCTCGCCTCTTCTATTTTGATTGTTCAGAGGATACTCAATACAATAAAGTGGGTGTGAGTCACATGTTAAGAGGCAGAAATATCTGCTGATTATCATGAAGTACATTTCTCAGCAGAATTGTCACATCAGTCGTACCAATCAATGAATGAAGTCATTTATTTGGTATGATTTTGAGCTCTGCCCATAAGCAAAGCTAGTAACGAAATATTGTCCGTCAGATGCCCGCACCGAATCACGTGACTTATCCCGCAGACCCCGCAGACCCCGCGCCTACAAGCATGACGGCCTCAGTTTTTCGTCTCATTCGTTCTCTAGCCTCTAGAAGCTCTATATGTACGTATAGCTTTCCATTCTAGTTACATGACTAGGCCTATAACGCTCATACAACAACACACATTCTTTCCTTCTCTAGTGTATTGTGGGGTTTCGGTGATGAAGTGCGAGGCTATACATGAAGTGAATGGGGACATCCGATTTTCCCAATGAAATATGGCAACTGGCAACTAACTGTAGGTTGCCTTCCTGGTCTTTATATACTGACACTAGATAATGGCGAGTCCCTTACAGGATTCCCTTGGCCTTGTCTAACTCCTGCAAGGAATTTTCCCAGGGTATCTCTCTTCAAGATCGCTGCAGGAGCAAACCCAGGATTGAGCCCCTACAGTCGACACACTGAGAGAATAGGATTCGTGCAGCCACCACAAGAAAACTCCATCGATATAGAAAAATGAGATATTTCACAAATACACTCGTTATTGGTTGTTGTTAATAATTATAATGATTAAAAATGAGTATATTTGAAATATAAAAATGTATCCTGTGCGCGTAAACGAAAGGAACAGTGAAAATACGGGTATGTCTTATGTGTGTTTCATCCTTTTTCTGTCAGATGGTTGGTGGTTCTGTTAACCATACAGGTTCGTGAGCAAGCAATGTTTCCATGCGAATCCGCTAAAAATAATATTTTTTCATGCAACAAGATTACCTGTAATTTGAATTCATAAATTTGTTTTGCCAAGTTGACCTAGAAGAATTCAATGAAACGCGATATCTATTTGATTTAAAAAATCAAAAGAGCCGCTATTAGTGTGTATCATGCTGAGCTGATTTTAGTGTTGTCATGTTGAAAAATATTCAGTGCACCAAAGTGATACCAGGATGCGCCACGGTAGAAATCCTATTCTCTCAGTGAGTGGACTGTACAGTAGGCCTATATTAGAATTATGATATGAAGCAATTGATTAGTGTTTCATTATTCAATAGGATTTAGGAGATTGACGTCAGAGAAATTACTCTCGGTGTCCAGTTTATGATCATTTCCAATTGCCTTACATTATTATTCATCGTTATCATTGCTTTCTGTGCCTCGCACTATGAACTGTTAAAATTGAAAAGTGTGTCAATGAACAATTCATCCATTTTCAATTACGCAGTATAGACTGTTGATATAATCAATATTATTTAGTATGACATATCATTTTTTTTTAAATATACTGTTTCATTTAGTCATTCACTTTTCGAATCAAAATGTCCCAATACTGTCCACTCATGTTTTTTTACACATTTTGGACAATTGTCTACTCTTTCTCGCCGCTCCATGTAACTAGATTGCTTAAATTAATAGTTACCAACAATTCATTACACTTTGTAAGTAGAATGTAACAAGCCATCCAATGTTCTCAATTTATTTTTCTCTCCAACTATTTTATCACTTTTTATGTATGTGAAATACGCCCGATTTTGAATTTCAACTCATCATCCACTATTTTAACCCACAGTTACGTCCTTTTTAAGTGCTTTGTGGATGTTTTTTGTCATTTTGTTGTTTTATTTATGTGTCAGTGTTTTTGACCAATAAAAAAATGTAATTTGGTAAACCCACTATTCCAGGAACTCGCCTCTGTTCTAACGAGGCTCTGACGTCACTTGATCCCTGGTGAATTGTTGATGAGGTTTTTATTTGTTATAAAAACTGTTGTCCGGACACATATAACGATAAAACAATACAATACACAGAAGTACCACCCTCTGCAAACTATATCCAACACACAACTCAACTTCATGTGACATATCGGGTCAACTGTATAATTATTATCAGAATCCCAGTTCATTGTTAGAGTCAAGCTAGTGCCTGGAATACTTCGGGAGAAAACAGTCGTGCTCGAGAAATGTCTCGTATAGTTACAGACAATATACTCTCCGGTTCAAATAGTAAGTTATAACTCGAGAATAGAGTAGGTGAATGTGAGACAGAAATATCTGAATATCATAGCGTTGTAGAAATGTGAACTTCTGTGTCTCAAGAATTCAATCAGTTCGAGGTGAGCAGGATAACCAGGGGCGGACTGGGGATATATCCCGGCCCTGGCAAATCTTTCAAACAGCCCTAGAGTACTGTTGTAGACCATCAAGTAATAGGGGATTGACGGTATGCGTTTGAGACGGTCGATCGGAGGTCGGAATCTTCTTCATTGAGATCGTGGATACAAGTAGCGCATTGTATTTTTAGAATCATGAATGTATTCATCAACCCACTGGACGCACAGTCCTTATCGGAAGACATGTGAAAGAAATAATAACATACTATATTATATTATTAATTATGTTTTCTACGTTTTACTCTTTACTGTGAATGCTGTATCGTATGAATACCACTCGCATCATCGCATACTTTCTGAAGAACTGTAGTCTTGTGTTGCAATTAAAATTATGCTATATAAAAATTATTTGTTTTCCAATAAGTTCATATTTGCATGAAGTATAATTGCCGGCTTTGGTTGTCAGATAGCCCAGTCCGCCCATGAGGATAAAGTCGTGGAAGTAATAACGGATTGCGTTACTCCAACTACTTCATTCATTCATCTTTATCAGGCTGAGCGACACACCGATGGCTAAGACCTATTGGCGTCGATGAATTATGGATGATGGTAATACACACCGTGTATAAAAATAGGGATTCTGTGTATAGTGATAGAATAACGGTCCTGATCGAACAAGGGAAATACATCGTGTTGAAACCTGCTGATGGAATACCAGATGGAGGCTGCAACTGAAATGCCAACATCCAATTGGTTCAATTCGAGGAGCTTGGAGCTGGATATAAAGTTCCTTTCTATTCAAGGTAAATATGACCTAAGCAAAGATCTTGCAATACTGCCTCACACAGACACTCTCAACTCTTAAAGGTGAAATAAAATATCAACGTAATGTGAAATCACTAATACAGTTGTCAGCTACTTCCATACAACTAAATCTCTACTGACTGAAGTCGACCTTCTCTCAAGACAGGCACCTTGTTGTAATATGTTGGCAGAAAATATCGATGAATTTTATCAAATTTTCTCAATTAAAAATACATTTATAAGTTTGTTTGCCCTCAACTATTCCAATTGTTAACGTTACCCGACATGCGTGCTCCGTTCATTAATAATGTATATCATGTATCGACCTCACCACACGCTTTGTTGACTGTATAGCATTGGGGTTCAGACTATCAAGAGATAAGTGAGAGGTGGTCGAAGTAACAATACATTGATCAAATAATAAGAATCACGAACTAATATTAGAGGAGCGTAGAATCGGTGCTTACAATATTCGTCGTAGATGTTGTTCTCATCCATCTTCCACTTAACTAGAGGAATTTTGTTGTTGTTGTTGGAAACAACAGCTTATCTACGAAACAGGGTCTGATGAAGAAGATGTCGTCAACATATAGGGAAAATGTTTCTCTTTGAAAAATGGATGTATTAACAGAATATTGTGTCGTAGTCTTGAATTTGACAAGTGCCGATGAGGGTGACTGTACTATACACTCATTCTATAACTCAAAACATTGTGCGGGACTCGAAAACACGCACAATATGGTCATGATGACACATTGAAGTATGTGGGTGACTACTTTCAACCGATATGTAGGAGTAATCGTGTTTATCGAATGCTTGGAACCAGAAGATTTGAAGCAGCAACGATTCTATATGCACCGAATTCACTAATAATGCTGCTTCAAACTTTTTATATCTACCTTAAAAGTGGTAATTTCCAGTTCACTACTGAAAAGCTTATACATATGTCCATGAAATTGTATTTATTTTCAAGGATTTTGGTCTTTCAAAGACGACGGGTGGTTTACGTTGTTCCGTAAATCTTTCAAGAACTTATTACTGGCTCACTCCTTACTACAAGTGTTCTTGCTGCAACCGATGAACATTGCCACCAAGTCGGACAACGCGTCAGAAGTATGTTCGTCTCTTGCTGTTATCATGATACACATGTTCGGAGTCGTCTGCTTCACGACGTTCCATTGTCGACGAGAACAGATTCAACGCTTGGTTGGAGACCTTCATCGAATGCAGAATCCTGAACAGTTGCTGGAGGAGTATTCCAGGTCAGCTCGAGAGAAAGCGGGACGCTACGCGTGGATGTTGACAGCTGGCCTCATTGCTATTGTCGTTTTGTGCATTGGATTCATCTACCCATTTGTTGCTGTGCCTTTCCTGTTTTATCCACAGAGGAAGTTTCTTCACAGGTGAGTTAGCATTAGGGAGAAGAGGCTCATGCTTTCTATGTGTTATTTCCCTCGGAGTGTATTCACCATGCATGTTATTTGCATAACACCATCAGTTTACAGGCCACCCTCAATGGTTACCTCATCGAACGAAACGGTCACTAGTGGGAGAGAAAACGACACCCGCATGAGGCATGAGTTTTTTTAGAACGTTTTCCCACTTTTCATCACCTTACAATGTCACCATAACCTGGTCATTCGTAAGGCTACATCCGAATATCCAGATCCCACTATAAGCTAGGCCAACTTAAGCGAACACAAATCAATATATTATTTTGTGATTCCGTTTCATTTTTATCGAGGTGATATTTACTCTAAGAATGATTGGAATCAACTAAATTTGATGATCACTGATCCGATTATTATGATCATTGTCTCTATCGTAATAGTGTCCTTAGGTATGGCAATGTTTTTTCAGTTTTGTTCAACTTGAATGAATTCTGATAATTTCAATGATACATTCTTCTGAATACATTCGACAGATTTTATCGTGGTACCATTGTACATTTCCAATGTCAAAGTTGCGTGAAGCTTGGGAAGAATCATATATAGATATGTAGGTTAGATCATGAAGATCCGGATACCCCGGGTATAATTGATGTGAGTATCAATCGGTAGAAAGAATTCTCGGAAAATGTGATTGAAAGTACTGATAAGAAATGTATTACGAAAAATGGCGAAACACAATTCATCCCGAATCTCCGAGATGTTGGTTAGACAATGAAGACAAATATGTTTCACAAGTATTTTCGATAGAAGTTTCCGAAGAAATAATAATCACTCTCTGTACCAACTGCTGAATAATTTTGGTTAATTCATTTACAGCATGTGGTTACCGTACAATGAGAAACTCTCCCCGCAATATGAACTGACATTGGCTCTATTCACACCACTCTCCGCATGCTATGCCTGCATTGTTGGTTCAGCTGTTGCGTTTATCGTCAACATATCCCTTCATTTACTGACCCAGTTCAACATTCTTGTTCACAACTTGAAAAACATTCGAGGCAACGCAGCTGCTGAGGAGTCGGTGGGAAGCGAAGTGCAACAAGTCACTCAACTGGAAGTCGTGGATCAGGAGATGATGAGTTGGAGCAGTGAAACAGAGCGAGGCGATATCCGAGGGTCAGCATGTGAGGAGCATTCAGGGTCAAGGTCAAGTTCACAGGATTGTGAATCATACAATTCAGGATTGGAGACGATGTTCATTCAGACTTTAAAGATGGATAATGATATAGGAAATCCGAAAAATTCACCCAAAATTTGTCTGGATTTGTTGACGACATCTTCTTTATCGGAACCTTATTCGAATGCAAGTCGTTCTACATTTCGACAACAACAGAACTCCCTCGATCACGTGGGAGATGAAGAGAGGTGTGAGGTGAATACCAGGCAGGACGAACTGATATTGAGCTCAAGGAATAATACGAAGCATCATAACTCAGCACATGGTAGTGGTGGTGAGATGGATCTGCTTCTGAGAGAGTGTATTATTCACCATCAGGCATTATTAAGGTCAGTCAATTCCATTGTTTTAATATATTTCTCATACATGATGCTAGAATACCAAGATGTATTGAGGGTTGCGTTGGTTCATCGACTTGAGATAGTGTTTCATCTCCACTCTGAATTTCATTCATTTTCTCAGCTCTTTTCTTAGAACAACCTATTGCTCCTCTATTCAATTCTATCTGGACAAATTTTCATTCTCTCTTATAACTACATACTAAACACACACAAAAATAGAGGATATCGATGAATAGAGAGAAGCCCGCATAAGAGTAATTGGCTCTTGTGTGCGGGCTACCTCGAAAAAACAAGCGTTTGACGGTGTTTTTCTGCACTAAATGTACCAAATGTTGTTTTGTAGAAACTTGATGGTATTGACTATATACCTCGAATATCTTCATCAAATGGCGACTTATAGACTAGTAACCAAATTACAAAATCGTAGAACCTAATGTAAAACATTTACATTAACTTGTCGAACACTACCTTGACTTGTTCCGCATGTTGTTACGAAGTATCGACTTCTTGTTCACTAAATGAGTGTTTGGTTTACTGTTCACAGATTTCTTGGAGATTTTGATCACATATTCAACCCGATACTGTTCTACATTGTAGTCATCAACTACGTGCTATTCGGTCTCACGCTTGTATTGGGATCTTTGGTAATGTATCTTCATACATATTTGATATTATATTACCGAGATATGGTACTCTACGAGATATGATGATCTTCATAACTCGAACACGAACATAAGGTTGAAGGTGAAATGAAGTTCACACATCGATATACATAACTGAAAAAACGCCGTATATGCGTTGTGAGATGAGCTTAGAAGTATGGAAATGTAGAATTAAGGTGACCTGTACATGAAGGATTACCAAGTGTTTTTGTATCTACTTTAGGAACACATATCTTGAAAAATATTCAATATAATTCTTTTTTTTCTGCACATTGTAGCCTATAGTTTGTTCTATAAAATGACAATCAATAAATATTGACACATTATCATTTTAATTTCAATCAATATTTCATACAAACCCGGTTAATGAAAACTGAATGTTTTACGTTTTTTCTTAACTAACAATTAATAAATATGAAACCATCAACATGAAGTATTTTTTTATGCTCAGACTATAGAGTATATAGCTGGTAAATAACTGTGAAAGTTTCAAGTAAATCGGTAAGATAGATTCCAAGATAAATGTTCCTGAAAAACAAAAAACAATAAACCCAGAAAACGGGTTTTTAAGTTCATGAAAAGTTAATGAAATGTAATCAACAATTAGGTTAACTAGAATAGTATTTTTAACTAAATATTTTTTTCGAAGCAATTTTTACATTATGATGTTGAAACATGTTTACATATTACTAAACGGTAAAGAATAAGGAAACATAATATGAAATAGAAAGAAAATGAAAAAATGATAAATTCTCCATGTACAGATCCCCTTAAGAACATTTGGCCAGCTCAATGCACATATACAGGCCATGGATCACTTCAAAGGTTTAAAAACCGCGGCTGCCTGTTGGTATGGACCTTGGTTTCCCAGCAATGGTACCATTGTGCCTTCTTGATATTATCCATAACAGATTTTAATCGTTTTAATTCATTGGTGACACTTGTTGCTCACATTTAATAGTTCCTATAATTGCTTTCTTAATTGCTTCTATTGATGTGGAAAAAAAATACTTTGAGAATACGTTTTCTTCGTTATTGCACATTCGATTGTTCTATGAATAGCTGAAAATGTGTACGATGGTTGTTTAGACATTTTAGAACTATCAGAAATTTCTGGTTTTTCAAAAATTTCGCCTCCAGCTTATTCTTATAAGGATTTTCCATACTTTGCAATTTTTTTCCGGAAAAACCGTTCAACCGATTTTCCAGAATAACAATTCCAACATTGACTACGTATACCACACTGTCGGGAAACGGTTTGGGCAAACCGGTTCACGCTGAAACGGTTCAATAAATGTGTGTATATCACAATAATTCAGAAACACTTTGACAAAACGTTTCAGCGCCAGCCATTTTGAATATTGGCAGCGCCTTGTGAATCTCGCGTTCAAGGTCACCTCGAATCGGTTTGACGTGTATATCAATCGTATCGAGTTCTCCAATTCACTTGCCAAACTGGATTGGAACTAAAGTGTTTCACACCAAAACCGATAGGTATATCACGATCTGTAAACCGTTTCAGCGTGAACCGGTTTGACTGAACCGTTTCCCGGCTGTGTGATATACGTAGTCATATTCTGGTACAACACCAATCTGAAAAAAGTCTCTTGGTTGGCTGCAGGCACAAGATGGTCGACTGGGTAGCTTGACTCTGGGAAAGTTTGACGGGGGATTCATAGGCCACCAACCAGCGCCATTGGCCAAGGCCTTCTATATCATATATAATATAGAAGGCTTCTTTTCGGCTTCTCTCGCTCACTGGCATTTCACTACTATACGCTGTCCATGTGTATGGAGATCAGTGGTTGCAACCTGTCATCAACAGTGCATAGGAGTCGGGCGTTCTCGGTCATGTTCGGCCACGCTCGTGCTCTAGTCGTACTGCCAACTGGTCGAGGAAACAATAAATCACCTATCATTGACCTATGGTCCAAAGCAGTTATATGATAATGAAAACAAAACTATGAAATTGAATGAAGTGGGAATCAAATTCATGCCCCTTGTACTTGAAGCTTGTCAATGTAGTTTGGAGTGGGGTAGGAGTTCGATTCTCGTGAAAATCTACTTTTTTTTGCGATTAATCGATTTTCTCCACTGCGATTTTTCGGTGAATCGATCTTCTTTAGGGGTGTTTCTGGATCGACTCATTTCTAATTGGACGAGCTTTAGCGAGGATTCAATTTGAAATACTGAATAAAATTGGTGTTCGTTTCAATGATTTTTTTTTTCGCTATGTTTTTTTTTTGTTTCTTCACAGGTCAAACGGCTACAGCTAACATCTCCAAACTTTTTTTCAATATGGTTCCTCATCTAACTTAGATCTGTATAGTTTTGTAGCATTATCGGGTGATAACTTTTTTCTTATGAATTTTAGA
This sequence comes from Brachyptera putata, assembly GCA_907164805.1. NCBI lineage: Eukaryota > Metazoa > Arthropoda > Insecta > Plecoptera > Taeniopterygidae > Brachyptera > Brachyptera putata. The sequence continues at coordinate 8,601,791 of OU015475.1, forward strand.
AATTTCAAAAATACCCATTAGAATAACACAGCGGAAAAAAAAAGTATTTCTAATTTTCAAAGAAATGAAAATTTCGCGTGAAGTTGAATTACATTTCGATACACATTTCTGGATTTTCCGCTTGATAGGATCAGCCATTTTGGAGAAACAACATAGAATGTGCTAAATTGGTACCACTCGAAGCAGTTTTACCCATTTTTACCCATACTATTACTATCCGCTCGTTCAACAACGCATATATGGCGTTCTCCTGGTCTATAAAAACGAGTTTATTTTGTATGTTTTTCTTTTCAGATGGAAATTGATATTTCTATGATATTCCTGATTATGTGCACGATGGTTTGCTGCTTCACTCTGTTGACGCTCACCTGGATCCTCAGCGAGATTCATCAACAGGTCAGCAGCTTTATCACACACATCTGTCAGGTGGAATGAGTAGAAACTTCTCTTCATTCAACTTTCATTCATTCAAAGTTGGTTCAATTATTATTATTACCTGAGAGACTCACTGATCTCTATACCCATGGATAGCGTATAGTCGCGAACTGCAGTAACCGAGTGAAGCCGAGAGAAGGTCAATGGCGCAGGTCGGTTGCCTATGGACTCCCATGTGAAACCTAACCAAAGTGAAACTAGAGAACTAACCAGTCGGCCATCTTGTAACTATCACTCTACCCAAATACCAACCTATGAGCGGATATTCTTTTCAAGCTTCTTCAGTTGAAACAGGGGATGAAGCCGATATTGTTTACTGGGGCCAGAAATAATTACTAAAATGTCATAAATAATCAGCAAAATTACATTCGCGCCATTACAGATTTTACCGTAGAATGTCTACGGTAATCTGACATCTGACAGACTTGCGCGCTGATGTTCACGCCCAAAGCCAAACATAATATCTTTGACCAGAGCTCATCACTACTGTGTCCGTAGACAAGAAGAGATCGCAGTGGTCATCTCGGGCCACGTCAACCCTATGATCCATAGACAACTGGCAGACATCTTAGGCCTAGTACACTCATCTTTTAGCCTCAGGCTTATCTCGCTGCATGCGCCATACATGTGTATACAGATCAGTGCGCTAACCCCATGATCCATAGACAACTGGCAGACATATTAGGCCTAGTACACTCATCTTTTAGCTTCAGGCTTATCTCACTGCATGCGCCATACATGTGTATACAGATCAGTGCGCTAACCCCATGATCCATAGACAACTGGCAGACATATTAGGCCTAGTACACTCATCTTTTAGCCTCAGGCTTATCTCGCTGCATGCGCCATACATGTGTATACAGATCAGTGCGCTAACCCCATGATCCATAGACAACTGGCAGACATATTAGGCCTAGTACACTCATCTTTTAGCTTCAGGCTTATCTCACTGCATGCGCCATACATGTGTATACAGATCAGTGCGCTAACCCCATGATCCATAGACAACTGGCAGACATATTAGGCCTAGTACACTCATCTTTCAGCTTCAGGTTTCTCTCACTGCATACGCTATCCATGTGTATAGAGATCAGTGCGCTAACCCCATGATCCATAGACAACTGGCAGACATATTAGGCCTAGTACACTCATCTTTTAGCTTCAGGCTTATCTCACTGCATGCGCCATACATGTGTATACAGATCAGTGCGCTAACCCCATGATCCATAGACAACTGGCAGACATATTAGGCCTAGTACACTCATCTTTTAGCTTCAGGCTTATCTCACTGCATGCGCCATACATGTGTATACAGATCAGTGCGCTAACCCCATGATCCATAGACAACTGGCAGACATATTAGGCCTAGTACACTCATCTTTTAGCTTCAGGCTTATCTCACTGCATGCGCCATACATGTGTATACAGATCAGTGCGCTAACCCCATGATCCATAGACAACTGGCAGACATATTAGGCCTAGTACACTCATCTTTTAGCTTCAGGCTTATCTCACTGCATGCGCCATACATGTGTATACAGATCAGTGCGCTAACCCCATGATCCATAGACAACTGGCAGACATATTAGGCCTAGTACACTCATCTTTTAGCTTCAGGCTTATCTCACTGCATACACTATCCATGTGTATAGAGATCAGTGCGCTAACCCCATGATCCATAGACAACTGGCAGACATATTAGGCCTAGTACACTCATCTTTCAGCTTCAGGTTTCTCTCACTGCATACGCTATCCATGTGTATAGAGATCAGTGCGCTAACCCCATGATCCATAGACAACTGGCGGACATATTAGGCCTAGTACACTCTTCTTTCAGCTTCAGGTTTCTCTCACTGCATACACTATCCATGTGTATAGAGATCAGTGCCCTAACCCCATGATCCATAGACAACTGGCAGACATATTAGGCCTAGTACACCAATCTTTCAGCTTCAGGTTTCTCTCACTGCATACGCTATCCATGTGTTTAGAGATCAGTGCGCTAAACCCATGATCCATAGACAACTGACAGACATATTAGGCCTAGTACACTAATCTTTTAGCTTCAGGTTTCTCTCACTGCATACGCTATCCATGTGTATAGAGATCAGTGATAGACAACTGGCAGACATATTAGGGCTAGTACACTCTTCTTTCAGCTTCAGGCTTCTCTCACTGCATACGCTATCCATGTGTATAGAGATCAGTGCGCTAACCCCATGATCCATAGACAACTGGCAGACATATTAGGCCTAGTACACTAATCTTTTAGCTTCAGGTTTCTCTCACTGCATACGCTATCCATGTGTATAGAGATCAGTGATAGACAACTGACAGACATATTAGGCCTAGTACACTAATCTTTTAGCTTCAGGCTTCTCTCACTGCATACGCTATCCATGTGTATAGAGATCAGTGCGCTAACCCCATGATCCATAGACAACTGGCAGACATATTGGGGCTAGTACACTCATCTTCTAGCTTCAGGCTTCTCTCACTGCATACGCTATCGATGTGTATAGAGATCAGTGGAGGGACTCCCTTCACTAGTGGAGAGAATCTATCCAAAAATCGATTAATCGCAGGGCAAAAAAATCGATTTTCACTCAAATCGATCTTGAATAGTCCATCTCTCAACAGCGGCCTCCTTCGTCTGGTAGGGTTCCAGTTTGGTAGACTTTCCTCGTGGTAGATATTCAATGAATTTATGTGGAACAAGTTTTACCAGGGATTAGTTGGGCATTGGACGACCGACGAGTTCCGTTTGGGTAGAGATTCAGGCAACCCGACCTGACAATAGAATGGAATAAAGTTTTCAAATATTTATTTGTTCGGAGTGGACTTATCACGCGATATGGATTGCATAATTATACACCAATAGTCTAGCAGTGAATCACTCGTAATATAACTCGCGTTGTTACGAACCATACATAGCCACATATATATATATATATATATATATATATATATATATATATATATATATATATATATATATATATATATATATATATATATATATATATATATATATATATATATATATATATATATATATATATATATATATCATTGTTCACTGTTTCGTTATTTCCAACATTTTGTTCAAATCTTGTTTGTAATCCTCCACTTCTCGGATATTTTAATCATGCCAATTAAAAACTGATCAATCAACTAGGACAGTTATTAGACAAGCTTTAGCGAGGATTCGATTTGACCTACTGAAAAAAAAATTGGTGTTCGTTTTCATGTATTTTTCTTAATTTATTTTCGTTTTTTTATGTTTTTTCGTCGGTTCTCCACAGGTCAAACGGCTACAGCTATCAACTTCGAACTTTTTTTCAATATGGTTCCTCATCCAACTCAGATCTGTATAGTTTTGTGGCATTATTGGGTGGTAACTTTCATTTTTATGAATTTGAGAAATTCCAAAAATACTCATTAGAATAACACAGCGGAAAAAAAAGGAAATATGTTCATTTTCCAGAGAAGTTATATCTTGCGTGAAGTTTTGATACACATTTCTGGAGATTTTCAGCTTGATAAGGTCAGCCATTTCGAAGAAAAAACATAAATTGTGCTAAATTGGTACCACTCGAAGCAGGTTTTACCCATTTTCACCCATATTATTACCATCCGTTCGTCAAACAACGCATATATGGCGTTTTCCTTGTGTAGCCAATAACAATAATTCATTCAGAATGGGAAAAGCGGGATATCTAAATTGAGTATCATCGAAAACTCTATACATCTTGATTCATATAAAATCCCCTTCATTCGGTTACTATAGAATCCAGGAAGCAGTGAATCAATCTCTGCAACTTTTTTCTGCCAACATAAATCATATCGATTCCATGAATGATGAACAATCATGAAATTACTTCCTTCAAAATGGATGACCCGAATTTCATACAAATTTGTGCTGGGCCTAATGTATATCATTCAGGTGTGTGCTAATTGTTTGAAGAGATTTTATTTCTCAAATTCTCTCGCCCGCCTAATTTCATGGGGTTTTCAGGAATTTTGAGATGGTGTTTCTCAAAATTGGTCAAACCGATCTCAAAAACTATACAGTTTCAAGCCAGCGTATACAAAATAAGTTTCATGTCGATCAGTCAAACCGTGCGACCTGGATGCAGTGCTTACAAACAAACATAAAAAACACACAGACAAAGCTCCATAAGAGTGGGATGGATGTCTTCACCATTGCTCATTGAAATAGACGAATGGATGGAAATAAATCTAATGAGACTAAATATGAATAAATGTGAGGGGGGGGTCACTTTTACAGGAAAAATAGGAAAGGGTACATGATTGCAAACTTTAATTTGGAGGGTAATACATCGGAGGCGGTATATGCGTATAAATACTTCGGAATCCCCTCACATATTAATTTGAGATGGTACCAAACATATTGCGAAATTGTCAAGAATGGGAATAGAAATGGTATCACAGAATTTTGTAATGAGACAACTATTGTTGTTGTTGTTTAATGTGAATTTGTTGAATGATGACATTTTAATCATAGGGCCATGATTTTCACTCGCCTGTCAACGTCTCGGCCTTGTGCCCAGGGACCTGAACCGAAATTAATGAAGGTTCTTGTTCCGGTTCCGGTTCTTAATTATCTCAAATAAAGGTTCCGGTTCTGGTTCCGGTTCTACGTTTTAGAAGGTTCCGGTTCTGGTTCCGGTTCCATAGTGTGAATAAGGGTTCCGGTTCCGGTTCCGTTTCTACTTGCTAAATATTTTCATGAGTTTTTTGCCTTGGTGGTTCTACTTTTAGTGGTTTTTGACACTTTCAATGTGTGGAAAAAAAGTTATAACTAAAAAGTTATAAACAAAATGAGTAAATAATGAGTCTGAATTAGGTATTGAAAACCTTTATGGAACCTTTATGGAACCGAGAAGAGCCCAAGATTTTTAGGGGTTCCGGTTCTTGAAAATCAATAATGAAGGTTCAGGTTCCGGTTCCCCCAAAATACGGTTTTTTCGGGTTCCGGTTCTGGTTCCGGTTCCGGTTCGGGTCCCTGCTTGTGCCTGTTTAAAAAGAGTGAACAAAAGATGTGTAGGCCTATTACTCTTCAATGCACCCTTTCTGATAAGTTAACAATGATTGTATTTTCCTTCCTCATAGGTACTCGATTCAAAACGTAATTTACAATTACCAGACATTTAATCATTCTCTCTCTCTCTTTCTCAGTGTTCAAGTGTGCGGGACGCGGTGTACGAATCTGATTGGTTGGAAGCAACTACTGACCACAAAAGGTTGCTACTGATCATAATGTCCAGGGCAAATAGCGAGACCGTCATCCACGTAGCGGGGTTCATACCATACTTACTACCCACGTTTGCCAATGTAAGTAACGACATGTATCTTATCTTTATAGCTGCTTTGTTCAAGATACACTGATCTGTGGATGTGAGGAACTATCAGTACTCTGATCTGTATCCACATGCTGCAGGGAGGGCTTGGCCCCCTAGCGGAGATAAAAACATCAAGCACCAGGTATATAGTGTATTTTTTGAGAAACTTTTCTTTCGTTTTTTTTTCAAATATTCGTGAAAACTAGAAAGTATCAGGAATTTACTATTCATTACTGAGGCAGAAAACAATTTGAGGTGTTATTTATTTGTATTTTTATTTGCCATTCTTGCCGTGAATCCTGGTAAGTGACACGTCAAAATTGATGTCAAAAGTTGCTGGAGTGGAGTCAATTTCATCAATGTTGGCATGGGCGTCGGCAGTGGGGGGGCAAGGGGGTGCACTTGCCCCCCCCCCCCCTGGGACCAGGCAGAAATTTATTTGATTTTTTTTTTCAACATTGATGTTTTTTGGAATTTTGTAAGTACCAACTGTACCGGTGACGTATTTTATCATGTCTTGTTACGCGGGTGGTCATGAGTCTGATGTGACTGGGGTGGGTAGGCAAGGCTATGCCTTCGCCGACTGACGAATATGATTTATTGGGCTATTCTTATTTCCTGGACATTTTGATATTGGGTATCATACAGACCAATCAGATTCTAATAACTCATTTAGGCTATTTTGTATGATGCGATATTTAAAAAGATGAATAGGATCAACTACTTGCATAGAATTCAACCAATTTAACATTATCTGTCTTCTTTATCTATAAAAATCAAAGGCTGAATAAATAGTCACAAAACCATGATTGCCGCGTACAAAATGACATCCAACAAAAAAAAAAAACATGAAAACCAAGCCCACATTTTTTCGGTATATGGAATGAAAATCTTCGCTACGCTCATCTAATCAGCAATTTCAAATGCGATTTGTGCTTATTAATGGGCCCATTCCTGCTCTCTCGAGTAGGAATCTTTGTTGAGCAACGCAGACATCCTGAGTCATCTAATCGTGCTTCTTTCTGTCCAGGTCTGTAAATCAGCTTACTCCTATTACGAAATGATGACCAAAATGTCGGCCAAGAAGTAACCTACCGTTATCATTCAGCCACATGGGACATGCACTACATGAACAAAACAACAACAACAACAACAACAACAACAACAACAACGTCTGTGAACGGAATATTGAACACTCGCATGCGATCCATATAAGTCAGGAGAAGTACGACAAATGGAGAAAGTTCAAAGAATAGCAGCACGTAGGGTAACAGGAAGAGTGAGAAGATGGAAAAGAGTGGGATATGAAAGTGGGAAATGTGAGACTTCATTGGAAAGTCCATCTGAAATGATAGAAGAGCTTGGATGGCAGTCACTAATCTGAAATGATAGAAGAGCTTGGATGGCAGTCACTAGAAACAAGGAGAAGGAACGACAGGTTATGCAATTTATGCAGAGCATTTGTTGGTGGAGGAGGATGGGGAGAGTTGAACAGGATGATTAAGTTGGATAAAAGGTAAATGAGTGTTCGAAATGGCCACAAAATGAAAGCAATAATGGCACATCGAGAACGGATGTTGGAAAGTTCTCTTTTCTGGCTAGAGCTGGGAGTGAATGAAATAAGTTGAATGGGAAAATGTTTGAGGACGAGAAATCGAATGTCAGAGGTTTTAGGAAATGGTTAGAGAGTTTGGGTTTAGTCTGAATTATTGCTATTGTTTTTTGTAAATTGTTTCTAACCTATTAATAATCTATATGTGATAGATCTATATGTTTTCTAATGTAACCTAGTTTTAAGATCTTTGCCACCAATAATTGTATTAACTGCAAATTAATTCAATAATAAAGATAATAATAATATCACCAGAAGAACGCAGTGGAGGCTATGCGTTGGAGGATAAGTTCGATACATAGTCGAGCGGTAGGTCAATGGGAGCCAAGTCCCGCGCGAGGCTGTTAACACAAAGTACTTACAGGCGGTTTTCAGCACACTGTATCTCCGACTTCAATGAACTTCGACTAGGAAAACGCCATATATGCGTTGTTAGACGAGCGGATAGTAATAGTATGTGTACAAATGTGTAAAAACTGCTTCGAGTGGTACCAATTTAGCACATTTTATATTTTTTCTTCAGAATAGCCGACCCAATGAAGTTCAAAATTTTCAGAAATGTGTATCAAAGTGTATTTCAACTTCAAGTGAAATTCCATTTTTGGGGAAAAAAATATTTTCTTTTTTTTTCGCTGTGTTATTCTAATGAGTATTTTTGAAACTCCAAAAATGCATAAAAAAAAAAGTTATCACCCGATAATGCCGAAAAACTATACAGAACTAAGTTAGATGTGGAACCATATTGAAAAAAAGTTCGAAGTTGATAGCTGTAGCAGTTTGATCTGTGGAGAACCGAAAAAAAAAACATATAAAAAAAAACGTGAAAACGGACACCAATTTTTTTCAGTATGTCAAATTGAATCCTCGCTAAAGCTCGTCTAATAATTCTAGTTTGTTGTAATGATATGACGCACCATTAACGACTTGACTTATTCAATTAGAGCTATATCGGAGCGCGTTCGGTCAAGTTGATTTCAGCCCGAATTGGCACGCTCTACGAAAACATGCAGTATATGTATGCTCACTACAAGTACACCAATTAATGAATAACTTTCAAATTTCGAATGTATAAATATGAGGGTACGTTCTAGGTTTCTAGTGTATCACATATTTCAAAAAATGTATCACTATGATTATAATCACTTGCAATACTTTAGTAAGTTTGTCGAAATGTAAGTACTGGAATTATGTTTATATACAAAATGTAATTTGCCAGAAACATAGGTATATTCTTCACCTACCACGACTGAAAATTTCAAGAATATTCAACGAAGGGTTAAGATTTTGTGAGTTAACACTTATAACACGATTTCGTGTATCATTAAATTGCTTCCTGCGGCCTCTTAACATCGATGTATAACATTATTTTACTCACCCTTAGAGGATCTTTACAAATTTTAAGACATCATCTTTACATCTTTCAGCATTGATTTTTTTTTCGTGTCATTTCATATATTTTTTCTTTCTTGTTTATTTAAATATTGTTAGCCGTATTCATTCCCTTTTTCCTTTTTGTTAGCCGTATTTATTCACTTTTTTTTGAAGTTATCATTATAATTTTCCCATTTGTTATTACAACTATTCCTGGATTTGATTTACTTATGTTTTGTTTCTCAGTCGATTGTCATTTTATTACTATTTCAAATACTTTATCATGGTCATTCTCAATATTTTAACCAATTGATTTTTATTCTGTGTTTTCCAAGCAATCTTATGTGTAGGCCTATATGACAGAGTTTATTATTCATTAAATTCATATTTATTCATTAAAGATATATATACACTGTGAAAAGTGTACTTCTTCGTATTTCTTCTCGCTCCTCCTCCTCCTTCTCCTCCTCCTCCTTCTCCTCCTCCTTCTCCTCCTCCTCTTCCTACACTCCTCCTCCTTCCGTCATCACTCTGCGAGATGTGCTTTAGGCCAAACGAACTGTCTGATTTGTCTGATTGTTTCCGGGAATATGTGTACCTAAATGTATATGTGCCATTTGTATATGTTGAACCGGAAGTCAGTTCTGGAAACCGGAAGTATCGTCATTTTACAGTCTTTTTCGAAGATTTATCAAACCAATTCTTGACAGATTACGATAATTTTCCAACAATATGTTCGTATAAATATTATTAAATTATTGTATTCGTGAGTTTGTGCAGTTGATCATTCTCAACCGGACGTGAATTGGGATGAATAAGTCTCAGAAAGACAGTTACTGCCACTCGTACACCCTCTTCCTCCCCACCATTAGTTATCACCACTACAAACCCTCTCGAAATTATCCAAGCAGCCTCGTTTCTCCGCTATAAATCCTCCAGTGGACCTGACGGCAATCCAGGCACTATTCTTTTCAAATCCATAGACCTTATAGCCCTCCCTCTCTCTATTGTCATCAACCACTCACTTACCTCTGGCACCTTCCCATCTCAACTGAAACAATCCACGGTCATGCCCATCCAAAAAAGGTAACAAAACCGACGTTAACAATTATCGCCCCATTTCTCTCCTCTCCTCTTTTTCGAAAATCTTCGAAAAAATAGTCCTATCCCGCGCCACCTCCTACCTCTCCGACTATTCCTTGCTAGCTGAATGCCAACACGACTTCAGGAAAGGCAAATCCACCACCACAGCCATTTTCCAATTCCTAACAACACTTCACATCCAACTCGATGAAGGTAACCACTCGTTAGGCATCTTCTATGACCTGTCGAAAGCCTTGGACACCATTAACCATGAACTTCTTCAGCTCAAACTCAAACTCTATGGCATCCAGGACATAGCAACCGATTGGATCGCTTCCTTTCTATCCAACCACACTCAACAGGTAAACCTTCCTCCCACCTCCCAGACATCCCTATCCCCTTCCTATCCTCGGCCAAAACTGTGCGCTGCGGATTGCCTCAAGGCTCAGTGCTTTCCGCACTTCTCTAACCTCCTCTATATCAATGACCTACCTAATCTTCTCTCACTTGGCAACCTCTTCCAATATACCGACGACACCAACCTTCTCCTCACCCCCTCTAAAACCCTAGCCTTCACCACCCTCATATCTTCTGCCAACCAGCACGCAAATGCCATGGCCTCTTACTGTTCCAAAAACAAACTAGGTTTGCAACCCTCTAAAACTGCCTTTATTCACTTTCATCTCAAATCTAATCCCCCGTCATCATCACCCTTCATCAAAATCAATAGCCATACAATTACCAGTACTCCTGCCACGAAATTCCTAGGTATCTACATCACCCCCACTCTAGATTGGTCCACTCACATTCAACACGCTTACCATAAAATCCAAAGCACTTGCCACCTTCTTAGACGCCTAAAGCCTATTGTTAACCCCCAACTCACTTCTCCTTGTCTATCACGCCCACCTGCACTCTCACTTGTCACACGGCCTTCTCTTCTGGGGCAACTCACCTTCTTCCAAACGCATTCTCATCCTTCAAAAACAAGCCATCCGCATCCTTGCTGGAGATTCCCGCCACCAATCGGCAAAACCCCACTTTATTAAACTTGGTATCCTCACACTTCCTTGCCGAACAAAAAAAAACAGACAGACAAAGCTCTGTAAGAGTTGAGTGGAAATCTCCGCTAACGCTCATCTAATACTCATCTATCCCAGATTCCAAATGATGAATCAGGGGGTGAAATATATCACCTCAAAATACCAGGGCCCCGGAAACAAGCTGGCTAGGCCTGTTTCATCCTCTACTTCATTTACATCCTTTCTTTCCTTTTCCCGCACCAACTCCCTCACCTTGTTCTGTCTTCCCACAATCTTGCTTCTTCCACTGCATTCCATGTTTCTTCTCTTGCAGCAACATCCTCCTCGATCAATCCACTCCACTTCTCTCTTGGCCTTCCCACCCTTCTTTTCCCAAGAAATGAGGTTCAAAATCACAAATGAAATAAGAATAGAAACAATTAATATGTTTAATTAGAAATGAAAAATATGTAATTCACACATTCCTGAACATTGCCAGAATAATAAAATTCGACAATTTGAAAGAATAAAGCTACAATACATTATTTCAGAATAAATAATCACAAAGTTTTTCTGAACACATCCATAAATGGTCATATATTTGATGCATGATGGTAATTTATTGTATGGATAATTCCCATTATATTTGATATCCTGTATTCACCTGATATAGAACATCCCTCAACGTGAAACTTTCATTCAATTTACAATCTAATAATTATATAATCTTAATAGACACTGAAAGTGATATTTCATTTCCACTTTCAAGATGGAAAATATAATATTTCATATTCAGTGAACTTAGATTATGAATCACTATAATTTACGGTCACTTATTCCACTGCCATCAGATCGTGATAATAGACACAGGCAGCCGTGAACTCTTCTAATGAAGATTTTATTTTCAGCTGAGTCGGTAAAAGAAGCACAACGGCTGTGAAAACTGCTGTATCGGCTCTGCTTAATGTGACAGATTGTTTGACTTCCAATATGTTTGAAGAATCTAATATAACTTATTTCTTATATGAATCCTATTTCATAATTCATCATGAAAAAACACGTTGTCAAATATATATATATATATATATATATATATATATATATATAAATATATATATATATATATATATATGATTTGGAACTATTCAAAAATCGCGACCTCCCCCGGGACTTGAAACCGGATCTTCAGATTGCCGGTCTGACACGCTACCAATTACGCCAGAGAGGAATATATAGACCGGCAATCTGGAGATCCGGGTTCAAGTCCCGGGGGAGGTCGCGATTTTTGAATAGTTTTGAATCGTATCATTGAAATAACCTACTGGTGGTTAATCAGAAAGTTGTTGAAATTATATATATATATATCAGTGGCGAAACGTGACAATCCGACAGGGGAGACACGAAAGAGTGTATTAGTAAATCTAGATAAGCCTTAAGATTAGTTTAAGCTTCAGTGAAGCCAGCTATTGTAGCCTACATGGAGTCAAAATGTATATATCGCCAATTTTTCAGACTCTTGATTTGGATATCGGCTCATTTTCCAGGATGTTGATTGGTTATAGGATCAGTACAATAAAAAAAAAAGCGAAAAGTGCAGGAATAACTGTAAAGCTAATTTAAAAACACTTCAAAAATAACAGTCATAAAAAAATTACCGGAGGATTTGGGTAGTTTAGAAATTCAAGAGCTGGATGCAAACTTTATGTACCTTTTGACTTGAGTGATGGACATTTTTAAACTGACGAATTGTGTTTCCGATCTTCCAACCTTCTCGAAATGAAAATAAACTACCCAATATACATGTTAGGACAATAAATAAAATAACGATACATAGAGAAATAGATATACAATAGGCGAAGGGTTCATTTGGACCAATATTTCATCTGCGACTTGACGTAATAAATGAAAGCCCGCTCAAATAGCACGTGTATGAGACGTGTCTCAAGCGCGCGGTTCTTTCGTCATATGTGGCCTGAAATCCTAGCATGCTCACAACTCGATTACACGTATAACAGGGGCTCGGGAAGAGACGACTGTCCACAGCGTCTCACAAGCATAGCAGCGAAAGCATGTGAGTCAGCCAGCACAGAAACATACACACGCACCGCACACAGCGTGGGCAAAATATCGTCTCCTGGAGAAATTTGAAATCAATTTAGAAATGAAAATAGAGGTATACAATTTTTTCCTTTCCCTTTTATTCGTTGGGTAGACACTGTCTCAATGTTTACCCCGACGCTTCGCTACTGATATATATATATATATATATATATATATATATATATATATATATATATATATATATATATATATATATATATATATATATTATATATATATGATTTCAAAATTTTGAAAAGTAACGTAAAAGCATTCTCTTCTGGACCAATTAATGTAGCTTGTAAGCTATACAATGCACTACCTGAACGTATAAAATAACTACGTAATACTGAATTCAAATATGTGATAAAATCTTTTTCAATTAATGAATGTGTTTATTTGATTGATGAATATTTTAACTGTGTGCATAATGTAGGCCTATAATGTATGTTCATCTTAAGTTATTCAAGTTTCTACAATTTTGACTGGTTAATGGAGTAAATAAGTGGACTATTAGGATTCTAGGTTTTAGTTTTCTCTTTTATTCCGCTGACCTCATCTTACACAATTGATTATACTTGACAATGTTTCCATATTTTGACAATGTTCTATATCATGTACATGATCATACAAACAATAAAGAATTATTATTATTATTATTATTATTATTATATATATATATATATATATATAATGTAACACTTCACGTACTCGAATCAGCATATGAAAATACAGATAAACATTTGATTCTTCTCATGATTATGCAAATATCAGAAATAAATGTGATTTATAAGTATATTGCGCATCGCCTGAATCTATTCAAGACAAGCCCATTTTTTCTGGGCGCTTTTTGTGTAATCATCTACCAGAAGACCTACCAAATGGTATCAAGGACCAATACTCTACCAAGATTGATCTAGGGGTTAAGAAAAAATGTATATCAGTTTTAAAAGAGGGCTACAACAAATTTGTTAGAAGGACATTTCTACTCTGTGAAAAGTTTCATCTCATTCTGTAATAACGTGTGTTGTTTTTCCCTCAGGATTATGACACTGAATCATATTATTGTAAATAATCAATGATCATTAAATAAACGAATGAATACATACAAAAAATGGGTTATTATTACATTCCATACAAATATCGCACTCATCCCACAACGCATAGCCCATGTTGCGTTCTCATAGTGATATAAATATCGCATGCGAGTATTGAAAAGTCCGTTCACAGACGTTGTTGTTGTTGTTGTTGTGTTCACGTAGTGCATATCCCATGTGGCTGAATGATAACAGTGTTTTACTTCTTGGCCGACATTTTGGTCATCACTTCGTAATAGGAGTAAGCTGATTTACAGACCTGGACAGAAAGAAGCACGAATAGATGACTCAGGAAGTCTGCGTTGCTCAACAAAGATTCCTACTCGAGAGAGCAAGGAAGTCGGGTTAGCCACGTAGCAGTTTCATCATTTAACTTTCGAATTCTATATATACATGATTCAGAAACATCATTTTCATTCTAGCCTGAAAAACAATTCATAATTTCTCATCCTCTCAGTTTTATTTATCTTTTCCATCGAATAATTATTTTATCAATTATAATAATCATTATCACGATGTAATATCATCTTTTTTTTATAATGCTGCTTAACGACCCCACCAACAGCTAGGTTATACGGGGGTACGAATGAGCGGGTGATAATGAAACGATGAAGTGATGATAGATGAAAGGACGTTTACAAAAACCCATGCCTTATGCGGGACTCGAACCCACGCTCAACGGTGACTTCAGTTACTACCGCTAGCGATAGTTGACTTAGCCACCGAGGCGGCTCAGTATCATCTTATGTTAGGCCTTATCTTATATTTAACTTCTAAATTCATTTGAAAAAATCAATATTACTACTATGTGCTAATCTACGGTGAATAAAGAATACAATTACTACAACACATGAATTAATGCAAGAAATAAAACTTCATGAGACAAAATTTTGTGTTTTTCCTCTCCTGAATGAGTTTCGAAGTTGTGACACTCTTCTTCCAGGAAAGCCTTCATTTATTAGACGAGCTTTAGCGAGGATTCAATTTGACATACTGAAAAAAATTGGTGTTCGTTTTTTTTCGTTTTTTTTTTTTGTTTTTCGTCGGTTCTCCACAGGTCAAACGGCTCCATCTATCAACCTCAAACTTTTTTTCAATATGGTTTCTCATCTAACTTAGATCTGTATAGTTTTGTGGCATTATCGGAAAGTAACTTTTTTTTTATGAATTTGAGAAATTTAAAAAATTCCCATTAGAATAACATGACAGAAAAAAAAAAAAAAAAAAATTATTTTCCAAAAAAATGAAATTTTGCGTGAAGTTGAATTACATTTTGGTACACATTTCTAAAAAATTTCAGCTTGATCGGGTCAGCCATTTTGGAGAAAAAACATGAAATGTGCTAAATTGGTACCACTCGAAGCAGTTTTTACCCATTCTTAACCATACTATTACTATCCGCTTGTCTTACAACGCATATAGCGTTTTCCTGGTACAGTTACAATCAGTGATAGTTACCCACATCCACAGATCAGTGTATCTTAGACAAAGCAGCTATAAAGATAAGACACATGTCGTTACTTACATTGGCAAACGTGGGTAGTAAGTATGGTATGAACCCCGCTACGTTGATGACGGTCTCGCTATTTGCCCTGGACATTATGATCAGTAGCAACCTTTTGTGGTCAGTAGTTGATTCCAACCAATCAGATTCGTACACCGCGTCCCGCACACTTAAACACTGAGAAAGAGAGAGAAAGAATGATTAAATGTCTTGTAATTGTAAATTAGGCCTACTGTGAAGTGTCTGAAACAATGTTTTATAGTAATGGCAACTTCAAGACAGCATAGGGAGGTGTGGAGATATCAGGAACCCATTCCAGAATTCACGCTGTCGGCTGAGGCAAACACACAACACCTCAATCTCAACGTCTGGCGAGCAAATCGAAGCCTCCTCACTAAACTGACATAATACTGTCACAGTAGTCGATAAACTACTGTATATCTTAATTATAATTACTATATTATTCTAATCGACCATCATTCACTACCAACATCTGTCACACGTGGTGTGCCGACGTATGTCGTTAGAGAGAATGAATTGTACATTTATTCAGTCGGCGTGAATGTCCCTCTCGACAGACCGGACACGTATTAACAACATGTGAGGTGTGTGTATAACAGAGTTATACTTGAGTTATATAGTTAGAGCTTGTCCTCTTGAGGAGACACCAGGAGACGGGAGGGACAGAGCCGCTATCAAGTGAGGTGTGTGTATAACAGCGTGTGTGATGAGGGAGCTTGTCCTCTTGAGGAGACACCAGAAGACGGGAGGGACAGAGCCGCTATCAACATCTTAGCGTGCTATTGTCCCTGATCGACGTACTCTTCCGGGCAATGGTCTTCACCGTGCAGTCAAGTATCAGTCCAGTAGACCGTTCAATTATTCTATTTTTCTATTTCAAATTGTGATATCGTTGGTCCGTTTATAGCTTTGTATGGCTCAATTCTGGTTTTTCTCCTGCAAAGGCCTCGTATAGAAATATACAAGGAAAATCCCTTGCAGGAGTTAGACAAGGGAATCCTGCAAGGAACTTCCCATAATCTGATGCAAGTATATATAAAGACCAGGAAGGCAACCTCCAGTCAGTTGACAGTTGACAGTCATCCTGTGGGGATCATATTTCATTGGGAAAATCGGATGTCCCATTCATGTTAATGTATTCTATCAATCAGTGTGAATAAATATCAATTAAACAGTGCTTCCTTTCAGTATCATTGTCAACCTGACCTCGCACCTCATCACCAAAACCCAACAACTTCATTATTGATAAAACTGTTTCAGTATCCTGTTCTATTTTAGAATTATTATCAGTAAATAGTTTCAGCTCAATTAGTATTCTTTACTTCAACACCTTTATGACTACAACTATCCAATGAATAATTATAAATAAGCGTCACTATTTGTACATCATTTGCCACACACTTCGTCCAAATCCATTTAGACCCTGACATCCAAATTTATGCCGTAGCAATACAACACAATTCAGTACAATGAATTTCATTTCTCACAAGGGAATGTGGCAAATGCGTTGGAAGATGGAAGAGCAATGTATACTGAATCTACTTGAATCTCTGTACACACCTCGATTCTATTGGGTCAGGGGTCATAAACATGCAACGCACATTAAATAGCCAAACTGTTGGTCATCCTGAACAAACCAGACAATAGATATAACGGCTTGATATATTTAGTACATTCATTCACTGACAAACTCTCCAACCAATATTCTTTTGAACTCCGTTAAACTATGTTAATTTGAGTTACAATCAGGTTCCGAGGTTCGTCCATCTAGCGTCTTCAAGAATATATTAGTTTCCGTAAATAGTTTCCAATGATGTTGTTGGGCAAGGAGCACTCAATTTAGGTCAATCCCCGCAACCAATCATTCTGTACCATTTTGTGAAAAGCCAATAGGGTGAAGTATTTGAACAATATTTTGGCAAACTGTGTATCAAAATTATGAGTACACTTCAAGTAATCTACGGAGCTTCATCGGGTCAACACCTACGGGTACTCTGCCCATATCATATTGTAATCTTGAAGTTTGTCACAAGTTTCTATTTTTTTTCAAAATGGATACCCAAATATCATTAGCCGAGGTATTTACAGTCCTTTCAAGCAGAATGAAAAGCTGAATGAAGAGATATTTCTCCTCATTCCATTTGACAGATGTGTGTGATAAAACTGCTGACCTGTTGATGTATCTGGTTAAGGATCCAGGTGAGCGTGAACAGGAAGAAGCAGCAAATCACCGTGCATGCGAACAGGAACAACACCGTCATGTCAACAGGTACCTGGGAGACATACACACATGTCAATTAGTTCAAGCAAGAAGTCCATCTTCTACTAGCGGGTCGAAAGTGCTTCCCTGGGTGGTACTCGGGCGTTCTCGGTCGTGCTCGGCCCGAATTTGTTCTTCTTCCATATTGGTCAAAGTGGGTCGAGTGAACATATGGACAGAAGTTCCAGCAACCACACTACCAGCACATTAGCGAAGGTATTTGTTTTCAGTGCAAGAAATCAACGAACCATCCTACTCTTCTGGTATGTACTTTTGACCTTATTTCAAAAGTTTATGATCTCTTCCATCATCAAATGGAATTGTTTTTCATTCAAATGTCTTCTAGCTGCGAACACGTGCGATCACAGAACGATCTTGGCCGAACATGACCGAGTACACCCGAATGCCGCGCAGGAAGGCAGCGTGGAACCACGTTGAGTCCGACATGATGAGAGCTGCGAACACGTGAGATCACAGAACGATCTTGGCCGAACATGACCGAGTACACCCGAATGCCGCGCAGGAAGGCAGCGTGGAACCACGTTGAGTCCGACATGATGAGAGCTGCGAACACGTGAGATCACAGAACGATCTTGGCCGAACATGACCGAGTACACCCGAATGCCGCGCAGGAAGGCAGCGTGGAACCACGGTGAGTCTGACATGATGAAAGCTGTGAATCAACAGGTCTTGGTGTGGATGTAGACATCAACACACCACTTTATCATGCCCGGAGAATCTCTGGTGTCCCCGTACTCATGACCCTAAAGCCTTCTGAACAAAACTTGTGAATCCCATCAACTGGCACTGATTCAACTCAAATTGACTTTTCCAAAAACATTCAGAAACTGTCAGTTACTAGTATCGTGAGATGATTTGTGGTATTTAGAATATCAAATATCTTTCAAGTGATTGTTGATCTTGTGAAATAAAATGTAATTGCATTACCAAGGATCCCAATACGAGCGTGAGTCCGAATAGCACGTAGTTGATGACTACGATGTAGAAGAGTATCGGGTTAAAAATGTGCTCAAAATCTCCAAGAAATCTGCAAACAGTGAACAAAACACTCGTTTAGTGAACTGGAAGTCGATTCATCGCATAAAAATGCATCCTGAATTATATACATCCATGATGTATATGGCCTTAAAAAAGACCCGAAATATTACTACAACTACTGACGCTTCTTTACATGATAGGTTTTACACCACATTCAATTATCAATTACTATATTATAATTTCAAGCATAATTACTTCATGTTGGCTCAGTATGCAACAATACTGTGTAGTGTATTACCCAATGAAATGTAGGCCTATGATTAGATTCTCTCAATTACTATCTGATAAATGTCATCGAGTTGATGGAGAACAATATATCGGAATGACGACATGGCCTGGGGAACAAGGAGCCAAGTGTTTTCTGGTATTTTCAGGCTGTAATGACGAATAATTTATGAATTGTACGTGGCGTACAGTTCTGAGAACACATCTTCTGTATACATAAGTTTTTGAAGTTGCTGAATCAACTCAGACTCTGGCTTCATGTTTTTACCTGGCAGTGTTCTGGGTGGGATCTCAATCAGGTCGACTCCATTATATTATATCGATGGAAATAACTAGCTAATTGAATATGATAGCCTAATCCCTCATGTTTCCAATAATGAGGTCCACTGAAGTCTGCCCACTTGGTTGTATTATTTTCACAAATAGCCAGTCTGCCGTATCGAATCATTTCCCAGTACTCTTGATTACAGACAAGGACCAGAAACCCACCTACCTTAGAAATTACATCGAACGCGTGACCTGGCACTGACCTCGGCCGGCCATCTTGTCAATGACAGTATCATCCCAACCCTTCCCCTACCCACCACCATACCCACCAACCCTTCTCCCGCGACCACCTTCACCTATTCACCTATTCTTTTTCCAAATTTTTCGATTATAATCATTTTGCGTCGAGCCATACGTCAATGGAATACCCTCCCACGAGCGCAGATGAAATCAATTTGAACTATGGGGCAACTAAACTTATTACATTCAACAATCCTAGTTCAATCAAATTCAATCATATTTCTTAATTCATATTTTTCAATACTATTTCCTCTTATCTTCTCTATACATATGTTAATGAGGTTCTAATTAGTACGTGAGTAAGTACACGATTCAACCAATGGAAATGTTAGCCTCTGTTAAAATTGGTATTTCCCAGGTTATTGTTAATAGAATACATACATACATACATTTGATCGATTCGGCCCTCCGAAAAAAATCAATAATCTAGATTGACATTTTATTCCAATGTTCATCCCCAGATTACACATCATGTATGGAGATAATGTAACACAGCGGAATTGACTCACCTTAATAATGCCTGATGGTGGATAATACACTCTCTCAGAAGCAGATCCATCTCACCACCACTACCATGTGCTGAGTTATGATGCTTCGTATTATTCCTTGAGCTCAATATCAGTTCATCCTGCCTGGTATTCACCTCACAGCTCTCTTCATCACTAGATACGCGAGGGAGTTCTGTGCCCGGGGTCTCACAAGAAAGCACAAAGCATGTGAGTCACCCACACAAAAACATAACCACCCCCGCACACAGCGTGGGCAAAATATCGTCCCCTGGAAATTTGAAATCAATTTAGAAATGAAATAGAGGTATACAATTTTTTCCTTTCCCTTTTATTCGTTGGGTAGACACTGTCTCAATGTTTACCCCGACGCTTCGCTACTGATTTATATTTTAAATATATATATATATATTATTATATTATATATTATATTATATTATATATATTATATATATATATTATATATATATATATATAATATATTATATTTATATATAAAATATATATAAAATATTATATTTTATATATGATTTTAAAAATTTTTGAAAAGTAACTTTAAAAGCATTCTCTTCTGGACCAATTAATGTACTTGTAAGCTAACAATGCACCCCCCGAACGTATAAAAACTACGTAATACGGGAATTAAAAATTGTGATAAAATCTTTTCAATTATGAATGTGTTTATTTGATTGAGGAATATTTTAACTGTGTGCATAATGTAGGCCTAAATGTATGTTCATCTTAAGTTATTCAAGTTTCTACAATTTTGACTGGTTAATGAGTAAATAAGTGGACTATTAGGATTCTAGGTTTTAGTTTTCTCTTTTATCCGCTGACCTCATCTTACCCCATTGATTATACTTGACAATGTTTCCATATTTTGACAAGGTTTCTATATCATGTACTGATCAACAAACAATAAAAAATTATTATTATTATTTATTATTATTTAAAATATATATATATATATAAGGGTAACACTTCCGTACTCGAATCCCATATGAAAATACAGATAAACATTTGATTCTTCTCATGATTATGCAAATATCAGAAATAAATGTGATTTATAAGTATATTGCGCATCGCCTGAGTCTATTCAAGAAAAGCCAGTTTTTTTCTGGGCGCTTTTGTTAATCATCTACCAGAAGACCTACCAAATGTATCAAGGACCAATTACTCTACCAAGATTATCTAGGGGTTAAGAAAAAATGTATATCAGTTTTTAAAAGAGGGCTAAAACAATTTGTTAGAAGACATTTCTACTCTGTGAAAAGTTTCATCTCATTCTTGTAATAACGTTTGTTGTTTTTCCCTCAGGATTATGACACTGAATCATTTATTGTAAATAATCAAAGATCATTAAAAACGAATGAATACATACAAAAAATGGGTTATTTACATTCCATAAAAAATATCGCACTCATCCCCAAAAGCATAGCCCATGTTGCGTTCTCATAGTGATAAATATCGCATGCGATATTGAAAAGTCCGTTCACAGACGTTGTTGTTGTTGTTGTTGTGTTCACGTATGCATATCCCATGTGGCTGAATGATACAGTGTTTTACTTCTTGGCCGACATTTTGGTCATCACTTCGTAATAGGAGTAAGCTGATTTCAGACCCGGACAGAAAGAAGCACGAATAGATGATCAGGAAGTCTGCGTTGCTCAACAAAGATTCCTACTCGAGAGAGCAAGGAATTTTGGTTAGCCACGTAGCAAATTTCATCATTTAAATTTCGAATTCTATATATACATGATTCAGAAACATCATTTTCATTCTAGCCTGAAAACAATTCATAATTTTCATCCTCTCATTTTTTTTTACTTTTCCATCGAATAAATTTTTTTATCAATTATAATATCATTATCACGATGTAATATCATCTTTTTTTTAAATGCTGCTTAACGACCCCACCAACAGCTAGGTTATACGGGTACGAATGAGCGGGTGATAATGAAACGATGAAGTGATGATAGATGAAAGGACGTTTACAAAAAAACCCCTGCCTTTTGCGGGACTCGACCCACGCTCAAGGTGACTTCAGTTACTACCCCAGCGATAGTTGACCCTTTGCCACCGAGGCGGCTCAGTATCATCTTATGTTAGGCCTTATCTTATATTTAACTTCTAATTCATTTTAAAAAAACAATATACTACATGTGTAATCTACGGTGAATAAGATACAATTCCTAAACACAATTAGCAAGAAAAAAACTTCATAGCAAAATTTGTGTTTTTCCTCTGAATGAGTTCGAAGTGGGACA
>OU015475.1:8625308-8652808 GCA_907164805.1 Brachyptera putata
TCGAGCTTACTCTCGGTGTTTGTCTATTCAAGAGTGGTGTCGAGTGAACATACTGACGTTCCATAATCCAATCTACATCACATGCAAGGTATTGTTTTTTCAAGTAAATCTCGAAATTACTCTTGGCTAGCTTTTTTGTATTCAAAGTCTTAGATTTTCCATATCATATCAAATGTTTTTCGAGTCTTGTGAACATATATCATGACAACATGACCGAGTACACCCGAATGCCGCGCAGGAAGGCAGCGTGGAACCACAGTGAGTCTGACATGATGAAAGCTGTGAATCAACAGACCTCAGTGTGGATGTAGACATCAACACACCACTTCATCCTGCCCGGAGAACCTCTGGTGTCCCCGTACTCATGACCCTAAAGCCTTCTGAACAAAACTTGTGAATCTCATCAACTGGCACCGATTCAACTCAAATTGACTTTTCGAAAAACATTCAGAAACTGTCAGTTACTAGTCTCGTCAGATGATTTGTGGTATTTAGAATATCGAATATCTTTCAAGTGATTGTTATCTTGTGAAATAAAATGTTATTGCATTACCAAGGATCCCAATACAAGCGTGAGTCCGAATAGCACGTAGTTGATGACTACGATGTAGAAGAGTATCGGGTTGAAAATGTGCTCAAAATCTCCAAGAAATCTGCAAACAGTGAACAAAACACTCGTTTAGTGAACTGGACGTCGATTCATCGCATAAAAATGCATCCTGGATTATATTCATCAATGATGTATATGGCCTTAAAAAAGGCCCGAAATAAAACAACAACTACTGACGCTTCTTTACATGATAGGTTTTACACCACATTCAATAATTATCAATTACTATATTATAATCTCAAGCATAATTACTCCATGTTGGCTTAGTATGCAACAATATTGTGTAGTGTATTACCCAATGAAATGTAGGCCTATGATTAGATTCTCTCAATAACTATCTAATAAATGTCATCGAGTTGATGGGGAACAATATATCGGAATGACGACATGGCCTGGGGAACAAGGAGCCAAGTGTTTTCTGGTATTTCAGGCTGTAATGATGGATGATTAATGATTTGCTCGTGGCACACAGTTCTGAGTTCACATCTTCTGTATACATAAGTTTTTGTAAATGCTGAGCTATTTTAGACTTATGTTTCACACTCCTAGTCTGATCGAATTCAATTTCATTTTCTAATTCATATTTTCCAATACTATTTCCTCTCATCTTTTCTATACATATGTTGATGAGATTATACTTAGTACGTGGATTAGTACATGATTCAACAAACGGAAATGTTAGCCTCTGTGAATACTAGTATTCCCAAGTTATTGTTAATAGAATACACACGTTCGAGTTCAAGATCATGTTTCGAGATATAATGTTGAGCGGCGGGATTGACTCACCTTAATAATGCCTGATGGTGAATAATACACTCTCTCAGAAGCAGATCCATCTCACCACCACTACCATGTGCTGAGTTATGATGCTTCGTATTATTCCTTGAGCTCAATATCAGTTCATCCTGCATGGTATTCACCTCACAGCTCTCTTCATCTCCCACATAATCGGGGGAGTTCTGTTGTTGTTGAAATGTAGAACAACTTGCATTCGAATAAGGTCCCGATAGAGAAGATGTCGTCAACAAATCCAGACAAATTTTGGGTGAATTATTCGGATTTCTTATATCATTATTCATATTTGGAGGCTGAATGAACATCGTCTTCGATCCTGAATCGTATGATCCACAATTCTGTGTACTTGACCTTGAATCCACATGCTCCTCACATGCTGATCCTCGGATATCGCCTCGCTTTGTTTCTCTGCTCCAGCTCATCATATCCTGATCCACGACTTCCAGTTGAGTGAGGTGTTGCACTTTGGTTCCCTCCGACTCCTCAGCAGCTGCGTTGCCTCGAATGTTCTCCAAGTTGTGAACAAGAATGTCGAACTGAGTCAGAATATGGAGGGATATGTTGACGATAAGCGCAACAGCTGAATCGACAACGCAGGCACAGCATACGGTGAGTGGCAAGAATGCGGTCAATGTCAGTTCGTATTGCGGAGAAAGTTTCTCATTGTACGGCAACCACATGCTGTGAATCGATAACATATATGCATCAGTCAATTACCAGGTTAACGGCACAAATCCAAGTGTTTATGGATGATATTATCATTCATGAATATGATCTCTATACTGGCGTCTATAGGGTCCAGAGTGGGATAAGAGTAAAGCCAGCCAGAAGACGGTCGAGCATGTACATACGGTCATGGTCTGGTACTCTCGTGAACTGTCAGCTGTCAAGTTGATTCATTACTAATTTCGAAAATTGCTCCGCTATCATATAGCCTCACTCATCTTGAGGAGCAAATACTTCGTGTCACTCAAGTTTCAACTCACCTGTGAAGGAACTTTCTCTGTGGATAAAATATGAAGGGTATAATAATGAATGGGAAGGCAAATCCAAGGAACAGTATGACAATAGCAACATAGCCAGCTGTAATCATCCACGTGTAGCGTCCTGCTTTCTCTCGAGCTGACCTGGAATACTCCTCCAGCAACTGTTCGGGATTCTGCATTCGATGAAGGTCTCCAACCAAGCGTTGAATCTGTTCTCGTCGACAATGGAACGTCGTGAAGCAGACGACTCCGAATATGTGTATCATAATAATAGCAACGGACGAACATACTTCTGACGCGTTGTCCGACTTGATGGCAATGTTCATCGGTTGCAGCAAGAACACTTGTAGTAAGGAGTGAGCCAGTAATAAGTTCTTGAAAGATTTACGGATTAACGTAAACCACCCGTCGTCTTTGAAAGACCAAAATCCTTGAAAATAAATACGAGTTTATGTACGTATATTGATGAGCTCTTTAGTTGTGAATAAGTAAAAATAAACAATATTCAGATATAACAATTATGAGGCGACATGATGAGTGCATTTAATGTCTGCACGAATGTATTTGTTTGAATCTCGGTAATCCTTGTTCCGGGTATAACACAGTTACATCTTCACTCCTGTTGAATTAGCAGCTGCCTGTCAACCTCAACCTGCCATCAGGGTCTCATCGTGCGTGGGTTCGAGGCCCAACAATGTATGGGTTTACTAGAGCAAAGCAGCATTCTCACAAGCACTGATAAAATGTCATTCCATACGCTTCTACAATATTAGTTCGGTTTCATTTATTGTCACTTCGACCGCCTCTCACTTATCTCTCGATTACCTGAGCCTAATGCTATAAAGTCAACAAGGCGTGTGTTGAGGTCGATATAGATGATGTGAATTATTAATGAACGAAGCATGCATGTCTGGTTACCATAGTACCTGGAATAGTTGAGGGCAAACGAACTTATACATACATTTTTGATGGAGAATAGTTGATGAGATTCATCAGTATTTTCTGACTACATATCACAACGAAGTGTCTATGTTGAAATATGGCTGAATACAGTCAGTATTGATCCACTTGTACGTAAGAAGCTGACTAATGTATTGGTTAATTCATACGTGAATATGTTTCACCCTTCAGAGTTGAGAGTGTCTGTGTGAGGCAGTATTGCAAGATCTTTGCTTAGGCCATATTTACCTTGAATAGAGAGGAACTTTATATCCAACTCCAAGCTCCTCGAATTGAACCAATTGAATGGTGGCATTCCAGTTGCAGCCTCCATCAGATCAACAGGTTTCACCACGATGCACTTCCCTTGTCCAATCAGGACCGTTATCCTCTAACTCTGATACTGAATCAAAGCGGCTGATCCTCGTTATTCCAGATGATTCACCGTGTTTTAACATGGCATGTATCATATTATCTCTGACATTCCGTCTCGATCTCTTCCGTGTATAGCTATAGAATCAGGACTCAGGGACTCTTTGGGCGTGGCCCACAGTCTGGATCAGCCAATCAAGTCTCTGATCTGTCAAGTCGGGCGTGGGATCGAGTCCCGCATGAGGCATGGGTTCCGTCTGAAAATTCACTTCCCCGAATAACCTAGCTGTTGATGGGATCGTCAAGCAACATCCAACAAGTATCAGCTGTCAAGTAGTTATCAGCAGACAGACTGAATATACGTTGTGATGAAACTTAGCGTAACCTTGGATTATAGCTACCGTACCGATCAATGAGTAACAGCGTTTTATAGCTAACAGACGTCTGATACAAAATAAATATGTGCTGCTACCTATGTGCGAATTACACACATTCCATACACATTGCATGAATCATATGATCCATATTTATATTTATATGCTTCATAATCTCCCCACGGATGAAAACAGAGAAGCATAAATACGTCGTGGTCACGTAGATATTCTCCGAAGCATTTCTTCTGTCTGGTCAGACTAATTTAGACTATTTTTGGTTAAACTCAGTGAAAACACTAACAGTACAATCCTTGGTCAAGAACACATCGAGGATCACAAAAATATGAATCGCAATATAATTATAACTTGATTCACCGTGCAGGACTGAAATATTCTAGTTCACCCTCATGTTTATCAGCTGTGACAAATATTATTGATCTCGTATCACAATATTAATATACACCAGAGAAACGCAGCATGTGTGTTGTTGGATCTTCCCGTCTTCCCTCTTCCTGTGAATATAATGCAACGATATACACACACGTGTAGTGCACGGTACTTATAAAAATAGACAAATGCGTCTTGACTAATTTTTTACCATGTTCAAAAACCAGTGGAAATTGAATAAAAAGTTCACATCTTCAAGATAATTGTAATGCTCTCTGATTATTATGACATTGTATTTGAGTGGATTACCAATTTTGAGATAATACGTCAATGAATAAGAAGAATGTCAGGACATTCATTGATGTATCATCTCAAAACTAATTGAATTCACAAAAATAAAATGTCATATTGAATAAATAGTATATAACATTATTTTGGATATGTGAACTTTCCATACAATTACACTGGTTTTTGAAAATGGAAAAAATAGTAAAGGAAAATCACTCGAAATATGTAAGCACGGAGCACGCACCCCCTTAACAGATGTTAACATTGTCCGTATAGAACACGGGACATTTCTCAAGTACGGCTTACTTGAACCAAACTGTTCTAGAAACTAACCTGACTCGGCATAAATAAAGTGTGTTGTATTGATTCTAACAATAATAATACACAATTAAACCCGACAAGGACAGTAAAATTGAGTTTATTTTGTGATATTATCGCGTGCGTGTAGGCGGTACTTCTGTGACCATTCTCAAGGCTGTGGAGAACGTCCAAAGGGTTGCTGCAAGAAGGGTATTGGGGAGAGAGAAGCGCTAGAAGATTATCAGGAACGATAAGGATGTGGTTGGAAAAGTTATAGAAAGACCTAGTGAAATGATCGAGGAATTGGGATAGGAAAATTTGGCTAAACGAAGACAAATAGGAAGATTTTGCAATTTTTTTAGAGTCAAGAATGAATATACAGGATTGGATCAATTAGGCAATAGAATTGGAAAGGGATTGCAAAGAAGTATAAGGGGAGGTGTAAGAATGGAAGTGGAAAAAGTGGATAGAGAAGTAGGTAAATATGGATTCATACAAATAACGACGCGGGAATGGAATGAATTGGAAGAAGATATATAGAATATAACGAAGATTGGTGATTTGAGAAGAGAACTGAGAAAAAATGAAGTAATTTTATCGAATATGTTTGATTGTAATTTCATTAGGTATAGTAACCATTACCACCTGTTTTATGAACAATCTGTAATGAATGAATAAAATATGTAGATATGTGAGAGAGAACAATCCGGGACAATACTGAGACGTTTGTAATCAAATCCATTCAATTGTGTGAATTGTGTGAGGAGGGGGGAAGGAGGGGGGTGGAGCAATCGGGCGGTACAAGCGGGGTCCCCACAGGAAGATTCTTGAAATTTGTACACTTCTACTTTGTTTTCGGTGTTTTTTGTCATATAAAATCAAGAATCAATCTTTTTTTTGTATGGTGATGTAACACAACTCTGTACTTACTATACTTCACACCATTTTTGATGTGACGGAAACGCAACGAAATCTTGAGTTGCGCAATGGATCAATAAACAACTATTTCTACAACTCTCCGAAATTCTACGGAATAACTTGTTCAGTGTCAATTACATTTTTTGAATTCAAAAATAAAAGTGAGTATAGCTATAAGAAGGATGATTTTGATGTGTGAACAATACCAGTTCTATAATATTTTCTCCATTTCTGTGAAACCGGGACTTTTTTTGTCCCGAGAACATTTCTCGGGACGCCGGGACAAAAAGCTCGAAACAAGGACAATCCCGGGAAAAACAGGACGTCTGGTAATAACCTCATCAACAATTCATTAGTGACGTCAGAGCTTCAATAGAAAGGAACGCAGCCGCCCCGGTGGCTAAGTCAGCTACCGTTAGCGGTAGTAACTGAAGTCACCGTTGGGCGTGGGTTCGAGTCCCGCATGAGGCATGGGTTTTTGTAAACGTCCTTTCATCTATCATCTCTTCATCGTTTCATTATCATCCGCTCATTCGTACCCCCGTATAACCTAGCTGTTGGTGGGGTCGTTAAGCAACATTAAAAAGAAAAAAAAAAAAAAGGAACGTCATTAGGGGGTCCAAGGTGGGGCGCGCCTCACCAATAACGTACCCTTGTTTATGAAAATATATATGTTCACCCACAAATGAACACACAGTAAAATATTTAGCTGGGAGAAATCTCGAAAATAACTTCGGAAATCTGAATATACGCATTTCGAAGAGAACTATTATCAGCTAAGATGCGGGCTCTCAATGACGAGGAGAATTTTCTCGAATAAGCCAACACCCACTTCTGATTTCTTTCAAATGTTATATACAAGCATTCAGCGATAGATTATTTGTCAGGTAATTCTCCTATGCTTGAACGTTCGGAGTGACATCATAAAGTCTACAATTCATTACTAATAGACTCGAATAGCCATACGATTACACTTCGGCACCCAACTATATAAGCTCGCTTGAACTCGAGTGAAACTAATGAGCAACAATAAAATAGGAAGGCTGTGACTTGATAGTTTTCAGAACAAGGAGTGTGTACAATGACATAATATAAGACTGAGCGAGACGCATACGATAAGACATGTTATAGTGAGGCCGTGATGGCTTGTCTGACCAGCGGGGGAATATCACGTGACACGGAGAGGGGTTGGGAGACGGGTGTGTGCTTATACACATCGAACACGCACAACGCTGTGTTATTATTATTTATTCATTTCATTTATATTGGGTCTAAAGACGCACTATGAAGATAACACAGATATATTGGCGTTAAATGAATGATTAATGAGATGATGAGATGAAGGTTTCTTGGTTAATGGGAAGGATGGTGCCTGGTGGTAAGGAAGCGGTCTTGGCCTGCGGGAACCATCCTGGTATTTGCATAGACTTCAGAGGGAAACCACGAAAAATCCCTGTAAAGATGGACGGCGGCGGTATCGATCCGGTTCCGTCTGGGATCCATATAGATTAGGTGAGATTAGGGATGTGGAAAGGGTACAAAGGATTGCAGTTAGAAGGGTTACAGGTAGGGTTAGGAGGTGGAAATGGGGCAAAACGAAAGGGGAGAGAGGGTAAGAATATTGGAGAGTCCATCAGAGATGATCCGAGACTTGGGATGGCAGGATTTGGAAATACGGAGAAAGGAGGATCGGATATGTAATTTCTTCAGGGTAATGGAAGGAGAAGGGGGCTGTGGGGAGTTGAATAGGCAGATAGAAAGAAACGAGTTAGAGTATGGAGGTAGGCGGAGTCATGATAGAGCTGTAGTTATAAAGGGGGCTAGATTAGATGTCGGTAAATTCTCTTTCTTGAATAAGACAGGTATAGGGACTGGAATGGGCTTAGTAGAAGTATATTCGAGGGGGATGAAATAGGGTTGAAGCTATTCCGTCAGAAGGTTAGGGAGGTGGTGTGATAGGATGGATGGATAGGGAACTTGCCACCGTGCATTCATGTGCAACTGCAAGAGTTTTAATAATAATAATAATAACCCCTCGCCTCTTTTATTTTGATTGTACAGAGGATACTCAATACAATAAAGTGGGTGTAAGTCACATGTTAAGAGGCAGAAATATCTGCTGATTATCATAAAGTACATTTCTCAGCAGAATTGCCACATCAGTCGTAACAATCAATGAATGAAGTCATTTATTTGGTATGATTTTGAGCTCTGCCCATAAGCAAAGCTAGTAACGAAATATTGTCCGTCAGATGCCCGCACCGAATCACGTGACTTATCCCGCAGACCCCGCAGACCCCGCGCCTACAAGCATGACGGCCTCAGTTTTTCGTCTCATTCGTTCTCTAGCCTCTAGAAGCTCTATATGTACGTATAGCTTTCCATTCTAGTCACATGACTAGGCCTATATCGCTCATACAACAACACACATTCTTTCTTTCTCTAGTGTATTGTGGGGTTTCAGTGATGAAGTGCGAGGCTATACATGAAGTGAATGGGGACATCCGATTTTCCCAATGAAATATGTCAACTGGCAACTAACTGTAGGTTGCCTTCCTGGTCTTTATATACTGACACTAGATAATGGCGAGTCCCTTGCCAGATTCCCTTGGCCTGCAAGGAATTTTCCCAGGGTATCTCTCTTCAAGGCCACTGCAGGAAGAAACCCAGGATTGAGCCCCTACAGTAGGCCTATATTAGAATTATGATATGAAGCAATTGATTAGTGTTCCATTATTCAATAGGATTCAGGAGATTGACGTCAGAGAAATTACTCTCGGTGTCCAGTTTATGATAATTTTAAATTGCCTTGCATTATTATTTTTCGTTATCATTGCTTTCTGTGCCTCGCACTATGAATTGTTGAAATTAAAAAGTGTTTCAATGAACAATATATCAATTTTTATCAGACAATATGTACTATACTATTGATATTATCAATATTTTTTCGACCATTTTTCTGAATATACCGTGTCATTTAGCCTGAATACTTTTCGAATCAAAATGTGTCAATAGGTTACCTATAACTAAACTTATAACTTTCAACTCCAACTACTTTATTACCTTTTTATGTATTTGAAATACGTCCGATTTTGAATTTGTATTGATCATTCACTCTCTTAAACCACAGTCGTCACGCCCTTTTTAGGTGCTTCATGGATCTTTTTTATTGTTTTATTTCTGTATCAGTCTTTTTGACCAATGAAAAAAAATGTCATTTGATAGGCCCACTATTTCAGGAACTCGGCTCAGTTCTAACGAGGCTCTGACGTCACTTGATCCCTGGTGAATTGTTGATGAGGTTTTTATTTGTTATAAAAACTGTTGTCCGGACACATATAACGATAAAACAATACAATACACAGAAGTACCACCCTCTGCAAACTATATCCAACACACAACTCAACTTCATGTGACATATCGGGTCAACTGTATAATTATTATTATCAGAATCCCAGTTCATTGTTAGAGTCAAGCTAGTGCCTGGAATACTTCGGGAGAAAACAGTCGTGCTCGAGAAATGTCTCCTATAGTTACAGACAATATACTCTCCGGTTCAAATAGTGACTAATAACTCGAGAATAGAGTAGGTGAATGTGAGACAGAAATATCTGAATATCATGACGTTGTAGAAATGTGAACTTCTGTGTCTCAAGAATTCAATCAGTTCAAGGTGAGCAGGATAACCAGGGGCGGACTGGGGATATATCCCGGCCCTGGCAAATCTTTTCAAACAGCCCTAGAGTACTGTTGTAGAGCATCAAGTGAACGGGGCTTGGCGGTATGCGTTTGACCTATCATTGAGGAATGGGGAGACGGTCGATCGGAGGTCGGAATTTTCTTCATTGAGATCGTGGATACAAGTAGCGCATTGTATTTTTGAAATCATGTAGGTATTCATCAACCCACTGACTCACAGTCCTCATCGGAAGACTTGTGAAAGAAATAATAACATACTATATTATATTATTAATTATGTTTTCTACGTTTTACTCTATACTGTGAATGCTGTATCGTACGAATACCACTCGCACCATCGCATACTTTCTGAGGAACTGTAGTGTTGTGTTGCAATTATGAAAATTATTTGTTTTTCAATAAGTTCATATTTGCATGAAGTATAATTGCCGACTTTGGTTGTCAGATAGCCCAGTCCGCCCTTGAGGATAAAGTCGTGGAAGTAATAATGGATTGCGTTAATCCAACTATTTCATTCATTCATCTTTATCAGGCTAAGCGACACACCGATGACTAAGACTTATTTGCGTCGCTGAATTATGGATGATGGTAATACACACCGTGTATAAAAATAAGGATTCTGTGTAAAGTAATAGAATAACGGTCCTGATCGAACAAGGGAAATACATCGTGGTGAAACCTGCTGATGGAATACCAGGTGGAGGCTGCAACTGAAATGCCACCATCCAATTGGTTCAATTCGAGGAGCTTGGAGTTGGATATAAAGTTCCTCTCTATTCAAGGTAAATATGGCCTCAGCAAAGATCTTGCAATACTGCCTCACACAGACACTCTCAACTCTGAAAGGTGAAATAAAATATCAACGTAATGTGAAATCACTAATACAGTTGTCAGCTACTTCCATACAACTAAATCTATACTGACTGAAGTCGACCTTCTCTCAAGACAGGCACCTTGTTGTGATATGTTGGCAGAAAATATCGATGAATTTTATCAAATGTTCTCAATTAAAAATACATTTATAAGTTTGTTTGCCCTCAACTATTCCAATTGTTAACGTAACTCGACATGCGTGCTTCGTTCATTAATAATGTATATCATGTATCGACCTAACCACACGCTTTGTTGACTGTATAGCATTAGGGTTCAGACTATCAAGAGATAAGGGGACGTCCATAGATTATGTCACACTTTTTTAGGCCACTTTGAACCCCCCCTCCCCCCCATGTCACAGTTAGTCACAAAACATATTACCCTCCCCCCTTTAAATACGTCACAAATTCTCATACCCCCCCTTTCTAAATGAAAATTGAAATTAACAGACAGCAAAGGTGCAATAAAATTATAAAATTAAAATATTCATTTCTTTATGTATACTTTTATTGAAATTATTGCTTGTTATGCAATTATGCATAGGTATTAAGTAATGATAAGTT
This sequence comes from Brachyptera putata, assembly GCA_907164805.1. Taxonomy (NCBI): domain Eukaryota; kingdom Metazoa; phylum Arthropoda; class Insecta; order Plecoptera; family Taeniopterygidae; genus Brachyptera; species Brachyptera putata. Next base: position 8,636,413 of record OU015475.1, read on the forward strand.
TCCATATTTATAAACCAGTTTTAGAGTTTATTCCCATGGCTCCCAGAAGCTCCAAATCTTCTTCTTCTTGGATTTGGGTATTACCATGTATCCCATCTGGCCAATATGCAACTTTGATATGCAACTGCTGTCTTTGGGGTGGGTATAATAATGTAAGAATCTATAAGAATGGCGTAAAATACATAGAACAAAAAAATGGTACGTCACACAGTTGCCTCCCCCCCCCCCCCCCCCCCCTTGTAACACCTTGTCACAAATTATGACACCTCCCCCCTCCCCCCTAAGCTGTGACGTAATTTATGGACGTCCCCTAAGTGAGAGGTGGTCGAAGTAACAATACATTGATCAAATAAGAAGAAGATTGGATCACGAACTAATATTAGAGGAGCGTAGAATCGGTGCTTACATTATTCGTCGTAGATGTTGTTCTTATCCATCTTCCACATAACTAGAGGAATTTTGTTGTTGTTGTTGGAAACAACAGCTTATCTACGAAACAGGGTCTGATAAAGAAGATGTCGTCAACATATAGGGAAAATGTTTCTTTTTGAAAAATGGATGTATTAACAGAATATTGTGTCGTAGTCTTAAATTTGACTAGTACCGATGAGGGTGACTGTACTATACACTCATTCTATAACTCAAAACATTGTGCGGGACTCGAAAACACGCACAATATGGTCATGATAATACATTGAAGTATATGGGTGACTACTTTCAACCGATATGTAGGAGTAATCGTGTTTATCGAATGCTTGGAACCAGAAGATTTGAAGCAGCAACGATTCTATATGCACCAAATTCACTCATAATGCTGCTTCAACCTTGTTCATATCTAGCTAATGAGTGGTGATTCCCAGTTCACTTTTGAGAAGCTTATACATATGTCCATGAAATTGTATCCATTTTCAAGGATTTTGGTCTTTCGAAGACGACGGGTGGTTTACGTTGTTCCGTAAATCTTTCAAGAACTTATTACTGTCTCACTCCTTACTACAAGTGTTTTTGCTGCAACCGATGAACATTGCCATCAAGTCGGACAACGCGTCAGAAGTATGTTCGTCTGTTGCTATTATCATGATACACATGTTCGGAGTCGTCTGCTTCACGACGTTCCATTGTCGACGAGAACAGATTCAACGCTTGGTTGGAGACCTTCATCGAATGCAGAACCCCGAACAGTTGCTGGAGGAGTATTCCAGATCAGCTCGAGAGAAAGCGGGACGCTACGCGTGGATGTTGACAGCTGGCTATATTGCTATTGTCGTATCGTGCATTGGATTCATCTACCCATTCTATATTATACCCTTCATATTCTATCCACAGAGAAAGTTCCTTCACAGGTGAGTTGAAACTTGAGTGATACGAAGTATTTGCTCCTCAAGATTAGTGAGATGAGCTATTTGATAGCGGAGCAATTTTCGAAATGAATGGATCAACTTGACAGCTGACAGTTCACGAAAGAATCAGAGCATGACCGTATGTGCATGCTCGACCGTCTTCTGGCTGGCTTCACTCTTCTCCCACTCTAGACCCTATAGACGTCAGAATAGAGATCATATTCATGAATGATAATATCATCCATGAACACTTGGATTTGTGCCGTTAACCTGGTGATTGACTGATGCATATATGTTATCAATTCACAGCATGTGGTTGCCGTACAATGAGAAACTCTCTCCGCAATATGAACTGACATTGACCGCATTCTTGCCACTCTCCGCATGCTATGCCTGCATTGTTGGTTCAGCTGTTGCGCTTATCGTCAACATATCCCTTCATGTACTGACTCAGTTCGACATTCTTGTTCACAACTTGAAGAACATTCGAGGCAACGCAGCTGCTGAGGAGTCGGTGGGAACCAAAGTGCAACAAGTCACTCAACTGGAAGTCGTGGATCAGGAGATGATGAGTTGGAGCAGTGAAACGGAGCGAGGCGATATCCGAGGATCAGCATGTGATGAGCATGTGGGTTCAAGGTCAAGTACACAGAATTGTGGATCATACAATTCAGGATTGAAGTCGATGTTCATTCAGCCTTCGAAGATGGATAATGATATAAGAAATCCGAATAATTCACCCAAAATTTGTCTGGATTTGTTGACGACATCTTCTCCATCGGAACCTTATTCGAATGCAAGTCGTTCTACATTTCAACAACAACAGAACTCCCTCGATTACGTAGGTGATGAAGAGAGCTGTGAGGTGAATACCAGGCAGGACGAACTGATACTGAGCTCAAAGAATAATACGAAGCATCATAACTCAGCACATGGTAGTAGTGGTGAGATGGATCTGCTTCTGAGAGAGTGTATTATCCACCATCAGGCATTATTAAGGTCAGTCAATCCCGCTGTGTTACATTATCTCCAGACCTTAAATTGGAGATGGGCATTGGAATAAAAAGTTAATCTAGATTATCGATTATTTTCGGAGGGCCTAATCGAATAAATGTATGTATGTATGTATTCTGGTCATGGAATTGCTCCTTGAATTGCTTGGTAGCCGTGTATCGACATGTTGTTCTTACCAGTAGAATCGAATTGAAAAAACACAAAATTTCGAAAATTTGCCTGCTGGGCTGAATGCTATCCTCCCTTGCATTCTCCTTCACTATACGCACTTAGTTTTGGGGGCTCACAATTGAGTCATTGTCTGCACAGAACACAATACAGAACGACCCTGCAGTTACCATAACTGTGATTGGCAAATTTCAGTTGGGCATCTTCAGTTCCATGAAGAAATATTTTTTTTGCAACGCTGTCCTATCTGAAACGCGTTAAACCATATTAAAAAGTGCATAATTCTCAAAATTACCTGCGGGGCCAAAAGGGGGCTTTCTCCCTTTCTTCTCGCGGGTCACAACTTCGCGGTAACGGGTCATTACATAACCGGCATTTATTTTTGTATTTTCATATAAACGCAGACATCACAGTCTATATGACTTGCTCTGGACTTCGCAATTATATTAAAACTTTGTATGCACAATTTTATCGAAGGTTTATGCATGGCGCTCTTTAATAATTCTTATCCCACATGATCCAATATCCTATACTTCAGTGGACTCATGATTGGAAACATGAGGCATGAGGCCATTATATATAATTAGCTAGGTTTTTCCATTGATATAATATGATAGAATCGATCTGATTGAGATCCCACACAGAACCCCGCCATGTAAAAACATGTAGTGGAAGTCTGAAATAGCTTAGCAACTACAAAAACTTATGTATACAGAAGATGTGAACTCAGAACTGTATGCCACGTGCAATTCGAAAATTATTTTTTAATACAGCCTGGAAAACATCAGAAAATACTTGTCTAATTGTCCCCAGTCCATGTCTTCAATCCGATATATTGTTCCCCATCAACTCGAAGACATTTATCATTTGGTAATTGAGAGAACCTAATCATAGGCCTACATTTCATTGGGTAATACACTTTAAAATATTGTTGCATACTAAGCCAACATAAAGTAATTATTCTGCTCGACATTATAATATAGTAATTTATAATTATTGAATGTGGTGTAAAACCTCTCATGTAAAGAAGCGTCAGTAGTTGTTGTAATATTTCGGGCCTTTTTTAAGGCCTTTTTTCAAGCCATATACATCCTGGATGTATATAATCCAGGATGCATTTTTATGCAATGAATCGACTTCCAGTTCACTAAATGAGTGTTTTGTTCACTGTTCACAGATTTCTTGGAGATTTTGAGCACATTTTCAACCCGATACTCTTCTACATCGTAGTAATCAACTACGTGCTATTCGGACTCACGCTTGTATTGGGATCCTTGGTAATGCAATCACATTCTATTTCACAAGATAACAATCCCTTGAAAGATATTTGATATTCTAAATACCACAAATCATCTGACGAGACTAGTAACTGACAGTTTCTGAATGTTTTTTGAAAAGTCAATTTGAGTTGAATCAGTGCCAATTTAAAGGATTTATAACTCTTCTTGAGAAAGCTCCAGGGTCATGAGTACGGGGACACCAGAGATTCTCCGGGCATGATGAAGTGGTGTGTTGATGTCTACATCCACACTGAGGTCTGGTGATTCACAGCTTTCATCATGTCAGACTCACCGTGGTTCCACGCTGCTTCCCTGCGCGGCATTCGGGTGTACTCGGTCATGTTCGGCCAAGCTCGTTATGTGATCTCACGTGTTGCAGCTAGAAGATATTTGAATAAAAAACAATTCTGATAATTGATTATGGAAAAGATCATAAACTCTTAAACCAAGGTCAAAAGTACAAACCAGAAGAGTAGGATGGGTTCGCATGATTTCTTGCACCGGAAACTAATATATTCACTAATGTGCCGGTAGTGTTGTTGCTGGAACTCCTGTCCATATGTGCACTCGACCCACTTTGACCTACATGGAACTAGGACGAACTAGGGCCGAGCACTGCCGAGAACGCCCGAGTACCACGCAGGGAATTACTTTCGACCCGCTCGTAGAAGATGGACTTATAGAACTAGTTGACGTGTGTGTATGTTCTCCAGGTACCTGTCGACATGACGGTGATATTCCTGTTTTCGTGCACGGTGATTTGCTGCTTCACTCTGTTCACGCTCACTTGGATTCTCAGCCAGATACATCAACAGGTCAGCAGCTTCATCACACACATGTGTCAAATGGAATGAGGAGAAATATCTCTTCATTCAACTTTTCATTCTGCTTGAAAGGACTGTAAATACCTCGGCTAATGATATTTTGGGATCTATTATAAAAAACCACAGAAACTTGTGACAAACGTCAAGATTACAATATGATATGGGCAGAGCACCCGTAGGTGTTGACCCGATGAAGCTCCGTAGATTACCTAAAGTTCACTTATAATTTCGATACACAGTTTGCCAAAATATTATACAAACACTTCACCAAATTGACTATTTACAAAATGGTATAGAATGATTGGTTGCGTAGAATTGGCCTAAATTTAGTGCTCCTTCCCCAACAACATCATTGACAACACTTTCCGATGAATACTATATTCTCGAAGATGCTGACTGCAGATGGACGGACCTGGTTCTAACTCAAATTGAGTTTACAATGTACGACATCAAGAAATGACAACCAGTTCACCAGAAAGCATAAGATAACTATGACAATACATCCTCAATATAACTAAAAGATGCTATTCATATTTTGTCGGCATATTAACGAGAGTTTTACACAGAATTCAATAAGACAATAACATATTGTATAGAAAGACCAGATGATGGAACAGGAATTCGAAAGACGATGTAATGACAATGTACGTGAGAAACTGGTGGGAAAAGATTATAAACCTTGCCAAATAGGCATGAAACAACACAAGCTCTTCAACTTTTTGTTCTTCTTGAGTACATGGAATCATGGAATATCAGAAAAAATCATGTTCATTACTTGAGAGATTCCCTTCACGAGGCTAGCAGATTCAAGCCAAAGACAGCCCGTGAATATGTCAACAAATAGAAGTCACTCCCTTCTATAGTTGATCATCCTAGAAGCAGTATTATTCTAATTACATGGTTTAACGGAGTTCAAAGAGAGTTTGTCAGTGAATGAATGTACGAAATATATCAAGCCGTTATATCTATTGTCTGGTTTGTTTGGGATGACAAACAGTTTGGCTGTCTAATGTGCGCTGCATGTTTATGACCACTGACCGAAGAGAATCAAGGTGTGCACAGAGCTTCAAGTAGATTCAGTATACATTGCTCTTCCATCTTCCAACGCATATGCTACGTTTCCTTGTGAGAATGGAAATTCATTGTACTGAATTGTGTTGTATTGCTACAGCATATATTTGGATGTCAGGGTCTAAATGGATTTGGACGAAGGTTGTGGCAAATAATGTACAAATAGTGACACTTATTTATAATTAGTCATCGGCTGGTTATAGTCATGAAGGTGTCATGTAGTCATAAACCGGACTGTGAATGTTAATTCTAGTTCTGTCTTAGAGACGGTTAGGTGGAAGAGCGGAAAACAAACCGAACCTCGCCCTTTTACGTTTGTATTTCATGTAAATAAAGTCATCTCTATCTATCAGATCAGTCTCTCTCTCTCTTTCTCAGTGTTCTGGTGTGCGGGACGCGGTGTACGAATCTGATTGGTTGGAAGCAACTATTGACCACAAAAGGTTGCTACTGATCATAATGTCCAGGGCAAATAGCGAGACCGTCATCCACGTAGCGGGGTTCATACCATACTTACTACCCACGTTTGCCAATGTAAGTAACGACATGTATCTTATCTTTATAGCTGTTTTGTTCAAGATACACTGATCTGTGGATGTGAGGAACTATCACTGATTGTAACTGTATAAATGAAGGCTTTCCTGGAAGAAGAGTGTCATAACTTCGAAACTCTTTAGGAAGAGAAAAACACAAAATTTTGTCTCGTGAAGTTTTATTACTCGCATTAATACATCGGTTGAAGTAATTGTATTCTTTATTCACCGTAGATCAGCACATAGTAGTAATATTGGTTCTGTTAAATGAATTTAGAAGTTGAATATAAGATAAGGCCTAACATAAGATGATACTACATCGTGATAATGATTATTATAATTGATAAAATAATTATTCGATAGAAAAGATGAATAAAACTGAGAGGATGGGAAACTACGAATTGTTTTAGGCTAGAATGAAAATGATGTTTCTGAATCATGTGTATATAGAATTCGAAAGTTAAATTATGAATTTGCTACGTGGCTAACCCGACTCCCTTGCACACTCGAGTAGGAATCTTTGTTGAGCAACGCAGACATCCTGAGTCAACTAATCGTGCTTCTTTCTGTCCAGGTCTGTAAATCTGCTTACTCGTATTACGAAGTGATGACCAAAATGTCGGTCAAGAAGTAACCTACCGTTATCATTCAGCCACATGGGATATGCACTACATGAACAAAACAACAACAACAACAACAACAACAACAACAACAACGTCTGTGAACGGAATTCTTTCATCAGCTATGTTTGTTTATTTTCGTTCAATTTCATGACAGTAATCATACCACCTTTTCAAAGAACAATCTGTAATGAGTAAATAAAGTAACTGAGTAAAATAACTTGACCAACCTGATAATTCCCAAAATCCCCTAATCAGTTTACCATCACTTCCAATCAAATGTATCATTTCTCCTCCCTCTCCCCCCCCCCCCCCCCCCCCCCCCACCCCCAAACCCCCCAATCAGACACCACTCATTCGTGAATAGAATACCCCCCCCCCCCACACACACACCACACACACACCACACACTTTAACATCATTTCACAACGCACATTCTGCGTTTTCCTAGTTTGTACTCTTCTGACGATTTCTTCCTGACGATTTCCAATACTTCAATTGTAATATTTCAATATTTGTAATATTGCAATAGTTGTAATATTTACCCCTCTGACGATTTCTTCCTGACGATTTCCAATACTTCAATTGTAATATTTAATCATAAGTTAGCCTCTGTAGGCCTATCCGCCTATGTTACATTGTATGTTATATGTAGGCCCTACTAACATTTGGCTGTGAAACTAAATACAATGAATGAATAAAGTAACAGTCGATATTTTTAACCATCGATTAATGATAATAATAACGATGATAAGACGAGCTTTAGCGAGGATTCAATTTGACATACTGGAAAAAATTGGTGCTCGTTTTTATGTTTTTTTTCATGTTTTTCTGTCATTTTTCCACAGGTCAAATGGCTACAGCTATCAACTTCAAACTTTTTTTCATTATGGTTCCTCATTTAACTTAGATCTGTGTAGTTTTTTGGCATTATCGGGTGATAACTTTCATTTTTATGAATTTCAGAAATGTCAAAAATACCCATTGGAATAACACAGCGGAAAAAAGGAAATTTAATATTCCCCAAAACTGAAATTTTGCGTGACGTTAAATTACATTTCGATACACATTTCTGGAAATTTTCAGCTTGATCGTGTCAGCCATTTTGAAGAAAAAACATAAAATGTGCTAAATTGGTACCACTCGAAGCAGTTTTCACCCATTTTTACCCATACTATTACTATCCGCTCGTCTAACAACCCATATATGGCGTTTTCCTAGTTCCTAAACCCATCCAAGCTCCAAAAAGATTTTGAAACTGTGAGTTCGAGTGATGAGCTAGTCCCCTGTAAGAGTCTATGACTGAGCATCAGCTCTACCATCTGTTGACCACGCGTTGCTCGCTGTGTTGCACCATGTGACCTGGTGACCTATGACCTCTTATCGCCGAGGTCAAGCGAGCATTGAGCTGTTTGACAAGTAGATTACAAAGAAGACATGAACTCCAATTGCGTCCAGCTCTAAATATAAAATGAATTAAAATTTTGAAGTGAATAAAAAAAAAAAATACTGAAAATGACCTGTGAGACGGTGATGTGACCTTACAATCCCATATAGGCCCCAACGCAAGAGCTAAGCTCGGGGGGGGTTTGCATATTGCAAAATGAATAATAGGGAGAGAATGTCATTTTATTGTGACGGCTGTCCGCAATAGCGGGATACCAAGATGGTACAGCGTAAAAATCAATACATTACTACAATGGTTTTACAAAATTGATACAAAATTGATTACAAAAAATCCTGAAATATTATAAAATTAATTTAATCAAAGGTATATAACGAAAGTATGAAAATGAAAGAAGATATTATTAAGATACTGTTCACTTCGAAGAAAAGGCAGTAGACCCTATGAAAAGCAAAATATAAAAAGGAAGCATTAATGAAGACTGAAACCCAATCCAACTAACCCCAAACTATATAGCCTTGTATTTCAGCGTCTTATTTCTACTGATCATTAAGATTTTCAGGACTTATTGTCATTGTTATTTGTGGTTTTTTCTACCCAATCCATTATCATTAACTAGGAAAACGCCATATATGCGTTGTAAGACGAGCGGATAGTAATAGTATGGGTAAAAATGGGTAAAAACTGCTTCGAGTGATACCAATTTAGCACATTTTATGTTTTTTCTTCAAAATGGCTGACCCGATCAAGCTGAATTTTTTTAGAAATGTGTACCAAAATGTAATTCAACTGCACGCGAAATTTCATTTTTCTGGAAAATATATATATTTTTTTTCCGCCATGTTATTCTAATGAGAATTTTTGAAATTTCTTAAATTCATAAAAAAAAAAGTTACTCCCCGATAATGCCACAAAACTATACAGATCTAAGTTAGATGAGGAACCATATTGAAAAAAAGTTTGAAGTTGATAGATGTAGCCGTTTGACCTGTGGAGAACCGACAAAAAAAAAAAAAAAAAAAAAAAACATAAAAACGAACACCATTTTTTTTCAGTAAGTCAAATTGAATCCTCGCTAAAGCTCCTCTAATTATTTTGTGTTTTTTCCTCAATTCATTTATATTTCATTGTTATGAGTCTTCGGCAATCATTATAATATGTAGGCCTATTATGACATAGTCTTTATTTGATAGAGATTACATTTTTCATGAGTCAGTAAGTAAGTTACCGAATATATTTCATAATAAAGACTTATTATCATTTCAATCCCTATATAATCTGAGTGCAGACACAAGATTCTTTCTTTCTTGCCAGTATCATATTTTCCTTCTTCATCGTATGTTATTGTTGTTACTTCAGCTATTAATATATTCAAACCTTTTTTTGATATTTTAAGGTATTCAATTCACACATTTTTTGATATCAATTTCATTATCATTAATATTATACTAACTCTATCACTATTATTATCATTTTTATTACACTATTATTACTACTACTCACATAATATTTTGCCATTATGCAATTTCTATCAAGAATTAGGCTTCTAGGTGTCTTATAGTACAGTGCAGGGTATAAGTGAAGGGTGAAGTGGATTCTGACCTTCGATTTTCCATGTAATTTATGTGTATTGTAATACTGGCCCTAAGTTATTCATAAGAAAAGGAAAATTAATACGTAAATAAAATAAATAAACATATTTCGCCCATCTTACAGGGCATCCTGGGTTTGTCTAGTAATAGCACTGTCATATTACCAAGTGTAAGAAATAGATCGTGTGTTTGCACTCAACTCAGTTTGAAGAGCAAATTCATATTCGAAATTGATTAAAATAGGATTTTAGTCGACAAAAATGTCCCAGTGGTGAGGAAGAGGCAATAATGACCTATATGGAAGACTGTTTGAAAAGTGAATTATTGACCAGAGGTGCGCTCATATAGATTACACATCGTAGGCCTTGAGCCAGCTGCGATTGGTTCATTTATTCATCGCGAGCGCTCGCCGCTCTCTGAGCGCTCCATCCGATTGTACAAAATGGAGTAGTTATTGTTCGTCCTTGAAAGTTGTGATGAATATTATGTTTATTTGTTTACTTATAACTTACACTATAATTGGCTGTTCTAAATGTAAGTCAATACGTGACGAAAGAAATTTTATCAGAGCTGAAATTACACACTTGATTTTTATAATTAGCACTTAAATTTGTGTCATTCACGAATGTAAACATTGCACCTAGCCTAGCCTAGCCATTACTTTTTCTTGGACAGGCCTATTTTTGAAAGTCTGTAGGCATATAGTTTTGAAAACCAATCACTTATTCATTTTGATTTACTCTTTCGTATGTTGTAGGCTCAGATGACACCCTCGAAATCGCTAATGGAATGGAAATCCTCCCGGAATCGATGGCGAACGGCCAAAACATTCTTCTCCGAAGAGTTGAGGATACGTTGAACTTGACGTGCCGTGTTTTCTCGAACAAACATGCGATATACAATAATGTGTTACCGAAACATAAATTGAGTTGGCATTTGCCTAATGTACAACTGAACAGGTAAGGAACATAGCAAGGTCGAGGACTAACTGAAGTGACAGGGTCAGCGCCTCGGTTTTCGAACGCTCTGGCACATAGGCCTAGGCCTAGAATTTTTGATCAATATGATGTATCCTCAAACGATCTTTTTTTGGGATAGGCCCAGTGTTTTATATGTTTTCAAGTGTTTTTATTGATCGTCAGGTTTAGATAGTGTAAGGTTTGTGTCGAATGGACAATGTGAATGATATTGTAGGTCTAGTGTTCATGACCTATCAAAAATATTATGCAGCTGCCCTAGGCATCATATTTTTAATAAGTATGCTGTAGGCCTATCCGGTAAATTTGTCATACTCGGCTCGGTACCATCCCTAATTTTGCAAATTTGATCCTGAAAATGGTGTTTTGTAATAGATCAACATTAAATCTATCGGAAAACAACGCCTAAAAATAGAATTGTTATCGTAATATTAAATAAAACAGTCCTAAACACTATGAAAATACACGGATATTAATCATAGTCAGCCATCTTTGGAGGTCAGGACACCAACCTTGACCAACTAGAGTCTTACACACGGGAGGAATTGGATGAGGCCCGAAGTGATGTCACGTGTGCTCCCGAGCTTTCCCGATCTCTCCGTTAAATCCGTAGAAACAAAACAAACATTTAACACTCCACATTCACAATCGTCTAGTGGTCCAGTGGGTACGGCGCCGGCCGGTAGAACTGTAGAGGCGGGGTTCGAATCCCGCTGCTATCACTCTTTTGTTTTTTGCAATATTATATAAAAACTTTTTGCAATAGGTTAGAGTCCGGTAATTTTTTTTTTTATCCTCGAACGCTTGAACTAACTAGGCCTAATATAAAATAGATAATAATTCCTGACAAAATACAAAATCGGGAGCTCACGTGACATCACTTCGGGACTACCATCCCTGATCCAATTCGTCCCGAGTGTAAGACTTCAAAAATGCAGCTTATGCAGCTGCCCTAGGCATCATATTTTTAATAAGTATGCTGTAGGCTTATCCGGTAAATTTGTCATACTCGGCTTGGTACCATCCCTAATTTTGCAAATTTGATCTTGAAAATGGTGTTTTGTAATAGATCAACATTGAATCTATCGAAAAAACAACGCCTACAAATAGAATTGTTATCCTAATATTGAATAAAACAGTCCTAAACACTATGAAAATACACGGACATTGATCATAGTCAGCCATCTTTGGAGGTTAGGACACCAACCTTGACCAACTAACCCACCATTTGGTACCAAGTAACACAAAATTAGACCGCCTATAGGCCTACTTGAACGATCTTTCTCAGGATAATGTTTTATACGTTTTCAAGGGTTCTTACGAGTGTTCATTGGAGGTAGGGTAATTTTTGTGTCGAATGGACAATGCAATTATAATCTCAGGCCTAGTGTTTATGCCCTGCCCGACTAACCTTAACCACGTCAACACCTAACATAATCCTAAAACAGATCGGTTATGAATACGACGTATTAAACATATTTTTGATACTGGTTCAAGAGAAAAGGATCAAGAAAGCCTTTACAAAATAAAAGCAGTCATCTCTTCGGTAATTTTACTGTGACACTGAGCATCGCCAATTGGAGTTTCTGAAAGATCTTGTTTATATCTTTTGGGAAAAAGCTGTGGGAGGTTGTGAATTGTTGGTTTTTCTAGTTTTCAAACTCGCTTGAATCTAATGGTTTTTGCGTGTTGTTTGGAAGGGGTGGTGCTTACCTATGTCGGTAAGGTTAGAGGGGGGGGGGGGGGGGGGGCTGCTGGAGTGTTGAGGTAATTTTACCTCCAACACCCAACATAACCTTAAAACAGATCGTTTATGAATACGGTACCGGTATATTAAACATATTTTCAATACCGGTAAGAGAAAAAGATCAAGAAAGCGGTTACACAATAAAACCAGTCCTATTTTCAACGGCTATCGCCATCGGTGACAGTTCCCCAGTGGTTATATTAGTGAAAATTTAGAACTGTGCATATTAAATCAATTATATAAAGAGGTAGTCTCTGTGCGGATACTGGGAGGGGAGGGGGGAGGGGAAGGTGCATCACAGCCCCGCAGGGATTTTTTTTGAAAAACTTCACTTTTTTGAGTATCTTTGTTACTATATGGGAATATGTAGGCCTAAGGCTGTGGTGCATTATCTGCGCCAAGTATACGGGTATTTATTAATGGGAAAAGAATATTTAGGGAAGAATCATTCAAATTACTGAGCATGAACATGAAATAATGTGCTTTGAAGAATATCGATTTATTCACTGTTCAATTCTTCTTTGATAATGTTCATTATTCAAGAATATTCGTTATTTCACAACTGCGCACTAATATAACCCCTGCGGTACCGGTATATTAAATATATTTTCAATACCGGTAAGAGAAAAAGATCAAGAAAGCGGTAACACAATATGAAACCAGTCCTATTTCCAACGGCTATCGGTGACAGTTCTCCCTCGCACCGGTATAAACGTATCGTTGTTTCCAGTCAGAACCGTGTGGTCGAGTTGGAGTCACACAACTCCCGCGGCCTGATCATCGAGCACCTGCAAGAGACCGACACGGGAGACTACGAGTGTCAGGCCAGGCTCGACGGGTGGCCTGACGTGGTGGCCTTCAGGGAGACCGTACGCGTCAACGTCAAGAACAGTGAGTAAACCCTAACGATAACCTCGAGGCTTCATCGCTAGAGATGTACGCATTTAGTGTACATCCATTTTTTTTTTCACCAACAAAGAAGATTATTGTTACATAACTCGTACACATAAAAACACTGAATATAATTATATTTATACACTCAATATAATCATAATAAAGACTAGGCCTATTTGATACAAATATTTTACGGTAGCTCTAGGCTATATATATTCTAGTTTTCCTCCTTGTTTTTTGGTATTTAGATTCATTTTACATTATATTCTGTTACATTCTTTTTCACTATATGCCTACATGTCTTTTTCAGAGTATTTACTAGCCCTGGTACATTCAGCTATTTCGTGAAATTTTGAACGATTTTTCAATTAAAGTGGCCTCAAAATGATATCGATCAGATATTTTTATTTAGGCCTAGGCATATAACCACCTAGGTAGTATGCTTACAAGTCTGGTTAGATCTGCGGTAAGACGTCTGGGGTCAGTGCTCGTCACACGCATGGCTTGTTCTTTTTTTACTCTTTAAATATTATATAATTGCTTCTGGCTGAAGGATATGGGTCAAATTTTTTTTCCTATAGGCCTAAATCGGTATTGTCTAGCGATCGATATTGGTACTATTCTTGATAACGAATCGCAGAGGCCTACTAAGATACGATTATATCCGTGTTGTGTATCTGAAATTCCTGTCCTGACCCGCTCTTCCAGAGAGAGGGTAATAAAGTGAGGTTATGTTGTTCCTCGGCATGACTGTAATAAAGTGGGGTTTGTAACGTTCGGGTGGGCTTCTCGATACTGGGATTTGATTATGAGTAGGTTTACAATATCTTGGACATATTCTCACGCGTGACAGTGATTTATTATAGTAATATGACGATACATGTTGCGGACCAGGGTGACATCCCTCGACCGCTCTCACATACAGACTGTCTCTCGTACCCTTCTCACCTCAAGAGGAAGACACTATAAGGTATCCCTCCGCGTGTACCAACGTGTACGGACTATTTACACTCACCAGAGGCATTCGGTACATCTTATGTTGTTGCAGAGCGTGGCGGTAATAAAGTGTGGTTATGATGTTGCAGAGAAAGGCTAAAACGTGTGACGGTAATGAAGTGAGGTTATGTTGTTCCTCAACAAGACGGTAATAAAGTGTTGCAGAGAAAGGCTAAAACGTGTGACGGTAATGAAGTGTGGTTATGTTGTTCCTCAACAAGACGGTAATAAAGTGGGGTTATGTTGTTCCAGAGAAAGGCTAAAACGTGTGATGGTAATGAAGTGAGGTTATGTTATTCCTCAACGTGACGGTAATAAAGTGTGGTTATGATGTTGCAGAGAAAGGCTAAAACGTGTGACGGTAATGAAGTGAGGTTATGTTGTTCCTCAACAAGACGGTAATAAAGTGTTGCAGAGAAAGGCTAAAACGTGTGACGGTAATGAAGTGTGGTTATGTTGTTCCTCAGCGTGACGGTAATAAAGTGGGGTCATGTTGTTCCAGAGAAAGGCTAAAACGTGTGATGGTAATGAAGTGAGGTTATGTTATTCCTCAACAAGACGGTAATAAAGTGTTGCAGAGAAAGGCTAAAACGTGTGACGGTAATGAAGTGAGGTTATGTTGTTCCTCAGCGTGACGGTATTAAAGTGGGGTTATGTTGTTCCAGAGAAAGGCTAAAACGTGTGATGGTAATGAAGTGAGGTTATGTTATTCCTCAACAAGACGGTAATAAAGTGTTGCAGAGAAAGGCTAAAACGTGTAACGGTATTGAAGTGTGGTTATGTTGTTCCTCAGCGTGACGGTAATAAAATGGGGTCATGTTGTTCCAGAGAAAGGCTAAAACGTGTGATGGTAATGAAGTGAGGTTATGTTATTCCTCAACAAGACGGTAATAAAGTGTTGCAGAGAAAGGCTAAAACGTGTGACGGTAATGAAGTGAGGTTATGTTGTTCCTCAGCGTGGCGGTAATAAAGTGTGGTTATGAAGTTCCAGAGAAAGGCTAAAACGTGTGACGGTAATGAAGTGAGGTTATGTTGTTCCTCAGCGTGACGGTATTAAAGTGGGGTTATGTTGTTCCAGAGAAAGGGTAAAACGTGTGATGGTAATGAAGTGAGGTTATGTTATTCCTCAACAAGACGGTAATAAAGTGTTGCAGAGAAAGGCTAAAACGTGTGACGGTAATGAAGTGAGGTTATGTTGTTCCTCAACAAGACGGTAATAAAGTGTTGCAGAGAAAGGCTAAAACGTGTGACGGTAATGAAGTGAGGTTATGTTGTTCCTCAGCGTGACGGTAATAAAGTGGGGTTATGTTGTTCCAGAGAAAGGGTTCTGCGGGGAACAGATGTTCCAGTGCGGTAACCGAGACTGTATCGCCAAGAGGTACGTCTGCGACGGCAAGGACGACTGCAAGGACGGAGGGGACGAGAGCGAACAGAACTGCGGTAAGTCCGGTCTAGATACGGTCTAGACGCAAAACGTAGCACGTGCAGCATTGAGAGGGAGCGAGGTCGTGATAGCTTGTATGACCGGAGGGAAAATACTAGGCCTGTGCGAGTCTCGAAATTTCTAGTCTCGAGTAGGCTGAGAGATTTGCTCGAAATTTCGGGTCTCGAACATTTTTCGAGAATAAAATCACTAAACTTCACAAATCGCAATGTTTTAACTTTTTAGGTTAGGTTGCGATGTTGATCCCGCCTAGAGGTATGAGTGACGCATGGTGTACTACCAACTTGAGAATAAAAATCCCTCATATTTTTTTGCGCTCTGATCGCTCGTGAGCAAGTATACCGACCGTAATAAATTATGAATTTTTGATCGCTAAGAACTTTTGATTTTTCAGGAGTAGGCCCACATCTTTTCGTGTTAGAACATGTATTTTCATTAGAACACGCATACTTACCTTACTTTGTTCCTTGACTTAGGTATACACATAGGCC